>JAUTXW010000349.1:1610000-1937690 GCA_030620095.1 Kuschelorhynchus macadamiae
CCTTTTTAAAGAGGAGAAAATCTGCTGGATACACTTTGTATACCTTTGAGATTTTTAAATCATTTTGATTATAGATAACAGATACAAATTCTAAGTAATTCATAAAAATGCATTATTTTATAGATATCTGATCAATCTTCCTGCCTTAAAACTTTGCTGTTAATTCATAATTTAAATTCTACAGGAACATTATACGAGATATGTACACATTTTTCATCATGTCAGTGATATACATAAAGTACTGTGTTCTTCTCTGTTTTCTACCCTACATTCCGAGAGGGTTTAAAACTGATCACTACAAACCGCCTCCCCCTACTCAATCCAAGGGATTTGATTCGCAGTGAAACAGTTTAAACAAATCGGAAAATTGTGCTCTTTAATTTTGTTTTCTTCAGAAAATCAATTGCACTGAAATTAACAGTTGTAGATTCAGTAAAAATATACTGGTTTTCGTGTTAACTGACATTCTGTTTCTGATAACGGAACTTCCTTTTTCATTACTCTAAATGAGTAACACGTTTTCGACTAGATATTGCTCACATACAGACGGGTCAATGAAAACTGTTGCGTGGTATAATACGGCCATGTTTGCCCTTTCCATAATCAAAGCTCGTAACTGTCGTTTGTCATATGAAGAATGTAGTTTACTACCAAATGAAGCTATTATATTCATTGGTTTTTTTTTATTGCAGGCTAAGGATAGTCAGATTTTATGTACATATTCAAAAAAATCATACGTGCAGTCATTTTGCAGCAAATATTAATTTAACACTCTTCACTTATTGTTAGGCAAAATATGCGACACTTCAGGTTTAGTTAGCACAGACACTAACAGCTACTTCTTGTTAACTGATGAAGAGAACTCTGCTTGCAGCGTAAAAATTAGAGGGCGGCCACTGCGTTAATGCAAACGTAAACTAAACCGAGCAAGATTTTAGATGGACTATGACGAAAGCATTTTGCTAAAATTATTATAAACAGAGGATATTCTTATCAATGTTGCACTGGACTTTTTGTAACTGATATAATGAGCTAAAATGACGTGTTTAAAAAGGAAAGAAAAACAAATCATTAATGACTGATGTTATGCCAATTTTAATTAATATATGGAAAACATCTAAATTATTGATTTTAGCACAGTCATTTTTAAGTTTTAAGTTAAAAAATATGTCCCAAGATATTAAATAAATATGTGGACAAACTTAAAGTATTAAACTTCTATTTTTAATTTAAGTAAAATTATTTAAAACATAAAACAAATAACAGCTTAAGAAATTGTGTTCTCCACGTCCGCCCTTTTGTTTTCATTACACTTTCCAGGTACAGGGGAAAATAAAAAGCAAATTACAAACAGCAGTCTTAAAAAAAAAATTACATATTTTTGTATATTCTCTGAATGGTATTTTCACACTAGCTATATTTCAACACAACCATAGGCGTATATCTCTGTCAGCATCCCAAGGTTTTCAATTAAAAAAGCCATCAATTTTTTGATGCTTCAAAGGTAAAAGCAAGAAACGAAAAAATATCTTTTAATAATTTTTTTTTGAACCAGTTGTTTTTGTGAAAAAAGATTTATACGATTTTTGTAGGGATGAAAATTACTCCAAAATTTACAAAAAAATGATCCTATTGTTTAACAAAAATATTTAATTTTTTTTGATAGAGGGTATAGAAATAATAAAAAATCAACACTCGACTTTACGTTCATCACGATGAATTCTGTAATTAAGAAAAATAAAACCCCGTTCCTCGAAAATGAAGTCCATGAGGACCAATATCTGTATGAACTTTTTGTCTTAAAGCATTTTGTCTCAAAATAAAGCAAAGATTTATACCTGTAAGTTAGTCCGCTGACTAACCGTTGATATCTACAAACAACTATGCTGTAAAAATTTTGATTACAACAATATCAGTTATTTAAAATCTCGAAAAACGATGAATTTTAAACTTTCTAATATAAATCTCCTGATCGCCTGTCCCTGCATTTATCTTCTCATCATTTTGCCGTGGACATCGTAATTTTCTTCATTGGGTGGGGTACCTGATATTTCACTATATATGAACTCCCTTAACTTTTCTGTTTAATGAGAACAAAATGATAACTACCGAAAGTTGTAGGAGCTATCATCTAGTTTTTAAAGCCATATTTTTTAGGTATATTATAAATCCATTATAACTGATTACCAAATATTCCAGGATTATTCATGGGAAAATAACCTAAAAGACGTGCCACTAAAAAATGTATCTTTTAGTCACCTTTTCAAACACTATGCTTTAAGAATTTCGTGATAAACCTTACAAATTTTGTACATACCATTTTGTGCACCCAACTGAACTATAAAAAAGGGGACCATTTATAGTGAAGCTCACTGTATATTATATTTTCTCCTCCTCATATATATATATATATATATATATATATAATTACGCAAAAAAAATGAAGGAAAGTTATTTATAATATACGAAATTATTAAAATCATTTTGGAATTTATAGGGTTGTATACTTAAAAAAAATGGAAACGCTATACATTTTTGCATTTCTGTACAGTACAATATTAGAACCCTATTTGATCTAACAATTTGAAACAACAAAAAAATAATAATTACAAAATTAAAATTTTTAAATGACGGTACCCACATTAAATCACATACGGTTAACATATTACGAAAATTTAAAAATATGGGCTAACCTAATTAAAAATACATGTTTGAATACGTTTGGTTGGACCGCCCTGCATACTCCAAAATAATTCTTATACTATTAAATTTTAATTGGTGGAGAAATTGTAAAATTTTGAAAGACTATCATTTTTACTTTTATATAAAAAAAACAGCAGTATAATTTTGTGTCTGTAAAATATTTCATTTTTGTTCATATTCAAATTTGCATATTTAAAAATATTAATAAATTTTCAATAAAACGCAGAAAACGAAAATGTTTTTATTAACTTTTTGTAACATCTAGTTGTTTTACCAATTTATCTAAAAAAATAAAAACATTTAAATTAATAATTGCATTATTCACTGAAAACACATTTTAAAATCTCTAGGAGACGTATGTTTAGGTAGTAGATATATCTAACGGAATACAGATGATATATCCCATCCTTTAACAATATACCTATGGGATTAATTTTGAAAGCACTTATATTTTCCTATATAATAATAACTAAATCTTAATTTTAAATTATACCAATAATATGAAATGGTTCCGGTAATATATGGAATTTCTAAATTACAAGCAACATAATAATAATAATAAAAAAGACTGTCTTAAAAACTAGATAAAAAACGGTCTATTGCCACCTGGATATATTATATGCCCCTTCTTTTTATACGGGGTGTTTGAAAACAAATGCGAAAAACTTAAGGGGGTAATTCTTGAGTTCATTTTAAGAAAAAAACTTCATATGAACATATGTCCTAAATTTTTTTTTATATTTGGGATACCATTCTAGATATCTTCGTGAAATTTGGTACACATTTTCTACGCATCAAAACACGTTTTCTGGTGCACAACATTTTTTCATTCGGATATTTTTTGGATAGCCTAGACATTTTTACATAAAAATTATCTCTTGCGATTTTCTCAGATTTGCCGATTAAAAGTTATTTAGCAAAATGTCGGAAATTTTGGAGTTTTGTTAAGCAAAATTGGCTGATGGAATGATCATTTTGCCTAATGACTTCCAACTGGATAAGGATATTGAATTTGATTTCTTGTTCAAAATAAAGGTCAGTTTGTTATAAACGTTGGATCAAAAGTCAACAATTAGGGAGCTATTGCGGTACAAAGATGGCGGGAAAATATTGTTTTCATTTTTTATCTTAAGAACGAAAAGCGATACAATAATGAAATTTTATGGGAGTATTACTACAATGAAAACACTATCTGCAGATTTTTTCACTTTTTTAAAATGAGTGGAAGGGGTTGAAAGAGACTACCCCTTTTATTCTTGTTACGTGCCGGGACGGAAAATTTTTTAGACAAAAAATCTAGCGGTCACTTTTTGGTGCGTTTCTAATATTGCTTTATTTGACATTGCTTTAATTGGTTTAAATACAATACAATATTTTACGATTAATTTGATCAAAAATTTGTTATCTGATCTGCTTAATTGTGCAGTAATAAGAGTTTTAATTAAATCAATAGAACACAAATGGTTAATTTCACGAATGCAGAAGTAGCAGATATGCATTTTATGCATATCATGCTTTCGAAAAAGGAAGTTTTGATACTGGCCGACACAGCGAAGTTCAAACACTCGAATTAGAAGTTGCTGTGCTAAATATTATTGAAGCACAACCTGAGACAAGTACCCGGAAAATTGCAGCGGAATTAAATACCGATTCATCAACTGTATGGAGGATATTAAAAGAACAACAGAGGGTTCAAGCTCTCTTACTAAGAGTTTCACCGAATGAATGCGGATATCACCTTTTTTTGTTCAAAAATTCTCTTTTCGGACGAAGCTAATATCTCAAGAGATGCAATTCAAAACTTTCATATCAGGCATGTATGGGCTGAAGATAATTCACATTCAATAAAAGAATAGGGATAGGAATTGTCGATGAACATTTAAATGGGCCATATTTTCTACTTTTAAGATTAACTGGTTAGTCATATTTGCATTGTCTACAAGAATTGCCTCACCTACTGGAACATTTACCTCTGAGAACCAGAGGAGACATGTATTACATGCATGACGGTGCCCCAGAACACTTCAGCTTAAATGTACGAAGATATTTAAATCTCACTTATGAAAACCGCTGGATAGGAATCGTATCTGGCATATTCCGGCGTATTAGGGACTCAATAATGCGTAGAATAAATTACATCGCAAGGCAGGCATTTTCAACCCTTGCTTAAAAAAATGTACTCACTTCTGCGTAGGTCGTTGTGTTTTTATTTGAGTTGCAATGTATAAATCATTTTTTTTAAATAAGTTTTTATTTAAAGAATGATTTTATTCAAAGTTCATTCATTAATACATAGAGGATAGGTTAGTTTGAAACATGTTTGTTAATCAATTATTTTTAAAATGTGATTATTCGGAAGAAAATTTAACATTAGTATAAAATAAAACTCTGTTTGAAAGCAGCCAACTAGATTATTTTTTTAAAATACATTTCTTTGTCCCGTAATTCTTTACATTTTATTTTTTTAATTTCAAAACAGGTAAAAAAGTTTCTAAATAAAGCAAGCTATCCAAATTTATTGTTTTCCAAGTCGCTGTGTAAGCTTTACTTCAATTTTGCTTAATGAAACTCCAAAAATTCCGACATTTTGCTAAATAAATTTTAAAAGGTACATCTGACGAGAAACACGGTAGAGGTTATTTTTATGTAAAAATGTGTAGGCTATCCAAAAAACATATAAATGAAAAAATGTCAGTGGCGTACCATTATCTCTTCAAAAATATGCAATGCAAATCCAGTACGGACGTCACTGGTAGAATTAAAAAAATTGTGTACACCAGAAAATGTCTCTTGATGTGTACCAAATTACACGAAGATATCTAGAATGGTATCCCAAATGATATAAAAAAAATCTGAAAAGTTTAACCCCTTGTATCTCAAAAGTTATTAGGTTTAGGACATATGTTCATATGAAGATTTTTTCTTAAAATAAACTCAAGAATCACCCCCTTAAGTTTTTCGTATTTGTTTTGAAACATCCTGTTTAGAGAGTTTATCTCGGGCTGAAATACATATGTTTAATTTAATACAGATAAAGTTTTTTGACTATGACTTTCACTAAAAATGCTATGATTCTTAGAAGGATTTTGAACTGGCAGTTTTAAAGAGAATATTGCCGTTAGTCAAGTCCTCAAGAAGGAACCATGAAACCCTCTAAAGCCCATAAATGTTTAATTACTGTTTACTATGAAGGGTGTGTACTTACCTGTACTGAATAAATAAAGGGTAGTTAAACATTTATTTGTGTTACCCTGTGTAAACCAAAGAAAGGATTTTAAAATATTTGAGTAATTGGATGGCCTCTAATTAAAAAAAGTAAAATCTTTTAGGCCAAAGACATTCAATTTAGTAGTTTTACAGCGTTCCAAAAATGTCCATCTGTAATACATGATGTTTCATAATCGAATGCTGATAATTTAGGCTCAACTAATTAACCTATCTCTTACAGTATTGGAAATTTTTCTAAAATAATATTTAACCAATTTTCAGAAAAATAGTCCTCCAAATAGACAATTTTTACGTCACTCATTTTATTTTCATGTATACTTAAAATTGGATAAATAATTCATTAAAAGTTATATAAGAACCACTTTAGTGCACGGTACAGGCCCCATATTCAAGGTAAAAAAAAAAGACAGAAAGGCATATTATATGTAATTGATCTGCAAAAAATGTAAAGCTGATTATAAAGGTGTGTAATAATGTCCAAAACTTTGTGAAGAGACTTATATCACTAAAATAAGACAAGAAGTAATATCAACAGATATTCGCAAACGTTTCGTTTTCGAGATAAAGGGTATTAAAATATCAATTTTTTTTGACAACTCTATGACTATGACTATTAAATATATATATTAGAAGAATCTTTTCATGTCACCAACTTTTTGGTTTCTTAGATATTTCGATATCTGCGCCGTCAAGAGCATATTTAGCAAAACGTCCCTTTATGCATAGGCTAATTTGAATGTTATAATGTATTTGAGATGAAATATGAGACAATTATGACCTTCCAGTTAGGTATGAATAGACATATAGCTAAATAATTTACAAAATGGTCAAAACATCGAAAATCTCTATGAGTTAGGAGACCAAAAAGTTACAGATCAGAATGTGGAACCTGACTTTGTATAACAGCCTGCAGACTTATCTAATCTAGTTACAATATTGACGTAGTTACAGAATAACAGGCACTACATCTAATTTAAAATTTCTAGAAATGTACAAGGTGTACCAAAAAATTATTAACATTTTGACATTCAAAAACTCGAAAACGAAGAGTTTACGAACCCCGGTTTATCTTTCCTTCTTATTTTTAAGAGATACATTTTTAAGATGCGAATTTTAAATTAAATATGGAAATATAACAATAAAAAGTAGATCCTAAAATATCGTTTTTTTGCAAATAATTTCTAATTTCGCTATGACCAAAACAAAAATGATATCACGAGCTTTGAAGTGTACTAAAGTGACTTATATAAAAACACTATACAATGCGACTGACTTATTTCTAGAGAAAGTATTCAAATCTCTATACTTTCAAATTTTTTCTTATTTGATACTAAATGCTCAATAATTAAAAGAAAATATTATTACCTAATCATCACCCAGATTATCATGTGTTATATCTTTCTTCTTAGTCATTTTCTCACTACATACGTTTGATTTTGAAAACAGTAAAAGATACAGAAACCGGGCAAAAAATGAAGAATTCAACCATAATCCAGAAAAGATCTACAAGTTAACATTTAGAATTATAAAATGAATACCTTCAAATCTGACTTGAAGCCTCTAAATCTGACAACTCGATTGAAAAGTTTTTAAAAAGAGATTTAAGTAACTGAAATACACCGATTTACTTCTTAATATAAAATATTTAGCTCCTCTAAATAAATTAGGTTTTCTTCAGTACATGATCTGGTCGTTTGCATCGGGTATATCTTGAATACTGAAAGAAAACAATAAATAATTGGTTTTGATATGCAGCATTTTTAAGAGAGGGTTATACATTTGACCGGTCAACTGGACAGCAATTTAATCAATTTTATTTTAAACGACAAAAACACTTAGTAAAATTCATTATGAACAAAAATTTACATTTTTTCTTCTTGTTTTATAGGGTGAAAAGACGAATTTAAGTTTTTTGCGAATTACTTCCAAAACTGACAATTTTTCAAGGAAAATAATTATAAAAGCAAAATTTTAGTTTATGAAATTCTATTCAAAGAAGCTTCATAGCTTTTTGTCGCAGAATCGCCAAATTGCTAGAAGCCCAATTAAGAAAAATTAGCTATCAACTATTGCAGCTAGCTGGTCTGAAGGTTAAATATTTTTTTAAATGGCATCATCGTTTTTTTATAGAAATTAAATAGATCTCATCATTTCAATTAAAATAATTAAGGAAACAAACAATTTTTTTTCTTAACCTAAAAAACGGTAAATTTGCCTTTACCCGGAACTTCCCTGGAAGCAATTTCCACCCCACATAAATACATAGTACTTAATTGTTTTATTTAACTTTTTATGACAAAAAGAAAGCGTCAATATGAAAAATATTCCCATATGTAAAATGTGTAGTTACATTTGATTTTTAAGTGTTTAACATACAGTGGCTGTTTAGTTTTAAGGTCTGATGATGACCGGAATATCGAAACCCGTGAAAGGTTTTTTAATATTGCTTCTTTAAGAAAAGTTACCTGACTGAGATCAAGACTATGGATTTCTTCTTTTAAATCTTAAATACTCTGTCCGTCCACTCCTGTTATCTAACAGCATACCATGTCTCCTTAGACATAGGATAACAGAAAACGTTTTTGTTTTCGTGAGAAAAAAATCGTCTTTTTGTAATGAAATTCGAAGGCCTTTCTAAGAACAAAACTTTGCACATTATGATCCCATAAAACTGTAATTACAGTATTAGCAATAGAATATTTTAACTAAACGTTTAAAAAAAAATATTGTCTATAAAATACTACTTTGTAGACAATAGACTATTTAAAATTTCCCTATATAAGGGAATGTTTATGAAACACCTGCATTAGTCCAAAACAGCCTAAATGTTAGTAATTTTTTTGATTTTTAGTCTGTAAAATCATAATTAAAATCTGAGAACAAAATTAAAAATACTTTTTTTACAAATTAAATTTAGTATACTTTCTAGTGCTTCTATAAATAAAATCTCACTAGAATTTGGTGGACGATACATACATGAAATATTTAAACTTACATTAAATATATGTAACTTCATGGACAAAATTTAAAGGCACACTTTTTACACTGTACGGCAAATCACTTTTCAAATAAATCATAATTACAATAATTTAAATCTTATATGTAAAGATATTACAAAACTGTGTAATTAGAGTATGGTAGAATTTGCTATCAGTTATGTACTGGGTAAAGGCAAATTTACTTACTACTAAATGCTTAAAAAAACAGAGATTATTAATTTGTTTACAACACGCCTCACCCCTAAATACAAAACAAACACATATTGTCCAGATTTCGTTGTAGTCGTGGGGTATTTCGTTTATTAGTAGAGTTAGAGACTTGTGCTTTTCGCCAAGTGTTGCTTTCCAAAACATTAATTTCTTGGTCTTCTTGCTGAGGTGTTATAATTCTTTGGGTAAGCTTTAATTCTATGGAATATAGTTTTATTTGGTTGTCTACTTTCAGGATACCCTAATATGACATTAAAAATGGTATCGCGGATAAAATACCAAGCATAATAAGAAAATATTTACCTTTCCAAATACATATCTGATGCCAGATCATTATTTTCATTCACATTGTATAAAACATCTCAACGTATCATACTTTTCGTCATTTCAGCAGAGGCGTAGCTACATCTACACCGCCGCCAGCCCCCGCGGTGCGTGGGGGTTCTCAAGGTTAGGGAGCCCGGCGATAATTGCAAATGAGCTCAAGGGGATTACGAGAGTATGAATGACTTTTTTTTTTATAGTCATCATATATTTTCCGGCTACGCTTTGGAGGCTACATTTATTGACAAATAAAGGACCTTTTTTTCTCATCAATTATTTGTCTCCTCTGAGAGGAGGCCCTTTACCGAAAACAGTGGGGAGGCCCAACATTTGTAGCTAAGCTACTGTGTATAAGTAAGGAATCAATTATGTATTAAAAATGTTTAAGTAAAGGAAAATAAAATTTAAAAAACTAATAAAAACTATGTAATTATTATGACTAACAATTGTAAATGATTAAATCAGGTCAAAATGCTAATGCCGGATTGACAAATATGTTATATTTCATTTAAAGTCCTCCCCTCTATGAGAGCTATGTAAAATTAAACTTCAAAATTAAAATGTTCAATTTAAGTGCATAAAATAAAATAAAAACTACATATATATATATATATATATATATAAATAAGCGTTATGTATAATTGAAAATCTTGTAATTAGCAGAATATAATAACGTATAAATATACGCGGTGATTCATCAAAAAAGTTCGATTAATATCTCGAAAAGTATTAGATCTGAGGAAATTAAAATACGCCACTTTATAATCCGTACAAACTCTTTAAAAAAAAAGTAACATTTTACTTTTTTTCATAAATTGTAACCTAACTGAATTGTGAGGGGGGTCTGAAAATAGAATAAAAAAAAAAGTAATACTTCGCGAAAACTACGAGTTTCTAACTCCATTATTAAACGAACTACCCCGCAAATAACTGAAATGTGGACGCCATGAACAAATACATTTACATTTGACGGCAATTAAATTCAGTGCTCCACCGTAGAACTTCGAGAGCATTCACACAGAACCTCTCACACTTATGGAAAATGGCTTTCAGTAAATTTTTCCAATTTTTTTGATATAATACAATTGTTTACTGCCTGATCAAAAAGTATCATTGCGACAACTTGATCATATGACCAGAATTTGAGATGTAGGATGTTAAATTATGGCCAAATCCCATACAAAATACATGGAAAAACCAAAATTGTATATATACGCCCTTGTTTGACATATTTAACGTCTTATAATAATTTTAAAATAAG
This sequence comes from Kuschelorhynchus macadamiae, assembly GCA_030620095.1. Lineage (NCBI taxonomy): Eukaryota > Metazoa > Arthropoda > Insecta > Coleoptera > Curculionidae > Kuschelorhynchus > Kuschelorhynchus macadamiae. Next base: position 1,620,726 of record JAUTXW010000349.1, read on the forward strand.
AAGTTTTATATGAATGAAAATGTGTTGTTTTCGAGATATAACACTTGCCGACCTATGTTTATATAAAACTTATTTTTTATTTTAGGAGGTACTATAAGTTAAATATCCTAAAAAACTATTGCCCCCTAATGGATTTTCTTCAAGTAAAACCTCAAACAAGTTTTTCAAAATGATAATATATACTGCTTCAAGTGTGCTTATAAAATGTTGGTTTATGCTGGAACAAATGCTTCACTTTTATCATCTAAAAATAATACTGATAAGGTGTTATTTGTGAATAGTTCCTAAAAATCTTATTACCTTTCGGAATCCTTGTTTTACTGCGCAAATGAGGAAAAAACGTTCATTTAAATCCCCTTTTTGTGTAACTTTATATACTATTGTAGATTGTGTTCTATTATTCAGCATCTACTATCAGGGACTATACAATGATGTTTGAAAATAGTACCATAAATTGATTTCATATTTTTGCAGATGTGCGCTTTAAAGTCTAGTTTTAATATTAATTCTTTTAAGAGTTCTTATATTTATTAGTATTAGCTTATAATATAAGCACTGCCAGTCCTATTCGCAAAAGACTTTACAATAAAATAGCACTGTACAAATAAGCGCTAATTAGAAGAGATCTACAGTAACGTTTTATTAGAGCCATCAGCATCTCTGGGTTGGCTAGTTGCTACACAAATCGACTGATACAATTTATTATGGATATTTTGTTAGGAGGATCTATACCCTATTAGCATCAGGTATATCTTAGCCCTTAAGTGTGATTTTGTTATATATATATATATATATATATATATATATATATATATATATATATATATATAAAAAATCTAACCTATTATAATAAATGGAGACTTCATGCTAGCTTATCATCTTATTACTGATTAAAATATTTAACATGGTTGATCCATCATATAGGCAAACATAAACAGAAACAACTATATATTCTCTATAACACAAACGAATATATTTCAAGTACGTTAATTTAAAAAAATATATTTCGGAAAAACTTACGCATCAATTCCACGTTCAAAATCGCTCATGAAATGAAAGGCATTGTTAATAAAACCTTCATTGATATTCACCTCTTCAGTTTCCATTGTGTCTTGCTCATTTTTCACTAGAATTTTATACAACCTATAAAGCAAAGATTAATAAAATTAGTTAAAATTTGGGAGCCTGAACCAAAATTTTTTGACCAGCTAATATCTTCAGTAAGGTCCAGAAAAAGATATATTAAAATAGCAAACACAGATGGATTCGTGCATATAGGGATGACCAAACAATACCACAATAGAAACTTTTTGTTGTTTTTTTTAAATAAAACACACTGTATTTATTAACCATTTAAACTCTTATATACATTGCTTTTATATGCAAAAAAGAAATTTGACCTCTTTTAACATTTTTTAAAAAAGCAAAGTGTTATGGAAATAAACAATATATTTAAGAATCTCTTTCATACCCCAGGGTGCCCTGTATAATGCTAAAAAGGTTTTATTTACAAAGAGATACAATACATTTGACATGGCTTTACCATTTTTTTAACTAAACGTTTTAAAATAAATACATATTTTTGTTTTCGATACTGTTTCATTTCCATACGACTATCCTGTATAGTGACAAAAATGTATTTTTATAAAAAATTAATAAAAGAAATTTACCGTTTTTCACCGTTTGTTAAAAAATCTGATTAAATAAAATGAAAGTGAAATAGCTGTATATATATACATATATAATACATATAATATATATAATATATTTATTTATTTATTTATATATATATATATATATATATATATATATATATATATATATATATATATATATACATATATTCAAGGTGTTTCAGAAATAAGTGTCTTAAATTTGACTGTTTATAGATCTTGAGGAAATATGAGAAAGTTAAGTAAAATTTTTCTCTAAGTCGCACCTTTCAAAGAATACAGGGTGTTACATGTTGGTGTTAAAAACTATATTTTCTTTATTTCCGTAGATAAGTACGGTGGCAAATTGAAATTTTAACCACAGTATGCATAAGTTAGGACTCATAATTTGACAAAATTTTACTTAACAGGGTCACTCCAGTAGCGTAGAACAGGGTTCGCCACAGCACATTATCGCGCGGAACTTTTTACCACCCGGTATTTTTGATTTATTTTTAACGTTATTTGGCCAGTTTATTTGTTAAAAATTTGCTCCCTTAGAAATTTCCTAAGGGAGGTTTAGTTTTCGAGATATTTTCACTTTTTTGCATGAATGTAGCTAAATTAATTTCAATTGGACAAAATTGTTCTGAAAAATTAGTTTTGAAACCCATTATTATAAAAGCGCTGATGATTTATGCTGGATAAAAGGGGAAAAACAACAATTCTAAAAGCACTAATAACAAATTATTTTGTTTATTTACAATAAGTAGATTAGTTTGGAAAAGTAAAAAAGTAACTTAATGTTAATATAAAGTCATTTTTATAACTATGCTACTTAACTAAAATTCTAGCACATAGTTTAATCTATTCTACAATTGCTGAAAATGGTTACCGTTTACGTCAATACATTTTTGAGCATTCCCTAAAAATTTTGAGGAAGTGTTTTGTAGTGTATGCCTTGCAAGGGACAAGTCGTTGCAGGCAGCATCAATTCTAGCAGTAAGATGTTCAACAGAGAGAATTGGGATAGAATACACTTTTTCTTTTAAAATACCCCAAATACCGTAATCCATTGGGTTTAAATCCGGCGAACGCGCGGGCCACTGTACAGGTGCATCTACTCCACTTCCAACCCATTTTCGAGGAAATTTTTGGTATAGTCACACCCTTACTTCCCTTGAAAAGTACGGTGGCGCACCGTCGTGCATGAACCACATCTGTTGCCTCGTTAAAATAGGGACATCGTCCAAAAGTCCATACAAATGGTTTCTCAGAAAGTCCAAATAACTGTTGCCGTTTAAATGCTCTGGTAGATAATAGGGACCTATAAAACGACTTCCTATTACACCTGCCCAAACATTTCTTTTAAACTGGTTTTGAACATTCATTACACGTACAGCATGAGGATTTTCGTTTTGCCAAACGTGTGCGTTATGGATGTTAAAAATTCGAGTTCTTGTGAAACACGCTTTATCAGTAAATAATACTGTTGATTGAAAGTTATTGTTTTGTTGGCACATTTGTAAATACCAATAACTGAAATCAATACGTGGTTCAAAATCGGTTGGTAATAATTCTTTTAACCTTTTGCTTGTGATAGGGGTTGATTTGATTTTTTTGTTCGCCAAGTTGATGTTGGAGCATATTCTGCATTGAAATTCTCCTGACACATTTCTGGATTCTCTTCTACCAAATTAAAAATAGCTTCTTCATTTCTGACTGTCTTTACAAAGGTTCATCGACCACGAAGATGTGCAACAGGTTTAAACGATCCATTTTCTCTAAGGCGATGGTCGACAGCTATGAAAGTGCTTCTATTTGGTAAATTTCATCCAGGAAATTTTTGTAAATAGAGCCTTACTGCTCCTGATGAGTTTCCTCGACATTCCCCAAGAACTAAGTGCATATCTGCATATTCCAAATTACTGTAAAACACCATATTTTTTAATATCGGAACAGATCTTTACTAGTTGTTTTCAACACTAAATCAATTTAAGAAATAGTTTGACAGGCGATTTAGTTATTTTGTTTATAAACAGTGTCATAGCCTACTATAAATAATTTATGTTGAAAAGCAAGAGCATGCATGGATCACATTTTTTACTGACAAATACTCGCATAGTTTTGACTTCGTAATCTAGGCCCAAATTAGAATCTGTTTAAACAAGGAAACTATCAGTCAGCCCAATATTTATTCATTCACATAATAATATAAACTGTTTTACATATTAAAATGCACTTAACAGTTTTATATTGAATAAGCTTAAGAAAAGAGTACAAATAAGTTCCACTTCTTTTAGTTTTAATGAAGCCAATCTGCCAGAAATTTTTGAGAATAAAGAATTGTTTTTTTTTAAGTTGGGTTTGTTTTTATATAAAAATGTTGAAGGCATCATTCATAGAAAAACGGAATTCTAATTTTTTGCATCGTTTAACGATCTAAACACAGCTTTTATAGAATTTTTTGGAGAAATTTGAATTGGTAATTTTTTTAACAAAAGCATAGTACATATGTATATATTAGCCTCATGAGAAACAAAAAAATGAAATTTCTTCGCTTTCAAATTTCCCTTAAGACTCCGTTGGTTTCAGAGATCTGTACATATAAATTTAGAAGGACAACAGAAACCGAATTTCATAAAGAATATTAATATTTCCTCCAAAACATTACTGTGCAATGAATTTTGATACAAAACCTGTAAAGGGATTTAAGATAACTAAACTTTTCTTTTTTTAAGTAGTTAAATAAACATAGCTAAATTAGTAATTAAACTCTTGTTTCTACAAAGTGCATGTTTTGATCAAAGTTTAGAGATGAATATTTCAATTGCGAAACACGATAATGAGATACAGTTTTTCAATTCGTTTGAATGATCTATTCAGTATGTGCTTCTACTTGAATAACTGCATATATGCATAAACATAGTACATACAACATACAAGGCATGAAATCAAACACTTTTTTCCTTGGATCAAAATAATCTTTGACAGAATGCAAAAAAAAACGACTATTGATATTTTTGTTTCCTTAAAATACACATACAGGATTTATATGAAAATCTTGACATCGTCATACAAGTGGAATGTTGACTTAACAAACTGGATGCAAAACCAAACATTATTACCTAATTTATGATCAGTAGTAGTAACCAGGGTGGCTTCGGACAGTGCAATCGACTTCGGACAACGTGACCTTGCAAGTTTAAAAAATTGCTGGAAGTGAGGCAGGAGAAGAAATGCTCGAATTTTAAAGAACGGGTAGTAGCTTTAGTTGCCTGGAAACACTTGTAGGAGTGGGTCGCGCCGATCGGTTAGTTGGAACATTTTACGCGTCATCAAATATCAATCTTATTAATCGTTTATTTTAGAAAGTTGGAAAAGTAATTCACAATACTGTGAAGATTTTTTTTGTAACGGGTGAAAATATAAAAAAATGCGTTTTAGGGGGCGGCTTCGGACATGGTCAGGGAATACATAAAACTGTTAGGTTCCAGGAACTATATTAACTATACGTGGGAAACACTGAATAGAGCTGTAAATGACGTAAGATCACACAAATTAAATTTAAGACAAGCTTCGGATCGTTATGGGATACCGAAATCAACCATTTTTGACAAAATAAAAGGCGTTCATTGCAAAAAACATGGCGGTCAAACAGTCCTATCTTTTACTGAAGAAAACCTATTAGCTAATGGTATAGCCCTTTCGGCCGAGTGGGGTTTTGCTTTTACCGAACTGGATTTAAGGATAATTGTTCAAAGCTATTTAAATCGAAAAGGGGTAAATGTAAAGAAATTTAAAGACAATCTTTCAAGACGAGACTGGATTAAAAAGTTTTTGGCGAGAAATCGAAATTTGTCGGTTAGGTTAGCTCAGAACATCAAAAGGAATAGAGCCCAAGCAACTCGCGAACGCATCCAAGCCTACTTTGACGAACTAAGAAGATCCTTGAAAGATGTGCCACCTGAGAACGTGATCAATTATGACGAAACGAATTTTAGCGATGACCCTGGGCGACCGAAAGTTGTTTGCAAGAGAGGATCCAGACACCGCAATAGAGTTATAGATACGTCGAAAATGAGCATATCTGTTATGATAGCAGCTGCTGCATCGGGTGAGATTTTTTTTTTTAAATTTTTTAATTTAAGGAAGGACGTAGCCGATGCACGCATCGGACAAGTGGTCCTTCTGAAACGTACACTACAGAATGCTAAACATTCTAAATGGTACGGATTCGTAAACAAGGTCAAAATAAAAAAGTCAAAATCGAGAGACCCAATAAAAACAGTAACTATCAAACATTTAAAATAGAGAAAAAAAATTGATACACAAATACACATTTACAGACAAAAAAAAATTACAAAGGAATACATAAATCCATATGAATACGAAGTGTAAAAAACCTCACAAAAGCAATCCATTTAGCTGCCTTTTTAGCTGCAAAGTGCTAAGTCTAAAGATGTCATATTCTGCGAAATGACGATTGTAATTACACACTAGTCGGTCAATAAATGCGCCAGACCCATAATTTGTACGGTGGTATCTTTCAAAGAATAGCTGAGGTTGTCTTGTTCTCCTAATAGGTACCAAAAATGAGACCGACCCCAACAATATTTCACAATCAATGTCTCCATTTATTAGCTTGTGTAGAAAAACAAGAAGTGCCTTACGTCTCCGAAACTCAAGGGTTTGAAGGCCGCATAGAAGAGCTCTAGTGTTATACGATAGATCCTGATATGGAAAATTAAATTTATATAAGAGGTATTTCGCAAATCTATTTTGTATTTTTTCAACTCTATCGTTATGGCACTGGTATGATGGACTCCATATTGTTGAACAATACTCCAAAACACTCCGTACCAGTGAGTAATACAGACAGACAATTGCTTTGGTGTCCGTCACATGCCTTGTATTATAAAGCCCAACAATCTAAAACCCTTGAGTACAATGCTGTCAATATGCAGATTAAATGTTAGTTTGTCATCAAAAATAACACCTAGGTCAGTGTAAGAACTAACAACCTCTAGTGTTACATCATTTATGAAGTAGGAGGAGAGAACAGGATTAATGCGTCTATGAAAACGGAGCACTTTACACTTGGATATGTTAAGATGGAGATAATTAGTGCTGCACCAGTTGACGAGCCTTCCAATGTCAGATTGCAGTGCATTTGAGTCAGTGTAAACGGGAGCAAAAAATTTTAAATCGTCTGCATACAAAAGACATTTGGACGCTCTAAAGCAAGATACTATGTCATTTATAAAAAGTAGAAAGAGCACTGGACCAATATGTGAACCCTGTGGGACACCCGATGTCACAATAACGTCCCTAGAAACTGAACCACAAATGTTGACCTGTTGTCGACGATTAAACAAATAAGATCTGATCCACTCCAAATAACTTCCAGAAAGACCAATTTGCTGCAATTTTAATAATAAAAGCTGATGACAAACACTATCAAAAGCCTTGGATATGTCCGTGTAAACAGCATCAATCTGTTGGCCAGCTTCGACAGATGTAATTAAGTAATTTTGGAACATCGCAAGATTTGTAGTAGTTGAGCGACCGCGATAAAAACCATGTTGCATACTCGCAATGTAGTGTTTCAAAGACTCAAATAAATGATCGGTGATAATTGCCTCAAACAGCTTTGGGATATGTGAAAGTAAAGAGATACCTCTGTAGTTCTTTATATCGCTTTTATCACCGGATTTAAAGATCGGCATCAGTGTAGAAAATTTCCAAATATCAGGAAATGAACCTAGATTAAAAGATCTTTGAAAAATTACACATAGCGGTTGAGACAACGACTGACAGCACCTTTTCAAAAAGATAGTGGGAATTCCGTCAGGACCAGCCCTCTTAGAAACATCAAGGCCATCTATTTTAGTGCAGATTTCTGCCTCTGTAAAATAATATGTTGCTAGTAGTTTCCCTGAAGAACTTACGGGACTGAACTGACTAAAATCTAAAATTTTATGGTGTGAATAGCAGGACTGAAAATGGGCTGCAAAGGCATTAGCGATGTGATTTGAACCCATAATTTCTTCACCGTCATAATTCATAACACTAGGCATACCAGAGTCTCTTCTCAAGTTACGAACAAATGACCAAAAGTGCTTGATATTTTCCGGAATAAGTAATTCAGTTTGCGTGACATATGCAAGATAGTACATGTCAGTTCGAAACTTTACTTCACGTCGTATGTCCGAATAGGCCAGATAGTCAGCTTGTTGTTCAGTCCTTTTATACCTCTTATATAGGCGATTCTTTTGTCCAATAAGCCTTCTCAATGGGAGGTCAAACCATTTTGGGTACTTGCAGTCAACCATTGTTTTCTTGGGAACATGAATATCGATTCCCCGAAGCAAAACCTCATAGAAGGTTTCAACGATCCCGTTGATGTCAGGAGATGATAAGAAAGACCAATCCGATTGCTTATAAAAAAGATTGAGTTCATGGAAATTTGCCCGATGAAACTGATATACACTCACTTGATTGTAACTTTTTATTGGAGGAACATATTCAATTTTATACATCAATTCAATCGCAGGATGGTAAGGGTCAATATTTACTAGGGGTAAATTAGGAGATGAAATGCAAACATTAACAAAGTCATCAGCAAAAATCAAGTCTAAAGTTCTACCCATGTGATTGCATAAAGAATTCATTTGTTGCAATTCTAGAAAGTTCATTGACACAATAAGAGTTTCAGAGGCCAACGATGTTAAAGACCTTGGAAAAAGGGTATGGTCTTCATAGATCCATTCCACTGAAGAAAGGTTAAAATCCCCAGAAATTAAAAATGAATGACTGTCAAAACTATTTCTCAGTGACTCGCAGGTATTGCAGAATGACTGATAATACTCCAGGCTAGAATTGGGTGGGAAATATACACATCCTAGGACTAATTTTGTGTCGCCAGCCTTCACCTGAACCCAAACATCGTCAAACTCTAGATGAATAGGAGTAATAATCAAGAATGCGTGAAAACAACAAGAAACTGCAATCAACACGCCTCCGCCGCGCTGGCATCCCAGTTCTTCATAACTCCTATCTTTACGGAAAACCATATATTTATGTTTAAACATTTCGTAGCTACTAATATCTCCATTAAGCCACGTCTCGGCAAGAGAAATTACTTCATAGTCGCAAGACAAAATGTTTAGAGAAATCTCATCAGTCTTTGTGTGTAGTCCCCTGACATTTTGATAAAACATGCTCAGACTACTCGCTGAGGAAACCCCAATACCACTGACTGTATCATATGTCAGAGTTACATTTTGTTCGTTGATAGCGAAAAATTCGAACCTTCATATAGTTCCCGCTGCAGAGAAGTTGGAGCATTATTCATAGTCTGAGAACGAGCACTGGGGTTGTCGTGATCAGAATTAGACGTACAAACGTGTTTCACAGACCCAACAAAGTTTGAAAAAATCATCTGCGCAAGCTCACCTTTTTCACTGAAATTCATTATACCTCTCTCGGTTGTGACTCTGGACGGAATGTAATGGATATGTTGATAATTTTTAAAGAGACATTGCAAATGAAAGTCGTCCTGTTGAATAATCTTGTTAAGTACTGGACGATTCATCTGAAGAGGCGGACCACAAACAAACAAACTGGTTCCATTAGAGTTTTCCAGAAGACGAAGCTAAGCCTGTGATCTGATAGTCTTCCCCCTAAGTGCATTCAATCCTCCCGCAAATAACACAACAAAATCGTCTTTTATTGTTTACAAAGCTAAACACCGATACGAAGAATGGGAGTCAAATGGACCAGAAGGTTGCCTATACTCTGTGAGTAAATCCGGTTGGTTTGAGTCCAGTATATTTGTAAAGTGGTTCCGTAAGATTGTTTTGCCGTATTTTAGACATAGAGCAAGCAAAAAAGTTACGATAGGTAATAACTTATCATCCCACATCACTTTGGATGTTATTCAAAGTTTTATAAATAACATTTCTTTCGTTCTACTTCCACCTAATTCGACACACGTTTGTCAACCTTTAGACGTCGCATTTTTCGGACCTTTAAAGAAAAGCTGGAGAAAAATGTTATCAGAGTGGAAGATGAGACGCAAAGGTCCTTTTCAGAAGTCTGACTTTCCGCAACTTAAAAAAAAAACGCTTCTTGATATCGAAGCTGCTTCGAAGAAAAATGTTTTGTCAGGTTTAAGAGCATCTGGTATTTTTCCCTCAAATCCAGAACAAGTTTTGAAAAGACTTCCTCCTGTTCCAGACGCTGAAGTGAATGAAAATAATGATTTAATTTCACGTTCTCTTTTAGACTTTCTCAAAACATCTAGGATGCCTGAACAATCTACAAGAAAACGAAGAAGGCGTATAAACGTCGAACTCGCCAGATCTGTAGATATAAAATGATTTTGCCCGTGAAGAGAATGAGGAAGATATGCCCAATATTATAAATAACGAGTCTTCTTCTGAATCCGAGAACGAAAACCACTGAGCCACAAGTGTGTAAAAAGGCAACTAATGAACTACTCGCCGCCGGTGGGGTGGTCCTAAATCAGGAGCAGTACACAATTGAAGAGCACGATGAAGAACCTGCTGTTGGTAAATTTGTAATTGTACCAGTTCCTTTGGAGTATTCTTCCAGATATAAATATTTCGCTGCCCAAATAATTCAAGAACATGGAAAAACTGATGACAATTCATTTTTTTCCATAAAATTTCTAAGAAGAAAGGAGAGCGCCTTTGGACAATATTTCCATTTTCCAGATGTTGATAATAAAGCTATCATAGATAAAAGCGAGATTGTCCAGATCTTGCGTAGGGGTCGCTATACCTTTTTTTTTTAGTTTTACTTTCATATATTATTTTTATTTTTTAAAGATAGATTTTAAGGTCTTTCCTGTTGTTTTTACAGGAAAAAGATTGTTTAGTTTTTGTTGTTATTTTCTTAACCATAATTAGTATCTTATTTAGTTTATTTTAAAATTATTTCTCACAAAAAAAATGTTGCCAATAAAACAAATTTTTTACAAGTTTTTGTATTTTCTTAATTATTAACCTTTTTTTACTTTCGTTTGCAAAGTTGCAATTAAACACCTAAAACTTCACATCTACACGTTTTTAAAGGCTTGTCCGAAGTCACCCCACCTAATGGGTGACTTAATACAATATATCTTATGATAAATATCTAATGGAGCGGCTTCGGACAAACTTTGAAAACAAAAATTAAGAATGGAAGCCACATTGGGGAAAAAAATTGTGAAAATCCTTTAGAAGAAAGTTAAAAGAACCTACAGTTAAACAATTGAAGCTTGTGCGTGATTAGTTTATGTACAATATAAAAAAAAAATCAAAAAATTGTCCGAAGTCACCCCACTTTACAGTATGAGCTATTAGACAGGAAAATAAAAACTAATGTCAGCACCTAGAAATTAACGAGACTTACTTTGAAACTTCATCTGGCGAAGGATCAGGTTTTGATATAAGGAGTGATGAATAATACTGCTCCAATTCCTGACATCGTTTTTGTAAAACACTGATATACTTTATGACTCTACACTGGTAGTAGTTATGCAAGCCCTTGGCCCCACCTAAGCCCATCTCCACTAAAACTCGTTCTAGAGCGTTCTGCAAATACCAAGATTTTTTTTGCAAAATAATAAAGATGAATATCTTATAATGTAAGGTACAATATTCTACTGAAGTTCAACTATACTTCGAGTAACAACCCAACAAATGGAAAATAAAAGCCCCCTAAATCGATCCAAACTTTAGGACTTTCAGTCAAGTTGTAAATGTTGGAATTCATCAGAATATAGAACAATTTCAAATTTGTTCGATACTTATTATTTTAATTCTCTGATTTTGAATGTTTAATTGGCATTAAACATCAAAAAATAAAAATTAGAAGTAGGCCCCGTCAGTGGCGTAGCCAGCTGTTAGGGGAGGAGGAAGAAGTCCTTAATAGGTAAAATAATATTTTTTTGACAACAAAAATTCAAAATAACGCCTAGTCAAATGTCAATGTGTTCCACCACTTGAATTCGTACCACAATTTTACAAGTTCATCTTTATATCACACTTAATTCTTCAACAAAATTCGAAATCAATCTAATAAGTTGTTTTTTTACACTAATTTTTTAAATATTTTATTAAAGCGCCAATTTGTTTCGCCTTCTTGCATCTATACCAAAATTTTATCAGATCATTTCTACCATAAAACTAGATTTTTTTGCAAAATTTGAGGTACATTAGATAATTAGCTTTTTAATAATTTAAAGAAAAGCAATTTAAAGTGTGCATGCATCAGAGAATAAGTAAATGAAAAAGATAGATTCCATACATATTAATATTTGCAATATAAATAAATATATCAGAAAATATGAAGACTTCTAAACAAATAAAACCATAAAACTTATATTACTTAAAGACCAGTTGCACCTAAATAGGCCCCTATTATTTAATCTTTATTAAGATATTTTGCCTTTTCTGTAAATTTTTCAAGGTTTACAACAAAACTATCATAAAACCAGAATATCCATTGTGCAATCATAATAACATTTCTTCCTTTACCTGGAGGAAAACTAGGTTTATATTATTTAACATTGGAATAACAAAAACTCATTCAATTTTGATATATTTTTTATACCATATAGTCCGAATAAAAAATGGAATTCCATAATTATTTCTTAATTCGATATCAATTTAACTAACATTTATTAAACTATAATTTTTAATAACAACTTACGGGAAAGCTTCCACTGTCTATATTTTTTTCCTCATTCAAAGCCGAGACAAATCTATCAGATATTTTAATAAAAAAATGTTCCAAAACATCCACTAACACATCAACTACACTTTGAAATGAACCTAAAAATAACATAAATCTCAACACAATAGAAGACAGAAATACAGGGATACATTATTAGGTTGGCTACAAAACACCTTTGCTAAAAAGTTTTTTTACTCGCATAAAATATTAAGCACCTTGTACAAAATGATTCAGTACCTTTGAGAAAAATAGCCAACATACCCACAGCTTTATTTTTGATATACTGTGTGACACTGAAAATGCAATACTTTCCAGGCATCATCCTTAAAACGGAAGACATCAAAGTGATTAACAAAAAAAATGTCACCAAAGGTATTCTTTGTTGACTACAAGTGTATTGCAACTCGAATAAAATACTTATCATGCCTACAGGGTAATGCGAATTTTGAAGGAAGTTACTCTATTTACTTAACATTGGGACACACATGAAAACTTCTGAATTACTGATTTACCCTGTAAAGACTGAAAATTTAAATATCATATTGCAGTTCAAATCAAATATATTACGGATTTGATTACATCACAACAGGATACAGATTTAGTTTCTAATCAAGTATATATATGCACTTACAGTTTACTGCACCTAGAGAACTAAATCTCCGTATGTGCAAAAATCACAAAGTTAATAAAAGTAACTAATTCTACTTATAATTATATGACACACAAAATTCTAAAGTCGTTTGTAACATGTGATATAGCTTAATTCACAACAGATATCTAAAATAATACATTGAACTTAACACAATTTGTGCCTACTAATATTCTACAACTTTTGGCGAATTTTCTCTGATTAAGTATATTTCTGATATCCAAGGGAAGCAGATTATACATTTTTGGCGCTAAGTAGTTTATTGATCTAATATTAATATTGGTGACACTAGTAGGTATAATTAAATTTGTATTAATCTAGCAGCGAGTTTCATGAGAATGATTTACATAATTTCTTAAACGACTGTTTTTATAAACAAAGACAGCTGTTAATAACACATATAAAGATCTTACATTTAGTATATATGCAGAATATAACAAGTGAGTTAAGTAGAATTTATTTTTCCTATGAATGGTCTTTAAAATAAATTTTTGAACAACATTCAATGATTGTAAAGCATTTTTGTACAGGCCTCCCCAAACCACCACACCATATCTTATCAGGGGTTCTACCAGTACTTTATATAGTAAAATCAGTAGTTTTTTGTTGAGGACTTCTCTTAAAATACAAAATTGATAAATTAATATTCTTTTAGTAAGTTTTAAAATATGCGGCCTCCACTTAAGATGCTTGTCAATGACAATTGCAAAGTATTTTGTCGAGTCGACTTCAGCAATTGGAGCGTCTAAATTTTTTATGCTGAGTTCCTCAAATGATGGACGATTTGATGAAGTATGTGAGAATGCAATGTAATTCGTTTTAGTGGTGTTTAGTGTAAGTTTAAAAGTGTCAAGCCAATTTTTAATAGCCGCAATACCATTAATGGACAACTCCTTCACCTGATCCCAACTATGACCCTCAAAGATCACAGCCATGCCATCAGCATAAGATATGATTTTACCACCATCTATATTCATACATGTTAAAAGAATTTATATCTATACAAAGCTTTACAAAATTCAAAAATGAAACAAAAAAATTTCTATCTCAACGGTCATATTATAGTGTCAAAGAATATTTTGAGGATCGGTTTTAATTTGTTTGTAGTAAATTTTGTAAGAGACAATAAGCGGTTTTATAAGTAGTGAGTTGTTACCTCAGAATCAAAAATGAAAGAACTATTATTTTAGTGAGTTTACCTTTAATTTTCTCCTAACAAATATGTGGTCTAGACATGAACTGGTATCCTGTGTAACTCGAGTGGGACCACTAATGGTTAACAGAAATCTAAAATGATTTAATATTGACATATACAAACTGACATGATTATTATTTAGATCACAGAGATTAATATTTATATCTTCTATTATAAAGTCTATTTGATTTGGGGTACTTACTAGAAGGTAGTTTTCAATATCCTCTAGAAAATATTAAACGTTGGTCGAAGGAGGTCTGTACAAACAATTTAATCCAAATTTTCTATTGTCAAGATTAAAACTGATTTCAGTAATAGTAACTGAAGATTTATTCAGTGTTACTTTTGTGAAATTTGCATTTAAAGCTGATCTAGTAAAGGTCACCACCCCATCATTCTTATTAATTTAAAATTACAAAACACTTGTACAGTTACAACACACTTGTATACTAATTCTTTGCTGACAGACTGGTTTTTCAATCACTTTGATTTCTCCATTTTTATTTATTTACTTATTTATTATTAATTCATTCATATCTACAGCAAAACAACTTTGCTTATTATAAAAAGATAAACTAGACACGCTTTTGTTCGTCGGTTATGCATCGACAACCTATAAAAAAACCTGCCAGACAACTCGTGATTATAACCCTGAGGAGGGTAGTATTCAATTTTTTTTAGAAACATGTATTTGAAAAATTTCCTTTGTACTGTTTCAATTGATTTCACCGAAACCTCATACTGGGGTGGCCATATTATATGATATTCTTTTTTAAACCAGAAGACATAGACACATTTACTTGCATTCGATTTAAATTCATTCTGCACATACCAGCCGCGCACTGTATTCAAATCATTCTGCAGGCATTCAAAAGTGTAGAGTCGAAATTTCTAAATTCTTAAAAATCATAAGCAAATTTCAAAGTATGTGAACTCATGACAACATCGCAAATACCATTTATAGAAATTATGAAGAGTAACGATCCAAGATTGGAGTCCTAGGGTACTCCAGATGGACTTTTATATACTATATATTTAGCTTCTCTCTTATCTCCACACATTTTTGTAAGGAAGATACATTGATCTAGAGCACATTATATTGGGTGATGCAATTTCAATGTACACAGCATATTTTGTAAAGTAGATAAAACAGAGCAAAACAGAATCCGCATTCTTATCTTAGTTTTTTTTTTGACCCGCCTGGCTGCCTACATCACATATTAAATTATTTACTGCAGTAAGTTTGGACAATAAATCTTTTTGAACAGTCTTAAATCAAAATTATGTTTAATAATTTTCTCCACAGAGGATCTCTTTAGTCTTTTATTATTATTATTATCTACAATCCCTGGTTGGACATTTTCAAATATCTCTCTGACTTGAGCAATGTTTTTGTTGCTTCTCTCAGTTCTTTCCTTCCACGACCTACTTTCATTCTTCGTGATCCATATATTTCCCTCAAGTTGTTCAAAAAATAGCTGATAGTACTGTCGGAATGTTTTTTTTTCAGGAAACATTTGACAGCACCTTAGGCCCGTAGTTTTTCTTTCATGATTTTATTATAACTTTATCTTCGTAACAAAGCCCAACCATAGTCCAGATTGAACACAAAAAATTTTCACTGTTTACAGAATCTCAGCTGTCAAAAAGACATGTTATTTAAGTGATCTTAGCATTTGGCAAAGCCTATTTGACGGCATATTAAACTTAAGCAAATACTAAAGTTATGCAATGCCCAGAAAGAAAAACTAAAAATTCTGTTGTTCTTACAGATATTAACTGATTTTAAAAATTATTCACACTTCAAATATTTGAGTCAGGTAAAAAGGTATTTTAGAGGAATTAAAAATAAAACGTTGGTTTCTCTAATGACTCAAGACGCACCGCTTTCAGCTGTCAACTCTTTCACAGCACCCTGAAAATTTTTTCAAACAACTAAAATGTGAATGTAGAAAAGCTAGGGATATAATATGCACAAAAATCAGCATAATCGATAAATAAATATAAAAGTTGTAACTCCTGACGGAGGGTTCCAAACTAACATTGTATACTATGATATAAAATATCCAGACCCTACAATTCAAAACTGACATGCTGTCCCAAAAAGTAAAATTTTATTATCGGTTGGACTCATTTTGGTATCACATTATTTTTATAACAGTTCTGCTCAAAAGGGTAAGAAATATCGCAAACGGAAGGGACGAAAAAGTAAAAGACTGGAAAGTCAGCACTACTTATCATACATCAAAATTACAAAAACTAGATGAAATTTGTATAAATATATGGTTATAAAATTTTTTTCTGGTGTTATAAAATGATACATGTCCTACAACAAAGGAGCACAAACATGGAATTTATATTTTTTAACTTTTTTAGGTTTTTTAATTTTTGAGCCACATATTTCCGGCAACATAGGGTGCATGATGTGAACAGGGTTTTCCCACTACTCTTGAAAATTTATCTTAGAAAAATAAGGAAAAAACTGGAAAATTATGAACTTTTTAAGGTTTGACCCAATTTAAAATATTTTTGTTGGCAACTAATTTGTTCTACCATATTGGATTTGTACCAATATTTTACCAGTTTCTACCTATGCCACAGTTGATTTTTGGGCATAATTTAAAATAAACTGAATAGCAAGTATTTACACTGATCTTTTTAAACCATCATTTACCAGTTTATTTCACTCTTAATGTCTGCAAAAATCTTGAAATGAATCTAATAAGTAATTCTTCAGGCTGATTTCTTAAACATTTTATGACCAGTTCATTCCTATGTCTTTTAATAATAATTTTTTTAACATTTCACTAGGCCACCATTTTGTTCCATCAATTGGATTTTTACCAAGACACTACCAGGTTATCTCCATATGACCTTTAATTTTAGACATTTTGCTTCGCTAAACTGGATTTTTAACAAAATGTTACCAGGTCATCCCCATGTGTTTCTCAATTTCTGACAAAATTTCAAGTCAATTGGGTAAGTAGTTCTCTAGCAATACTGCAAACAGAAAGACAAACCGATCAGATTTTTTTGCCACATTGAAATTAATCAAATAATTGTTTTTAAAGCGATTCAGAAGCTTCAGATTCTTCATGTCAATCTATTTCTGTGATGTTTCTCTACTCTCTTTTTTTTCCTTATATCCCTGTTTCAATTTTTTCCTATTGACCTCTGAGGCAACCTATTATTAGCTTTTTGTTTTTCTACCTTTAAAAATTCATATAAACCCTATGGGATTTTTTGTTGACATTAGCAAGTTCTTATCAATGCACACATTTTGGATGTTACTGTCCTTGTACACGCCTAAATAGCTGATGAATATTTTTGAGGAAAATAAAATCTCTTTCCACTCCAAACTGCTATGGAATAGAAAAATCCCTTTAAAATTTTGGATAAGTGTTGATACTTATTAAGGCCTTTTTCTAATTCTCTGTATCTCGCTGCTCCATTTGGTTCATTTACATTTACTGAGGTAACTTTTAACCAAGTCAGGGATGTTATTAATAATTTAAAAAATAAAAACAGTCGGGACATTTTTGGCTTAAATGTAAAATTAATTAAATCTGTTCAAAACTGCATTTTGGCTCCATTAACAAAACTAATTAACCTTTGTTTTCAAAATAATATTTTTCCCAATAGTCTGAAGAAAGCTATAGTTGTGCCAGTGCATAAAAAGGGTGATACATCAGTCCCAGAGAATTTTAGGTCAATATCTCTTTTGCCAATAATATCAAAAATTATAGAAAAATGCATGGCATTTAAAATAATGCAATTCTTTGAGACTAACAGCCTTTTTACTGACTGTCAGTTCGGTTTTAGAAGGGATAAGAATACTCTCCTCGGTATAATAAATCTTGTGTCCACAATTTTGGAAGCATTTCATAAGATGCAGTATGATTCCGTATTGTTCTGTGACCTAAGCAAGGCTTTTGACTGTGTCGATCATGGTATCCTCCTGCGAAAACTTGAATTCTACAACTTTCATCCAGATAGTATACAGCTACTAAAGTCATATCTTGGGGATAGATGTCAGGTAGTGAGGTTTGGTGGAGTGTTGTCGGCGCAAAGCACAATTAATCTGGGTGTACCACAAGGATCAGTGTTGGGTCCAATCCTATTCTTAATTTACGTAAATGACCTTCCTGCATGTGAACCAATGGGAAAGTATACGCTTTTCGCTGATGTCACGACAGTTTCCTTCACAGCTGACACACTTGAGGGTTCGCTGGAGGGGTTGTCTTTGGCGCAGGAGAGGGCTAAAACCTGGTTTTGCTCAAATAGGCTCCTGTTGAATGAAGGCAAAACTAATAGAGTCGTATTTTCAATGAGAGAACTGCAGGAAGTAAACAATATTTCTGAGGTTGGCTTTCTTGGTGTGACCATGGATTCAAGGCTACAGTGGGGCTCACATATTAGTAAACTAGCAAAAAAGTTAAATACGAGGTTGTTTGTGCTCCGAAGTCTCTCAAGGTGTGTCTCTGCGGTTGTACTAAGAACGGCATATTTTTCCCTATTTCAGTCTAATTTAGCGAATGCAATCCTTGCTTGGGGACACTCCACTAAGGTACACCGGGTTTTTCGTTTACAACGGAAGGCGGTTCGTCTGATGTCTGGCCTCTCTTATAGAGATGACTGCAAACAAAAATTCTCAGAGTTGGGACTATTGACTGTACCATGTATGTTTATTTTAGAATGTGTCTTATATGTTAAGGGGAATGGAGAGTTGTTTAGGGCACATGGGGATATTCATGACTACAATACCAGAGAAAGAGAAAACTTGTTGCCTGCATACAGGCGACTAAAGAGGTGCCAGGATGGCCGGGGTACTGGGCGATTAAGTTCTATAATGTTTTACCGGTGTATATAAAAGTTTTAATAGGTTTAAGTTTTAAAAAGAAGGTTAGGGAGATTCTAATAAGGAACGCTTTTTATTCTTTTAACGAATTTCTTAACTATAATTTTAATCTGTTGTAAAGCTGTTAAATGTATGTGTAAATTGTATTTTTCAACATTTTATTGTATTAACTATATTCTTTTCTTTGACGTGTGTAAACATTGTATTATGTACTTAGCATGAATAAATTATTGAGTATTGAGTATTGAGTATCTATATTTATCAATACTAACATCATAAAAATAAAGAAAGATGGACAAAATGACATGGTCCAAGGTTTGTAAACTATTTGTGTTCGTTCATTCTTCTCTGCAATGGTCGTTTCAACCTGCCGTCACGCCAGAGACGCCTTGCCTTTTAAGCTGTGGCATTTCATTTCCAAAAGCTGAAAAGATGAACTTTAGAAAAAAAATATTAAAAATATGGACTTAAAGGGACCAATGGTAAAAATTAGAAAAATAACATATTTTCTCAATTCAGTCGGTGTGTTTTTTGATCTGCCTATCTGTCTGTTCAAAGCATATCTAAAAAAATACTCAATTTTGGTCCAAAATTAAGGGTCATATGGGTATCACCTGTTAATATTTTGGTAAAAATCCAATATGGCAGAACAAAATTGACACCTAGTAAAATTCATAAAAAAGGATTAATACCCAACCGATTATCCAATTTTGCACAAAAATCAAGTGAATTAAATAAACAAAATTTAGGAATAGGTACATTAAAACAATAGGTACAATTTCTTACCTTCAAAACCTAGATGTGCTGTTAACGTCGCCACGTTTTTGGTTAAGATTTTTTTCACTACTCCTTCACTCAACTCTGGAACATCAAATTCCACTTCTTTAGTTTCCCTGAAGAACCAGTAGCATATATTCTTGTGAATCAAAGAAAAAGAACACTAAATACAAGCAATTTTAATAAAATAAAACAAGAAACAATACAGAAACAGAATCAATGCTAGACCTTAATACCGCTTTATTTTTTGAAAAACTATTATATCCATTGATGTTTTATTTGCTTGTTATATTTACCATGTTTTAGAAATAAGTATTAACATACATGATGACTCTCATAACGGGACATGAACAACTTTTATTTCTAAATGAAACACCCCATTTAAAAGTTTTTAAGAAATGACTAAAAAAACATTTGCTACACCAAACATTGTATAGTGTAAGTGAGTTTACTTAGATGTGCCTTTTGTTTTTGTTCTGTTATTTATTTGTCTACATTTTGTTACCTTTTAATTTTAGTTTTTATTATTTGACGTTTTCTTCAATTATTGTATGTTCTAAATTTTTCAACTGAAGAAATAAAGAATTTGATTTGATTTACATTTAGAATTATGGATTTTTTACATATCATATACCTAGTTCTATTTGATCTGTATGATATTCACATTTAAAAATTAACAATTTCAATATACGAAGCTGTAAAATTTAAGGAATTTCACTTTTGCACAATCTTACACATACATATAGGATATGTATATGAAAAATATAAAAAAGATGTCAAAAAAAGAAATTATATTGTCATAATAACAGAAATTTATTTTTACCTATTGACACACATTTACATGACATTTTTACACAGGCATGATATTTACAAATATATTTCTTGCAGTCAGAACATATAATGCTCTCCCTTTTCAGAACATATTATGCTCTCTCTTTTCTGATTTTTTGAATCAATACTGAAAACGCTCCCCTTATTTTACCCCCCATGGTTGCGCCTTGACCTGACAGGGGAGCTCGTTCTATAATACCAGAAATGTTTAAAATATTGCCACGGAGCTCTTTAGGTACAAATATTCCTTAAGCTCTGTGTTGTACATGGTCTTGAATAAGTTCATAAGAGAGTTCCTCTTTAATAAAAGACATACCATTTTGAATTAATTCCATTAACCAATTTAATCATGCTTATCCCATAATAAAGTCAAATTTGACCCAAAAGGCAAAAAACCCATGCAAAAACACAGACAGTAACTAACTAACTTTAATTCAAAATCTGTGTTACTTAAAGGTACGTATGTTCACTTAAAGGTAAGAAACTATTCATCAAAATTAATTATCTACTTACATAGGTGACCTCACTGGTATGAAATTTAAACTGTTTTTTCTATGCTTCAACTGTATGTCCGGCATTTCTGGTATTGGAATTTTGGCATCTTCTGGAGGTATTAAGTCATTTTCAGTTGCAACTTCAGCTAATCTAATTGTCTCAGTCATATTAATCATCCACTTATGAAGCTGAATTGCATACATTATAAGGGGATCCATAGGAGGCAAGCTAGAGTAAAAATTTGAAAAGTAGCATTACATTTGAATGATATAATGTTTAACTTACGTGATATCTTTAATTTGCATAAGGTTGTCATCATCAGGATATATATTTAGACAATCCTTTTGCATGCTTCTTTTAATATCTTCAGACACATCAGGAACTAGTGTATCACCAGTTGGATCTTCTGGAATTTCCCCCCAATATTTCGGGGGTGGCGTCGTGGGTTCTTCCTCTTCTTGGCTTAGTTCACTCTCTGTATCCGACATAGCTTTTAACTCTGTATTAAAACGGTAATTATTTCAAAATTAATAAAACAAAAAACAACAGTTTCTTGAAACCCTTAGCACTTAGGCCCCATTGAGGGACTTGGACGCTGAATCGAATCTTGTTTACACTTTGCAGTGTTCGGTCGGTATACAGTGCATCCAAAAAAAATTCTATCTCGATGATTCAGTATTGCTCTGTGTAGTGCAGTCAACTATGGAGTAGATCAAAATATATATGGACCATATTTGTCAGTGTTATGTGTAGTAACCTTAAACAACGAACGTTCCTTGTCTAAATGAGTTGCAGTATAGCTGGTGGCGCCTAGGGACAATTTCAGTTTCTTTGTTTTGCTTTGTCATTTGTCAATAATTATGTCGGGAGTGCGAGTTTGAAGGTTTTTATGTTTATATGTTAAATCTCAAACCGATCCGTAACTTTATTATGAATGGACTTTTACATTAACCTAAAAAAAGACCTAACAAGGCCCAAAGCTAACTATAAAGATTTAAATACAATTTTTCGGCTTTAACAGTGGTGTAACTACAAATTTTGGGCCCTCTGCTGTTTGCAACAAAGGTCCCTTTATATTTACTTTCCGGCAGAAAATACCTGATGAGTAGCAAAAAAAAGGCATCTATACATTTCATTGCGGGGGTTGCTGGAGGTCTAGCTACGTCACTGGAGTTTAATGACGGTTTATAACTTAAGTGAAAGTTTGTAAAACCTAACATAACCTAATCCTCGTTTTTATTAATTATAAGTTTTGTTACAAAAACTTAAAAAGTTATACGCCTGAACGGGAATTTGAACACACATGCATCCAAAGACGAGTATCTTCCCACCGGGCTAGGAAGCCCACACATAAAATCGGTGTATTCTTGCATCCACCAATTTCCTGCTCTGTCATTTGGCATTTTTATATATATGTAATTTTACTTTGTAATATATTGTTTCAGTTTAAAATGTGCATTTTGCCTTATTTAAGGTATTGTTCAATTTTAATAAAAACATTTTGCGTTGTTTACTATCTTAGTTGTTAAGTTTTTATGAGGCCATTTATTTAAAAACGTACGAAATTGCTTAAAAGTGCATTTTTGTTCTTTATAATTTATACAGTAGACGCTTAAAGTCAGTTGTAAATTTTTTGTGGTATCCGTACCTATACGTATACATAACGTATCGTGTTACGTAAATGGTGGAATAATCCAAAGCCACGGACGATCCGCATACGAATACAGAACTTTCAAATGTCATGTTTATATTTTGAAAGTAACAGTTTTATAACCTTATATATCTTGTTGTTAGTTTTTCCTGTTACATAACAGGACTTTGGCTTTGCTGCAAGGCAATTGCCAGATTGCTCTCCGTCCGGGGCTCAGAGTCGTTAAATCGGCGACCCTCGAAGTCGACCTTGCACCTAATTCCAGTTTGGAGACGTTATCGGTAGGATCTCCGGATGGCGGGCTCTAAACTCCCGGATTTCCTGAATCTTTCCAATACTTCTTAATTTTTCCCCTTTTTAAATGCTGAAATGCATCTTGGCTTCCACTAGGTGCCCCTTGAGAGTACTACTGTATCACGAGATGACCCTTTCTTTCAAGCTATCCCCTTACCCCTCCCACTCCCGCCACGTAGCGGCCGTTACGCTAATATTCTATGTAGAACTGCGGCAGACGGACGGGATAGAATGCAGGAACAACTAGGCCTCACACGTTCACAGCGTATGCTCCCTTTCTAGCGGGGTCGTTAGTTTCCACACTGAGCGGTTGAGTCGCCCGTTGCCCCCCGAAATAAAGCAGCAAAACCGAACACGTGGCACCACTTATGTTAACAACACAGAGGTCTGCATTCGACGAGACGAACCGGAAGACTGCTTATATATCTTCTGTTTTTTAATCCAAAAAAAAAACTAGGTTAAAATACTTATTTTGACGTAAATATTTTTAATTCTTGACAGATCCGTATCCGGTTTATTTATGTCCGTAACATAAATCTGTCAACGTAACGAGCTTAGCATGATGCGGATACGGATGCGGCCGGAAATTTCACTTGACTTAAGTGTCTAGTAACAGTATCCGCCATAAAACGTTATACCTATATTTTATGGAAAATATGAAAAACACTTCAGAGAATAATCAGTTTGAAATGTATAAAGAAAGAAATCCCTATACATATAACTAAACTAACCAGATTTTTTTAGCTAGATTAATAATATTTTTAAGGAATACTTAATTTTTTAAAAATAGATAAAACCCATTTATTTTTAGTTATGTTTCTTATTTAAATATTTTGAAATGATCTTAAAGAGCTCTAGTTGTGACTGACGGACTGTAAGGGAGAATTAGGAATTAAGCCAAACAAATATGAATTTTCAACTTTGTTACAATAGCTGCACGCGTCTATTTTCTATTACTGCCCACGCATTTCTCTTTATATGTATATATATATATATATATATATATATATATATATATATATATATATATATATACATATATGTGTTGATTTTTACTCCTTCACGGATGGAAAAATACAATGTGTTTTCATTCCGGGTGTACATCTGTTCACTACTGTCGTTCTGAAAAGAACAGTTTTGCTGACGTTTCGCCAAAATCACATTTGGCATTTTCGAAGCTGAAAGTCTCAGTCTCCATTCGGACGCGAGAAAGAAAGCATCGAAAATGCCAAATGTGATTTTGGCGAAACGTCAGCAAAACTGTTCTTTTCAGAACGACAGTAGTGAACGGATGTACACCCGGAATGAAAACACACAATATACATATATATATATATATATATATATATATATATATTTTTTTTTTTTTATTATTTATTTATTTATTTATTTTTTTACCGTATAATATCTTCTTTGTATTTTGATGTGTTACCAATTTAAGAAAATCGGCAGGTGTCGTCCACGGATTGGTTTGATATTTAGTTATTCTGTTATTTTTGAGGCGAGGTACACAAATACAGTGTTGCCAACCTGGTAGAATTTCTACTATAAAGCTGGTAGATAGGGGCAGCTTAACTACAACAACTAGTAACTTGTTAAGGGCCAAAATATGAATAGGCTGATAATTTTACCAAACCGATATTTACCATAGTTACAATTGTCTCAACAATGGCATCCTTGACAGTTATCTGTTTGTTAAAGTTACCAGCCTATTCATAATTTGGCCTTTATAGATATATTAGTAAGCTGTGGAATAGGCATCCCTTTTAAGGGCCATTTTTGTGCTTGGTGGGATAGTAGAAAAACTAGTAGAACTGAGGCGTGTTTTACAAAAACAACATAAGGCCAACATTTGATTCCATGTTGACGTCATCGGCATGCACAGTATTGCACAGACTTATATTCAAGTCAGCATACCGCTGTTTGTGTATCCTGCTTTTGAGTAGGCGAGGACAGAGAGAACAAATAATTTAAAAAAACAGATTTTTTGGTTTTAACGCATAAACGTTAAAAAGTGCAGATTTATCAATGGTGCTATACCATCGAACTATTAAAGTACTTAACGTTGTAGTTTGATAAGTTTATGAGAGAGGATACAGCTTGTATGTCACAGAGGCCGTATAACCGAAAATGACTGGAATTTGGCAAAGAGCGCAGGCGCGAGAACAGAAATGACAGTATGTAACTTGATAAATTATTTTGCATGAGTTATAAATAAATTTTGATTGCTAACGAATATTAATTGTAAATTTCAACATTAAGATATGAACTGTTACGAATAGTATTTCTTTTTAAACCTTCAGTGTAACACCTGTCTAAATTTGTGGATAAAAATTAACTTTTGACAATATGGTTTACGCATGTGCAGATTCAACGATTCCGGTAACATATTTTTCAGATGTTTCACTTTGCCGTCATAACTTATCCCCACTCATAATTGTATGGTATTACTACTAGGACTAACTTCAAATGAACGGTTTTCTACCATAATTAGCTCCATCTCTCCCGCAAACTAATTAATTCCTTCCGTAATTAGCTGCATTTCTCTCGTAGTGCGTTATCTATTATGTCAATGACCAACTTTCATTATTATTATTTTTTAAAGAGCATTACGGCTTTCACTATTTCTCATGGGTGTACTCTTGGTATCAGATATAAGTATAACTGTTACTCGTAAATATGAAATTTAACGCACATTCGTCGATCTTTACGATTTTTGTACACTAGTAAATTTTTTCGCCGGAGTTTTGTTTCCGAGGTATACTGTCACTTTCTAAAATCGCAATATTTAATAGACATTTTTTCTTCTTTTTGTGTTGATGACCATTGTCATTCAAAGACGAAAATGCAGCAGAATTATAGCCAATAAATATTCTCAAAAGTTTTAGTAACGTTTCCGTTTCGTCCGCCTCTAGAAAATTGCGTTTCTAGTGTTACGGCTATAGATAAGAACTTAACATATTTCTCAATTCCCGTTTCATGCGAACCTACATTAGAAATATTATATAACTTATTATATTTAACGTACCGTTAGAGTAGAAGAAGTTTTAGTGTATAACTTACGATGATCCTTATGCGCTGTTGCCATCCAGCACCTAACCTGGTGGCAAAAATCCGATACAAATAAGTTGTAATAAATTAATACAAATAAAAATATAAAAAAATATGTATTTTTATTGCGAGATTTTATATGTATTAAAGTTAACAGTAATTAATTTATTATAGTGTTTACCAAGGTTACTCAGGCTAGTCGGAGGCGGAGGTGGTTCGTATATACCCACATACTAATTTAGAACTGTGATTTATGTATTTTTATAGACATTTTTAACCAAAAATTAGCATAGATGTAAAGAATTAGGCCATATCTGGCTAGACATCAGTGGAATAAGCTAAATTTGTCAACAACAAAAAAAAAACAAAATAGAAATACCCCAATTACATTAAAAATAATTATGTAACTGTAATTATGCAGAATGGCAATAATGGATATGACAAAATTCTGTAATCACACAGTTAAAAATTGTATAACATCGTTACATTTAAGGATCATCATATATCTATTTTATACAAAATGGCGATATGTTAACTATACTAATAGGAAATAAAAACAGTACAAATGTTAAATGACTAAGCTGTAAGTAAAATATACCGGGTGATCACGAAATGTTTATACATCGGTTACTCCGCGATGGTTTCGCGAATTTGGATGAACTTTTCAGGGGACATTACCGGAGTGGTCCTATAGCAAGCGTATTAAGGAAATGTTAGAAATGGCTGCCATTTTGTTGTTTTTTTATGTTTTTATATAGATTACTCCGCGATTGCCGGAGTGGTCCCATAGCAAAAATTTTAAAAATGGCACCATTTTGTAAAAAATGCACTAAAAAGTGAAAAATAATATTTTATTTCGGCCTGAAAATTTTACTCCGTGAAGTCGGCGCTAAACTTATTAATTATTTAATCACAAAAATATAATCATGTATTCAGTCAATTCAGTGTTTTGATGTCTAATACTACGCATAAAGTCTTACTGTTTTTATGAGCATGGCGCCCACTTCATGGAGTAAAATTTTCAGGGTGGAATAAAATATTATTTTTACTTTTTAGTGCATTTTTTAAGCCGGTTTCATTTTTTATATATTTTCTGTTCTCACAAGATTGAGTTGAATAACAAAATGGTGTTAAGTCTAATAAAATTATACAGGGAAAACTAACTATTTTTTTTAAAGCCCGTAGTTTAAGTATTCCTAGTAAAGATCCTGCATTAGATCTATACCCCTCACGATCTCTCATTTTAGACAAAGAGTGACTTTTTCCTGTGCAGCATCCTTACCAAGTATAAGTTTTGATCCACTATCCATTAAAACTCATTCTTTATCAGACATTTTTAAATTCGGCGTTAAAGGATTATCGCAAAGTCACCCAATAACACCACGCGCGTATGTTCGATATAGTGAACTTCATTTCCAATTCATTCAACTTTCATTCCACGTACACCAACGTCACAACAAGAAAATGATCCTTGTTTGGAACATGTTCTGCATCACAGCAGACACAATGATCCATTTTAGTCAAACGATGATCACGATTTCGCTCTTATTAGAGCTCATCAGGCCGCCATAGACTAGCGAGCCCCGTGTAGGGCAAAGGCACAAAATGGAAATACAAAAACAACTACTCCTCTGGCTAATACCACGACCGGCATTGAATTACATTGTGACTCCTGGCTTTCGTTAGGAGCATTAAATGATAGTATGTTTTCATTCCACGTACACCAACGTCATAACAAGAAAATGATCCTTGTTTGGAACATGTTCTGCATCACATCACACATGGATCTTTCGTTTTCCATGGAAACCCCGATGAAAACGTTCTCTTTGTAGTGAGTAGTCTTTGACGAAACAAAATGACTGATACTCACAGATTAAATAAAACTTAAATAGATTATTGCGATGTAAATATTTTCGGCAAAAATGCCCTATTCAGAACATTTCTTAGGGCGAATAACAACGTTAACTTGAGTCGAAGATATTTTTCTATAAATTAACCCCCGTATGCATGTTCCACACGAAAAAACATTTTATAGAATCTAGAGAAAGTTTCAACAGACATCAAGTCTAACAAGAAAAAGAAGTGTAAATAGAGATGAAAATAGTAACTTGAAGATATTACTGACGGTAGCAGAAAATCCAAATATATCTATAAGGCATTATCAAAAGCCTTGATGGAAGAGATTGGAGAAAAATACTTCTTATGCGAGAGATCAATACATTATAGCAAAATAGATATAAAGCTTTCAAAATTATACCCACACCAAAATTAACGCCAAGTCAAGCAGAAAAAAGAGAAGAGTTTTATCAAATTATGTTGGAAAAAATTAACCCAAAATAATAATTATTTAAAATTCGTTTTTTGGACTGATAGTTCAACATTTGCCACCAATGGCATGATCAATCGAAAAAACACTAGACAGTAGGCTAGATTTAATCCCCACTGTTAGAGAGAATTTCAATTCCGAGGAAGGCAAACCGTTCATATATGGTGTGCTATTTTAAGAAACAAAGTAATTGGTCCTCATTTCTTGAATGGTCATTTAAATGGAAATGTTTATCTTAGATTTCTTAGGCAAGAACTCTGATGACCTGTCGCTGGAAGAGGAGAGAAACATCGTTTTTTAACAGGAAGGGGCTCCACTGCACAATGTCGAAGCTTTAAGAAACCATCTACATCATTGATTTGCAACGTGGATTTGAAAGAATGCACCAATAAAATGACCACCTAACAATCCTGACTGAACACTGATGAACGCATTTTTATGGGGAACGTTAAAAGATCGCGTAAATAGATATAATATCGAAAATGTGGACCGCATAAAATATCTGTCCATCCCCACGTATTGAAGAAAATGGAGGGCCAGTTGAACAATTATAAACATTTTAATTACATATGCTAATAAATTGATAATATTCTATGACATTAAGTCCCCTAATTCTTTATGATTTTGGTTTTTACAATAAGATAAAATTATTGTCTAATCTCCTAAAAACGTTCTTTAAATGTCCTAAATAAGCTGTAAAATCTAAGCTATCGTCTGACATAACTTAAAAAGTTTTAGCCAGGGATTAAAATTAACCGGGATTACTACTAAAAACTAGCACAAGAATATGTAAGCTATTTTCCTTGTCCTCATAAGACGATTCTGTCAAAACGGCAAATTTATTGTCAACATTTAATTGACAATAAGTCGTCAATAGTTGAAGATGCGTCTAAAACAATTACATGAAATATATCTACAATTTTCTAAAGAATCCAAAAATGCAGTAATATAGAAGGTGTTCCATTTAAAAATAAGATACTTTGTCGTGCCTCGCGTCTATGCAACACCCTGTAATATTCGCGCGAAAGTTCGAAATTTTTGTATTAAACATTTTCTTCTATTTCAAAAATCAAAAAATTTAAAGGTGGGGACATTATAAATAATCAAGGTATATATATTTAATCGCATGCGTGCGAGGCTATTTATTCGTTCTTATTCGCTACGCATAGGCGCAGGTTTTTAAAATTCTAATAGTTTGCTAATAAGGACGCTCAATTTATTAAAAATATAGAACAATAGTTGGAATTAATAGAATCATATGATATTTTTTAAAGTAAAGTTTTTTGTTAGTTATCAAAAAATAGAAGGCATTTTAGAAACCAGTAATAAACAAATGTTAAAACTAAATAAATAACTCAAAAATACAAGAACTTACTTGCGACTGATTCGCAGTTTTCCTATCATCACCTACTATTCTAAATTATATGTTTTATATGAGGACTCCACGAGTGGTTAAGCAAACCACAAATTCGCCCATGGGCTGCTTCAGCACAGCATCGACCCTCTAACGGGTACCCTTGTTGCTATGTGAGACTCGCGTCTAGAAATCAGAGGTAACAATTGATCCTGTTTAGACGAACATGCATATCGGCAAAATTTTCAACTTTTCGCTGATTTGCTTGCAAGTATATGTAGGCACCTGCAAAGAGCAATTTCTATTTCTGTGAACATGTTTGTGTTTTTCATATAATTGTATGTGGAAATAGAATAAAAACAAGCAAAAATGTTTTGCTGTTTATTGATATAAATTTTTAATAATTATATTAATAATTTTTAATAAACATAATTTTTGCTGATAAAGTTTGGAGTAATCTGCGAACCGGTTAACTTTAAATAAAAACGCTCGGACACGTTGATTATTATTTTTACTACTGCATTTTTTAGCTAATACTAGAATATACAGGGTCATCCACGTCACTGTATATTATTGCATTTTTGGATTCTAAGGAACATTCTAGATATGTTTCATGTCCTATATCTATGTTCAACTGTTTGCGAAATATTGACACTTGAAAATTGTCAATTTTAGTATATTAAAAGTTATTTTAATATAAGCTAAAAGCTAAGTTAGACCAATTCGCAATATTTTAATCCAAGGAATCTGCAGTTCCATTTTGTACTGCAATGAATTTGATTTTTTTAGGAAATAAAAGAGTTATTATTTTTATACTTGTATATAAATAAAAATAATCTTTTGTTTGCGAAGCTCATGAAGATATAAGATATAAATTAGAATTTTATTTAGTGTAAGTTTCTTGAATCTTGATATAAAATACATCGCAACTGAATAACTGAATCGTCAGAATGCTTTTTATTGCCTTACTAATAATACACTTACCGCACTTGCTGCACTGAAGCAAAGAATATAAATAACAATATTTCACCTGGGTTATAATAAATATAAAAGTATAATAATTAATAAATAAATAAACATTGCATTCACTGGTTCTGGTTGATTAGCAAATCTCGCGGGGATCGGCGACAGCTAAACCCCATGAAGTTCGTTGATTTGCGATCGTACGAATTCGGCCAAACGGGATCAGGGTTGCCTCCGCTTACTAGAAGCGAGTGCTATTTGAGTCCACAGCTTAATGATTATTAGTTCTAGATGACTTCGTAATATCTTGTTTTGTTTTTTCAATTTTTTTATAAGTATTTTTACATAGAACACACTTATTATCTAAAATTTATTTATGTTCCTTTATTTTTTTGTTATGACGGATCCGTCCAGCCTGGCCATTTGGTTTTCGTTTTCTCAAGACAATAATCTTCAGTGGCGCTCCATGTAAGTGTTGATAATGGAAATGTTTTTTCTTCTTTTTGGGACCTAAAAATATTTTCTTATTTAATACGGTACAACTTCTTGAAATAAATATTATTTTTTAAGAACTTAGAAGGTGTGTGTTTGGCGCCTGAAAAATACCAATGCACCAAAAATTGTTAAAATCGGTCAGAGTAAGCTTAATTCGCCTTTTTGCTTACCGTTTGAATCATCCGGAGATGTAGATTCTTCGCTTTCATTGGTAAAAGAGTTAATGAAGTCCAAATCTGATTCACTTTTTTCTCTTATCCATTTTACATATCGAGAAACATCTGTATACATTCCCAGGTATCCTGGAAGCGCACAATGAAATCCAAATGAAACTATGCCTGAAAATATGTAGAATGGAGTATAAATATACATACATACCAATGGTGTATATAGACATTGCCTCTGGGTGTTTTCCACTATGAGACATCACCTATTTTATAAGAATGGGCTGGTTGAAGGTTTAGAATAAGACATATTCATAGTGACGATGTATAAGTGGCCAAAGAAGTAAACTTACCAAGGAGTACGTATTTTCCATTTTCGTTCATGATCTGAAATGGTCCTCCACTGTCTCCCTAAAATAATACAGGTTTGCGAGAATTATAAAATTTTTTGTTAACATCATATTGTCATTGTCAACAAATCACCATCAACGTTTTTTGGTTAACTGACCTCAAAAAAACATCAATAATTTTTAATTTCAGAAACTATTAATGTTTTTAAAAAACTGCAAAGCTCTACAAAATAGAAAACCTGTATGGGGTAGTAATATTAATGTTTTAAAAAAACTGCAAAGCACTACAAATTAGAAAACCTATATGAGGTAGTACTATGTTTGCCAAAACACATTTTAAATGTTCGTACTTGGAGCAAATAAAAATTGGCAATACGTTATTACTTTCCTCGTAGAATAGAGGTATTGAAATCGTGTAAAAATCACCCCTTCAGATTTTCACACGTCTTCAGGTTTTAGGGATGCAAAAAAAACATGTTTTCTCAATTCCGCCGCTCTGATCGTTTTTCTGTCTATTCGCGTCGTAGATAAAAAGCTACTTACATGATTGACCTCGAATTTTGTTCAAACTTTAATGGTCATATGGGAATGACCTTTCAACTTTTCGGTAAAAATCCAAAATGTTGAAACAAAACTAGTTATTCAACGTATCTGAAATTTTGCACAAAAATGAAATATTACGTACGAATAAATTGGTAAAATCTGGTACGAATCCAAGATGGCGAAACAAAATGCTGGTCTAATAAAATTTAAAAAAAATCAGTTTGAAAAAACTACTTGTTAGTTTGATTCAAATTAATTAAGTGTGATATTTAGATGAACTGGTAAAAATATGGCACGACTTCAAAATGGCGTCCAAATAAAATGTTTGCAATATTGAAAAACATCGCCCTTCCAAGTCTTTCATATATTCACGCTTTAGCGTTGGAACCACTTCTCAGATTGATTTCAAATGGAGATATATATATATATATATATATATATATATATATATATATATATATATCGATGCTTGAAAGGAAAAAGGTCATAAGCGACATTTTTTCCAAAAACGACCTTTAAACACTACTAAATGCAATTTTTTTTTCTGCGTCGATTGGGCTAGTTTCGAGAATTCTACGATTATTTTTTTGTCGCTTAAGTTATTCACGAATTTTTAAGAAAATCTAAACTTTTATTTACCAAACGACCAATATTTTGTAGTTTTTTAATAAAGTGTTACTTAGACTATCTAACAAGGAAAAATATAGGATTAAGTCTTTTTAAATTCCCGTATTTTTTTTAACATGGCGTATATCTTGTTCTACCTTAAATTAATTATTTAAAGTTCATGAACTTAAACTGTTTTTCCTTTACTGTTATAAAAAATTTTAAGTCGTTAATGTGATTTTACGTGAATGAAAAATTCGATAAACATGGCGCTTATCCTGTTTTACCCGAAGGTAGTTCTAACTCAATGGTTTTTAAGGTATTTTATTTGGCGTTTTAAAAGAATTATGCGCCTGTTAATACTTTATGCCAGTACTGTAGATTCTTGTTTATTTGACAAATTACGTTCGGGTGTGTTCGAAATGTCGCTTGGGTAATCGTCGCTTGGGTAATCGTCGCTATGCTGATGTGATTAAAGAATGGTAGCTTAGTACGCTGGCAGCAGTGGTAGGTAAACGTTATCTGAACGAATTCGAGAAATACCTTCGCAAAAGTAAAATCTTTCGGCTAAAGTGAAGTGAACTAAATTTTCAGGTAACTAGTATTGATTCTATTTTTTTATTTATTCGATTATTTGCTAAATCACAACATTTATAACTATAGTTACTTGGAATAAACATAATACGATGGTAGAGGCAAAAATATAAGTGGGAGCTTCATTCAGTTAAGTCGCGTATACACTTGGCGAATGTATTTATTCTTTAAACTTTGACCTAACCTAGAGTTCTGTTGGTATATTATGATTCTGATTGATTGAAAAATTAGTGATTTTTCGCAAATAGAAAATCGTAGTGTAAAATAATAAGGTATTAATAAATGATAAATGTTTCTTGTGTAATTTTAGAGAACGATGGATAACTTTAGAAGGAAAATGTTAGTAAATTTAGCCAAAGGCTCAAAAATACCTTACAAAAACAGGGAGAAAATTCGCAGGAACTTATTGAACCTAATTGATACTCAAAAGGTAAATAGTACTGTATTAATGTAAACAACCTATTAAACAAGGCATATACATTTCAGGATAATACAAAAGAAATACGTTCTTCTACGTTAGCTTGTGAGAGTGCTGTCATGCCTATGTAAAAAGAACAAATTGATAGCGTAGAGGTAATACGAAACATTTCAACAAAAACGGAGTTTAATTTATATTATCTTTTTAGAGGCTAATACTACCAACTTTAGACTCTCAACATTTTTTTTTCGAACAGTTAGTTATTATAGTTCCTATTAATATATCCAACGTATTAAACCACGTGTATAAATTTATATTAATTGTTTTCACTTGTGGTTTTAGGAAACTTCAAAAGAAATAACTTCATCTGCATTAGTTTGTGAAACTGCTGTCATGCCTATGCAAAAAGGGGCAAATTGCTAGTGCAGAGGTATTGTCCAATATTATAACTTACCTTTAAACAAAAAGGTATTTTAATTTAAAATTATTTTCTTTTTAGACGCTAATCCTGCCACCACCTATAGCTTCCCAACATTTTTCTGAACAGGTAATTTATTATTGTACCTATCAATGTAAACAAATATTAAACAAGGCGCCTAATTCATTTAAAACAATAAATAATTGTATTTGGGGTTTCAGAATAGTTCAAAAGAAATATATACGTCCACCTACGTTAGTTTGTGAGAATGCAGTCATACATATGCAAAAGGAACAAACTGCTACTGTAGAGGTATTGTAAAACATTATAACTTACCTTTAAACGGAAACGCATTTTACTTTATATTTTCTTTTTAGAGGTTAATACCGCAACTAATTGTGGCTTCCAAACAAATGGCTTCTGAACAGGTGCTAATAGAAATGACTGATGATGCACCTGGTCCATCCGCAAAAATATTAAATTCCGTTGTCTCTAATAATAATTTACTTAACATTTATAACGAAAAATCGCACAGAGAAAATTCAAAACTATTAACAAATCAATCCGCTAATGATAATGTATTCCTAACTAATAGTGACCTGATCCTCTCTGCAACAAACATTATTAATTCAAACATTCCTGCTTCTTCAACAGTTATTAAGAAAACATCAGTTTGAAATAAGAAAGAAAAAAAAATGTCATATATCGATTATTTGTCTGAAGATGAAGCCTTCTTAGCAGAGGTTTACGGAAGTGACGACTCTGATTTATGGGAAGGGGCATCTGATTTGTCGTCGAGTACTAGTAATGAACATGAGAAAAAGAAAAAGAAAAAGAAAAAGATGAAGCAAAGAAAACAAAATAATAGGAATCCAGGAATAGGTAACGGGGAACAGGAGAGTATTATTGGAGAATTGGGTAATGTTACTGAAAAACAAAATAAAAAGAGAAATAAAAAGGAAGCCAAACAATCCGGACACGAATATACAAAAACCGACGGCACTTTAGTTCCTGCGAAAAAGATAAAGCCGAATCCATGTTCCGGTAAAAAATGTGGAAACAAATGTGAAATTGTGACCGAAGAAAAAAGAAAACAACTTTTTGATCATTTTTGGAGCCTTTCCTCAGAACGCCGAAAGGACTGGATAGTCGGTTTAACGCAAAAATTGCCAGTTAAAAGGAAAAGATCTACCGAATCAGAAAAAAGACAGTTTACTTTTAAGTATTTTATAAACGAAGGTGAAGGTTAATGGGCAGTTTGCTTGCAATTCTTAAGTTATACATTAGATGTTTCCCAAAAGTTTATTTACTATACGATGACTAACGCCTCATTCGGTTCTGCGAAAGAAGATATGCGGGGGAAACACATTCCACTAAATAAAACGAAAGAGAGCACCAAGATTGCAGTAATTAATTTCATAAAGTCCCTTCCAGCAATTCCATCCCACTATGCTCGAAAAGATTCAAATCGTGTATATCTACAACAAGAGTTTAAAAACTTATCTAATTTATATCAAATATACAAAAAGACCCACATTAATCAAAGAATAGACGTTGTTGGAGAAAAAGTGTTTAGGAATATTTTTAACGAAAACTTTAATATTGGATTTCATATACCCAAAAAAGATAAGTGTGTAACATGTTTTCGATTTGAGAGGTCAGATATCACCGATGAAGATATGCACCAAGTCAAAATGAAGCATTTAGCAGAAAAAGAACATTCCTATAACCGATTTAAAGCTCATCAGAATATTTTTAAAAGTGATTCTGGAACCCTATGTGTAAGTTTCGATTTACAAAAGGTTTTAAACACTCCTAAAGGCGAGAGTATGCTTTTATACTATTCTTTGTATTTTGCTGCTACTGGGCCGAAGTCAATGGAAAACGTGGAGCAAACGAAATTGCAACTATCTTACACACCTATATTAGCATGGTTGACGAACGCGAGTCAGTAACTCGTTTGCTCTTATACTGTGACTGCTGCCCTGGGCAGAATAGGAACCGAACCATTCTAGCTATGATACATTCAACCCTACAAAACTGTTAATTTATTGAAATTATCCAAATCAATTTTTTACTCACAGGCCACACATATATGTCCGTGGATTCTGTTCACGCTGTGATAGAGCGAAATACAAAACATTCTATTATTTGGGCTGCTTCTCAGTGGTACACAGTTTTCGAAACAGCAAGACAGAATCCTGCTCCATATAAAGTGCAATATTTAACCTATAAAGATTTTAATAAGTGGGACACCCTAGCAGAGAAGTATTTTAAAGGAAATCTCCTAATAGGATAATAATTCTATGGATGAAGAGGCACCATCCATTGAGATTGAAGTTCTGTCAAAAGTGAGAGTAACTCCAACAGTTTGTTATAAATCTCCTATTCCCATATCAAAGGCGAAGCATAATAACTTAGTTCAATTATGCACGAATAATGTAATTCCTATCCTTTTTCATAACGAATATTTGAACATTCCTACTGCTAATAACGTAAAGGATACATTGGCTGATACAGACATAGAGGATGAAGACATAACTTAAATATAAAAAGTGTATCTTATTTATTAACTATTAGTTTAGCCTTAAGGTTTAAAATTGCAGAATTCAAAGTGGTTGTTTTTGTATCTTTTGTTACTTTGTACTAAGTTTAAATTAAATTTTACTTTATTAAACAAATAAGCAAGTGTACCATTGATTTTTTATGAGACATATTTAATTTTTCTTATGATGGTTATCTAGTATTATTGTTTCCTGCTATCAGTTTTTTGCATGGCGCTTATGTCATATTACCTGTTGATAATACCAGGTCTTATTAATGGTTAAGACGTTTTACATCGATTCGTATTTTCTTAGTTGTTGGATTTAAGTCTTTATATCTGCATTTGTTATTTGTTTTAAAGACTAATTTGCTTAACCGACATTATCTCCGCATTAAATGGAA
The DNA here is from genome assembly GCA_030620095.1 of Kuschelorhynchus macadamiae. Classification (NCBI taxonomy): domain Eukaryota; kingdom Metazoa; phylum Arthropoda; class Insecta; order Coleoptera; family Curculionidae; genus Kuschelorhynchus; species Kuschelorhynchus macadamiae. The sequence continues at coordinate 1,658,102 of JAUTXW010000349.1, forward strand.
TTAATAAATATTGGAAAGAGTATGAAAAGAAATGCCCGAAACCCAATATTCTGCTTGCAGTTGACAAATTTACGAATACGATAAAAAGTTATGAATTATTAAAAAAAAAAAATTTTAAAATCGTCCTGCTCTAAAATTAAAAATCGTCGCTTATGACCTTTTTCCTTTCAAGCATCGATATATATATATATATATATATATATATATATATATATATATATATATATATATATATATATATATATATATATATATATATATATATATATATATATATATATATATATATATATATAGGGTGATCCACTAAGAATGGTCTCCGGCCTTAAGTCGGTAACCGCTGATCACACAATTATGGGAAAAAATATTTATGGGTTAATCGGTTAAGAGAAATTACTGGAAATTATTTTCAAGTTCGAAAAGTTGCCGCTAGGGGGCGTAACAGCAAATTAAAAATAAAAATGCCGATTTTCTCTTGCATTATTTAAATTAAGATTTGTCGAAAAGATAAACATTGCATTCTTTAGTCAATTATGCAACTTCTTGTTATCTATCAATTGTTTTTTATTTTCAATTTTTCTATTTGAAATGACTATATGTGGAACTAAATTGGTCACTTCACTATTCCTAAAAAAGGAAAAATATATAACGAGGGATGTTCTGGCTAAGGGATATTTACCGACTTTTTTTACGTAAGGTAATTACGATTAAGATTTAATTAGAATTTTACCTGACACGTATCTACTCCACCAGCCATATATCCAGCGCAAAAAGCATTTTGTATTTCACTACCGTTATTTCCTGTATTGTTTATCATGTTGCTACAAGTCAAATCCGGGTAAACTAGTAATCTAGCCTCATGTAGTGTACAAGGCATAGCACCCTGGTACTTTAGAGTACCCATTCCGGGAACAATTCCTTCCTTAGGCCTCTTTGTTATTGCTGGAATAAAATATAGTAAAATCTCTGTGTCTTGTTACTTTTAATTTGTTGTAGACAAACAATGTAAATTGATTTGCCAGCTGAGGTTTTTGCAAGAGAAAAATATAATATTTTTATACACTTCTTCAACTATATGTTATTGAGGTTTTGACATTTCGGTTTTGTCGGGACAAAGTTGTAGCTAATAATCATGTTCTGGATAGTCATTATAAAGACAAACACCATCCTGCTTATATTTAAAAATGAGTTTACTTCATCTTTAAAAACTACACTCTTCCGATCACTATGAAATATTTACAGTTTATTTCAAGAGGCCAAGGATATCTATCATATTAGGAAAATTCCTTTCAGTGCAGGTTCTCTTGATTATTGATTATGAAAGATAATGTTAGCAGCGGTGATATATTTTTAAATGCAATATCAATAACGTCAATATTTCATATAATCATGGTACGTACTTATTACGGTGGTTACTCATAAAAGACGGCGATATGTCAACCTACAAGTCCAGGGAAACCTTTTATCTGTTTTTGTGTTTTTTTTTTGGTACAAGATAATTTTGTATTGCTTATATTTTAGTAAGGATTTTCTTTATTCCTTTAGTTGAGTTTTTTTAGATTTACATCTCGTAATTTTATATGTTATTCGTATGTGATCAATATGTTCTGAATGGGACTGAGAAAAGATGACTATGTGTTTGGAGCATTACTTAAACCAAATAAAATTCGCAAACACTCAAAATTTCCGCTGTTTATAATAAAAGCTGTTTTCTTCGATTCAGGGCCCATTTCTATTTGATAAAAATCCTATACTAGATATGGTGTTGTAAAATAGATATATTTACTTAGGTTATCCAATATTTTTTCAATTTTTGGCAGGGAATATTTATTTTTTACAGTATATTCATTTAGAATTTTGTAATCTATCACCAAACAATGCAAAAGCCATTCTTACGTAATATTTTAATATGAAACAAAAGTCACCTAGAAGTGCGCTTCAAACGCAGCTGTCACTTAGCCAACCTTAAAATAAGCTTTTTCGATCACTAAATAATAGTTTTAAAAAATAATAAAAATCTTTGATATATGTCAAATAATGACGTGTTTTAGTGTAACTGGATCTACGACATTTATCCATTTAATGTTTTGTGAGAGAAGCTCTAGGTAAAATCTTATGTAAGAAGGAGGGGGGTGCTCGAGAAGTCTTATGTGTCCTTACATGGAGGTGAGAGGGTAAATGGCTAAAATCGTAATTAGTGAATGGTGCCTTATAATGCAAAATATTTATAACCACAATTAGACATGCAGAAAAGAACTTAAAAAGATATTAAGGAGAAGACTCTATATTCAAAAGAATCCGTCTTTAGACAAAATATTAAGGATTTTTTGAAAGAAATGCGACTTAAGTAACAATGTTTTAATGTTTTATGAAAATATTACTATATAAAACGCATATGGAAATATTGAACGCACATATAGTTTCAAATAACTTCTCATTATTATTATTGTTATTAATATTGTATATATATATATATATATATATATATATATATATATATATATATATATATATATATATATATATATATATATATATATATATATATATATATATATATATATATATATATATATATATATATATATATATATATATATATATATATATATATATGTATACATATAAATATATACAGGGTGTCCCAATAGTGCGTTCTCGGTTGATATCTTGTTAACGGATAGCGATATAAAAAAAAGTTCAAATGCAAAAGTTGTAGAACAATACGGGCTGCATAACCTAAAATTATTTTTATTTATACAGGGTGCCTCAAAAATCTGTAACGAAGCAAAGTTGTGTTTTTTCTTATGGGACACCCTGTATATTTTTGCATATTTAGATATATTCGTATATATATCGTAATTCTATACATTTTTTGTATAACATGTCCTATGTCTAAATCTGATAGTTTTTCTAATATCCGCCATTTTGTAAAAAAATATGAATTGCAGTGCCTTTTTTCAAACGACGTGGGTCGTTGGCTTTTTGATATAGGATTATGATTTTTAGCAGGAACATTAACAAAAGTGACTTTCAACGTGAACAAAATTTGTCGGCGTTGTACAGATGGTCCTAGATAAGTAGGAGAAATTAAAAAAATTAAAAACATCATATCTTCGTTTTTTTAAATGGAATGTATAGTATTTTAATATTTTAGACTATTCGTGACCCAAAACCCTATCTTTCGTTATAAATATGTCCTATACCTATTTGTGATAGTTTCCGAGATTTTGACATTTTTGTATTTATTATATGGTTTTCAATGGCAATCGCCTTAGAATATGCTTTATTATCGAATTTATAGAATTTAAAGAGGATTAAATTTATAGAGGAATACAAAAATGTAATAATATACAGGGTGTTCCATTTAAAATAACAAAGTTGATATCCGAGGGTCACTTTTGTATTTCAACTTTTTCTCTGTTATTAAAAATAAAGGAATTAAGGGGGGTGGCAAATCTCGGTGAATCACCCTGTACATTAATACACAGTAAAAAATGCAACATTAAAAATTTAGTCTACTATTTTTCTTTATGTAAAAAGGCAAATAAATATTTTAATTAAAGAGACACAACAGAAAAAGAAGTCTTACAGTCACTTGATTAAATGTTCAATATGACCACCATTTCTTTCAACACACACTTGGAGCCGATTCACAAAGGAATTGTTAACTCTATTCAGCATCGCGGCATTGATATTTGTACATGCATATCTAATTCTCATTTTCATATTCTCTATGGTAGTGGGTGGCGTTTGGTAAACTTGCTCTTTAACAAAACCCCACAAGAAAAAATCTAGTTTTGTGAGGTCCGGAGACCTTGCCGGCCATGATACTGGACCTCCCCTACCAATCCATTTATTTTCATAATTCGCGTCTAAAAATTGCCTCACCTGCCTGCTAAAATGTGCTGGAGCGCCATCTAGTTGCTTATGCCCAAGTACAAAATTCAAGTCTTCGATTGAAATCGTCTTGATCCAGCTCTTGTACCAGTTGAATATGGTATGGGTGAAATTTATGTTTTCTAATTATTCTATTTGCCGGAGATTTAGCAACACCTCTCTCCTTTTCTAACTGCCTACATGAAATATGAGGATCTCTCTCTCTCTCTCTACTTGCTAAAAAACAATTTTGATCACTTGCGCCCAAAACATAAATCATGTTAATCAATTCATCTCTCGAAAAATTCAATTTGAACACCGTTACTACACAAATACGAGAGTTTGACATTTCGCCATGACAACATTTTCCCCGTTTTCATTTGTTTTTACTTACTATGTCTAAGGCATCTTCATACATTAAGTTCTAACTAAATGTTGACACTACCTACGCTTTTATAATAGCCAAAATAGTAAATATTTAAGAGTAGTTGGTAAAATATCTGTTCTAAGTCTTTAGGTCGCGATTCTTAGCACAATATTATGAGCTGAATTTTTAATTTTGCGTCACTTGTAGTGTATTATAATTAGAAAATTCGATAATAAAGCAAATTCTAAGGCGATTGCCATTGAAAACCGAATAATGAATACAAAAATGTCAAAATCTCGGAAACTATGACAAATAGGTATAGGACATATTTATAACGAAAGATAGGGTTTTGGGTCACGAATAGTATAAAGTATTAAAATACTATACATTCCATTTAAAAAATGAAGATATGATGTTTTTAATTTTTTTAATTTCTCCTACTTATCTAGGACCCCCTGGACAACGCCGACAAATTTTGTTCACGTTGAAAGTCAACCCATACTTTTGTTAATGTTCCTGCCAACAATCATAATCCTATATCAACAAGCCAACGGCCCACGTCGTTTGAAAAAAGGCACTGCAATTCATAATTTTTTACAAGATGGCGGATATTAGAAAAACTATCAGATTTACACATAGGACATGTTATACAAAAAATGTGTAGAATCACGAGAATCTAAATATGCAATGATACTACTGTTTTAAATAGGTACACAATTTTAGTAAAAAAGATTGGGGGAGGTTCTACACTTACCATTATATGGTAAACAAAGAGGTTCGTAGTTATCCGTATTGTTACTCAGAGTTAATAGACAAATATCAAAATAAGGCTTTTTACTGAGGTAAAGCTCGTGTACTTGAACCTTCTCCACCTTGTATTCTGTTACCGTATTTTCGGTGGTACATATGTTATACATTCCTAATCGTACGGTATAGATGTGCTCCAATTTTAAACCAGAATTACTAGAAACAAAATAAAATTAAAACATTGAGTAATAAATATAGAATAAACTTATTATAATCATTTCCAAAGGACACCAACATATTGTCAGTTGTACTAATGGTACAAATCGCTGAAGAAAACCCACATAGTGAGTTTAGGAATTTGTGGGATGAAACGGATAGATACAAATTTGCTAGGGAGACCTTAAGATGCGCCGACAGGGAGGCGACTACAACTTATCTGGCAATGCCGAAGGGAAACATACAGGTCCTTGTCTACCGGAAGTGCAAGTGGTCTAAGGCACTAGGGCGCAAGGCTTGAAAAGCGCGAGGAATGTGATGTTTTATAGATAGACTACTGAATACAAGTTTTCATTCATTCAAGAAACTTTAATAACGTTTTGTATATTTTATAATACAGAATGGCCATGTTATTTGTAAGTAAAAATAAACAAAATAGAAAGGAAAATATGCAAGAATGATCAAATACATAAAAAGTGTATTTTTGGTGTTCAGGCAAGAAGCAAATAGCCCAAAGCGCAATATTGAATTTTGAACAATAACTTTAGGTCTGATTTATAATATTTCACTGACATCCTATGAGGCTTTGACAGTACTGTATAAAATGATTCAAATCATCTAGCAGGTTGATCTAGATGAAGGTTTAATTTTTAGTTTGCAATTTTATTATTTTATGTGAACGTGACAACGCTGTAAGGTTGTATGATTGCGTAGCAAGTTATTTGTCTCGGAAATATACGTTTTTCGCTGTCTAATAAATTATTGAATCGTTTAATATTAAGAATAAGTGTATCCTGTGTGTGCAGAAGTAAAGGCAAGGTGCGAAATAACATACAAAACCTTTTTTTCCTGATTGTGTGGACAACAACAACAGATTAAATTCAATAACATTTAGTAAGCAACTAAACAACGTTGCCAAACTGTGCAGTGATTTTGTGAGCAGATTTGTGGATATTTTGGAAGATGTCGGACAATTGCAATATTTGTTCTAAGATTGTTGGGGATGATGAGGAGGCACTTTGTTGTGACGACTGTGAGAAATGGTCGCATCGAGGTTGCCTACAAATGAATAAAACAACGTACAAAAAACTGGAAAACTCTAAACAACCATGGAAATGTTTTAAATGTAAAAAAAACCCAACGGGTGGAACCACAAAAGATAATCAACAGGAAACAACACAAAAAGATAACTACACAATTGGGGACATTATGGCAAAACTTTTGGAGATGGAAGACAAATATAATAAACTTTTTGGAAAGTATGAAAAACAGTTACAAATAAATGAAGAACTTAGAAAGAAGGTGAATGTTATAAAGCGTCAACTAAATAAGAAAGAACAGCAGGAACTAAATGGCAATATTCTAATACAGGGCGTCCCATATAAACAAAATGAACATTTGCAAACCATTATGGAGAAAATAACCAACACTCTAAGAATTCCAAATAAAGCTCAGAATGTCTTTAGATTTGGTAAACCAGAAACAGAGGGAGTGCCTACACCAATAAAAATAATGTTCAATAACCTGGAGGACAAAAAAACGTGGATGGTTGCTAAAAAAAACATAAAACTTACGACTGCAGTACTGGGACATTGTGATAGACTAGAAGCGAAACCTATTTATATAAATCATGAGCTAACTAAACAAAATCTTGAGCTGTTTAAAAAGGTAAACCAATTTAAAAAAGAAAATGAATACAAATATGCGTGGATCAGAGAGGGAAAGATTTTATTAAGAAAAAATGATACTAGTAAAATTAAACTAATTGAAGAAGAAGCTGATTTAAAAAACTAATAACGAAAAATAGTGTCCTTCACATAGAATACATGAACATACAAAGTATACGGCATAAAATAGACGAAATTCAATGTAATCTCAGCTGTGATATACTAGTTCTTGTGGAAACCTGGTTGTATGAAGAGGAAACGACTTCATATAATATTGATGGATATAGTGCAATTCACTCGTGCAGAAGTTCAAGAGGAGGTGGTGCAGCTGTGTACATAAAAAATTCTATAAAATATATTGAAATAGACAGAAGTGACCCAAATAAAAAAATTAACTGGATATGTGTTTCGCTGGATAATAATAACTTAAAGTTAAGTATAATTTACAAACCTCCATCACACAATTTTGTAGAATTTTCAAACGAGATAGACAGACAGACGAAAAGACATCTTTAATAAATATCCAACCAAACACATTATTGTAGGGGATATTAATATAAATCTATTGGATCATAATTCTGCTGTTACCAAAGATTATAAAGACTTAGTAGTACTAAATAAATTTGTGATAGCAAATAGAATAAACATAGAAAATGCAACCAGAGTTACTGGCTTAACCAGTTCTCTGATTGATCATGTATTGTGTAGCAGTGGCATAAAAAGTAAATGTGAACTTAAGGTGGAGGATAGTCCTCTTAGTGATCATAGGAAGTTGAAAATTGTATATAATAAAAATATTGAAACTTATAAGGAAAAGGTATGTATTCAGAAAAAATACTTAAACGTCAATGTATACAAAAATTTTTTTTCTAACCTGATAAATAATAAGGAAATTCGAACTTTTCACGACTTGATTGAAATAATTGCTATAGCTAAAAATTCCGCACAATCAATAAAAAAAATTAAATGCCATCAAAATAATAATTGGGTCACACCCGAGCTGTTACAATTAATAAATATAAGAGATAGAGCATATAAGGAACATAAAAAAAACCCTTTTGACAATGAGCTAAAATTGAAATTTAATAAATTAAAAAATACCGTGAATAATAAAATTAAATCATTAAAAAACATGTATTTTAAAAATAAATGGCATCAAGCAGGCACGGACTCTAGAAAACAATGGAATATAATAAATTCATTTATAAATAGTAAAGTAAATAAGGAAAGTGTACAACAGTTAGAAATAGATAATAAAATTGTCACAGACAAAAAAATTATTGCCGATACATTGAACGCATATTTTTCTGAAGTGGGTTCGGTGATTGTTAGGGACGTTGAGACTGAAAGAAATATAATAAATGTTAATAATATGTTTAGTGAAGTAGAGTGTGAAAAAAATATTTTCTTTAATCCTACTACTGATAGAGAAATTATGAACATAATCTTGAGCCTTAAAAAAAATGCGGCACCAGGTCATGATAATATTGGTATGCAAGATCTACTTAATGTTAAGGAGCAAATAGTTGGTATACTGCAAATGTTTGTTAATAACGTTCTTGGTTCAGGTGTATTTCCAGACGAACTAAAAATTGTCAAAATATGCCCTGTGTACAAGTCGGGATCGACCACATCGAGGGGTAACTACAGGCCAATATCTGTAATTAGCGTCTTCTCAAAAATAATTGAAAGGGTGATTAAAATAAGAATTAATAAATTTCTTGAGGAATTTATAACTCATGATGCATTCCAGTATGGTTTTTTAAACAATAGCAGCACTTTAAGTGCTACCACAGATGTGGTAAATTTTATAGCAAATAATCTGGATCAGGGCAATTTAGTAGTGGCGGTTTTTGTAGACCTGAGGAAGGCCTTCGATGTGGTTAGTCACGATTTGCTTATTTCAAAACTTGAAAAGATGGGCTTTAGGGGTTTAGCTAAGGATTTAATTAGTTCATATTTATCTGGACGTATGCAGTATGTAAATTTGGATGAATGTAGCAGTAGCATATTAAATAACTCATGTGGAGTGCCTCAGGGCTCAGTGTTGGGCCCACTATTGTACACTTTGTTTGTCCTGAGCCTACGCTGCTCTGGTTTACGTGCACAATATTATACCTTTGCTGATGATACAGTCTTAGTATACAGAACAAACAACATAGAGGAGTTAGCTCAAATAAGTAACTATGACTTGGATAGACATTACATGTGGCTTTTACAAAATAAACTAAAAATCAATCTAGATAAAACCAAATACATTATTTTTAAACAAAAAAATAAAAATATAAGTGAAATTCAAATAAGAATACATAATAATAATATACAAAAGACAGATAAAATTAAGTATCTGGGTCTTGTGTTAGATGAACAGTTAAATTGGGGTGCACACTTGGATCATGTCAAAAGAAAAGTAATTTCATTAACAGGTGCTCTACATAGATGTAACGATTTTTTAAGTAATACTGCTAAATATCAAGTATATAATGCTTATTTTCTGTCAGTGATAAGATATCTCTTACCAGTCTGGGGTAATTGTAGCAAAACAAACTTTAATAAATTAAAAATTATTCAGAATAAAATTCTTAAATTGCTATTTAAACTTGATAATCAAACACACACAGATGTATTATATCAGATATTAAAGGTCCAACCAATTGCAAATATATTAAAAATAGAACAATCTAAACTTATATATAAAATAATTAATAATAAACAAAAAAGTAATACAAAAATAACATTCGTTAACCAGATACATGAACATCAATTAAGAAATATAAATGACATTAGACTGGAAAACGCCAGAACAAACAAGGCATTACTGAGTCCAATAGCCGTAGCCTCAAATATATTTAATCAACTGCCTTCAGTAATTAAAAATGAAAATAGTTTTGCCATATTTGTAAAAAAGTTAAAAAAACATTTTGATTAAGAATTTAGGGTCTGTAAACTTCATCGGTGCTTCATTTAACTTATGCAGTGTTCTTAATATTTATTTCTCCGGTACCAGTACTCGCTAGGTACTGTTTAGGAGTTTACCTATATTTGGACAGTTATGTATTTTATATGTATATATGTATATTGTATATGGATAAATGTCTAAATAAAGGATGTTATATATATATAATAATTGGTTGCAACTTATACCATTGATTATCATTCAACCTCAACTCCTAAATGAGTTTTAGATTTGTGTATGACTTCTCTTTAAACATTTATTAGTACTTATTGATCCTATTATTGTGCAAATTGTCAGTTTAATAGAAACCGACGAACCTTCTAGTTAATTCTACAGGTTTGTTTAAAGAAGAATTAGGTTGACCTTCTAGGGTACAACGATAGTGATAATATTTTTTTGATCAGCATGATTAAAACATGTCGGTGTATTGGTATTGATAATATATTATAATATTTAAATAGCAGCTAAACGAAAAATATTTTAGATTATTTAAGTATATTTTTTTATACATAAAAATGTCTCTTTCTGCAACTTAAATATTACAAAACTTTAAATAATTCCTCATAAACAAAAACAAGTCTATTCTAATGAAACACTTTTTAAAGCCTCATTTGAAAATTTTGGAGTTGAACGGTTAACTGGTGGTCTTTTTTTTCTAGTTTAGTTATTTTCGAATTAACTATTAAAATTAAGTATTTAAAATATAAGTATAATTATATTTAATTAAGTTCATATTATTATTTCGCATATCAATATTAATAATTTACTTTTAATACTCTTTGCGCCATCTATACACTAACACAATAGCCATTCGTATTTTGCATTTTTATTGCTATGAATTCCTTACTCGAATATATCAATATTGTTTACTTTTTCTGCAAGAGGACTTCTTCAAAAAACTTGTTTATGCGCATGCATCTTCTCTTGACAAAATAGAATGTCTCTAAAAAAGAATGCTGTCTGATTCCAATCAATCAATCAATCAAATCAAAATTTATTAATGTTAACGTACAATAGCACTTACACAAGTCATAAATAAAATAAATGGCAGCATATAATTTTTGTTGCTCTAATAATAATTAGTTATATACTACAGGTAAAAGAAAACTACACAATGTACAATGAAGAACATACACACTTAAAACTGTAAAAAATTAAAATTCAAGTCAAAATATTCCTCTGCACTATAAAATGATTTCTTTATTAAAAAGCCTTTTACTTTGTTTTTAAATTGTGCCAAAGGAAGTACCCTGACTTCTGTTGGTAGTTTGTTAAAAAGTTTTACACCTATGAATTCGGGTCTACTCTGACACTTTACCAGTCTACAGTAAGATGTTACCAGGTGATGTCTGTTCCTGGTTTCATAGTTATGTACATCCTCATGAGTCTTATAATCTTCTTCACTGCGTTTTACATTAAGTAAATGTTCTAATATGTATACCGAGGGGAAAGTCAGTATGCCCAGTTCCGAGAAAGCAGCCCTGCAGTCCTCCCTGTATCCAATCCCAGTCAAAAGTCTCACTTCTCATTCCGCTCACTGACCACCGCATATGCGCGTATTTAATGCAACATTAATAATTACATTATTAATTATAATTAATTAATATTACCCGTAAACTTAAACATCATCGGTGCTTGTGCCTTTTGGACCAAGAAGACCAAGGGGGCCCCCAATGCAGGATTTGGCGAGTAAGTCATCTTTTTCAGTTCACTGTCTTAATTGGCAAATTTAAAATTTTTTGATTTTTGATGATTTTATAAATTAATTTTACTAAAGCAAATCAGTTTTTCCTCCATCCGATTGTTATCGAAGGTGTTTAACAGTTCAGCTGGGACTATTGTGTAATGTGAAGCAGGCACATCCCTTTTTTTTAATTTGTGGGTAGTACCAAGTACCATGTTTGTCTTAAGTGAAGAGAGAGATAGAGAGGCAGAAAGAGATAGAGAAAAAGAATGTTAGCACAAAGGTCTTTTTTTTTACAAAACTTCGTTTTTCAATTAACTTTAAATATTTTTTAATTCGGGGAACCGGTAAAAATTTCGAATGAATAAAATTTCGAACTTCGAAAAAAATCGAAAATTGCAACATTTCGAATCACATACAGTCCGAAATAAAAAATTTCGAAAATAAAATATTCGAATAACTATTGAATGACAATATAAATTAGAACACAAGTGTTCGAAAAACGCTCAATTTTTGCGAATGATAATCGAAAAAGTTTCCCGTTAATGCTATTTAAAACTATTTGTTTATTGAAAATTAGCCAATAACCATTCAGAGATTTGGATTAAATGTAGCTGTTTGTGTGTAAATTTGAATTATTCACTCTTTTTGGTTTATTTTTAGGAAAAACTGGTTTATCGTTTATTTGTATTTAATTAAGTATTTCAATTAAGATGTTGTTTATTGTAAAAGTTAACAACAGATAATATAAAACACTCGATGATACGGGTATAGTCAAAAACTTTTATGTATAAAAAAACAAATGGAACAGTGAAACAATTTAAAAATTAAAATTAAATATGGGTATTAGAACCACAAAAACTATTTGGTTGATTTTAATATCTAGTAGCCCCCCGCGAGATTGTATAACAGCTCGACAATGATATATGGAGTAACTAAACTTTGCATTGCAACTGAAAACAGGTAACAATATTTTTTACGAGTTTTAAAATTTATCACCCAAGTTCTTAAAGTCAAATTGCACATTTGCACAATGGTTCAAAAATTAGAAAAAACATTAATTAGACCATGCCATAGGAATGATACAAGCAGGAATGTTAGTAAGCGTCATAGCGGAGCAGTTTAACACTCTCCCGGTGTTATCAACCGGGCATGGAATAATTTTACGACCAATGGAAATATGTATTATATCCATAAGGAAAGTCAACAAAAAAAAACATCGGGGCGAAATGATAGATATTTGAGAACTTTGTCCGGAAGAAACGAGTTTGGATCCTCTAATTTTTAAAGAAACTCATTATAAGTAGCTAGTAGTGTTGTAGTCTCTACAAAAATCGTTAAAAGGAGATTATATGCAAATAATTTAAAATCTCGTCGCACAGCCAGACATCCAGAATTATTAAGGAAAAAACCGAGTTCTTAGGTTTACTTGGGCGCAAGAGCATCATAATAGAGTGCAAGAATGGATCAACTGATTTTTTTTTGCGGATGAATCTTAATTTCAGTTACATCCAGACGATAACAGGTTAAGAGAATGAAGGGAAACTGGGAAGAGTTATCGCGAAAATTACACGGTTAACAACATACCATTTAGGGAAAGTTCTTTAACAGTATATGGAGCAATTAACGTAAATTAGAAGAGTCCTCTTGTAATTTTGATAAATTAAATAGTTAATTCTGAACGCTATCTAAATTTGTTAACTTAATATATTTCGGAAATGGTTAACCAAACTGGGGCTCAAAATTTTGTGTACGTAGACGACAACGCTAGACCGCATAGGAATAGGATTTTGAATCTGAAAGGCTACAGCGAGTGCAATGACCAGCATGTTCACCCGATTGTAATGCTATCGAACACGCTTGGGATAAAATTCAAATACTTTTTAATTCCAGACACATTGTTTTCGAAAACTTGCAACATTTAGAAGTTGCCTTATTAGAGGAAAGGGAAAATGTAGATCCAACATTTTTAGCTATTCTAATAGAAAGTATGTCACGCTGATGTCGAGTTGTTATCCAATCTCGCGGGGTCCTACTAGATATTATAAGAGATCAAATCCCTTTTCTAATACCCCAATAATAATAATTTTTAAGTTTTTTCACTGTTAAATTTTAAATCAGTTCGTTTTTTTGATACAATAAAGTTTCACTACACCCGTATCATTGAACTTATTTACAAAATACAAACTTAAGACAAAGATCTTTGTTTTAAGTGAAAAAATGGGGAAAAGATTAGTGCACTCTTATTTTAGTCTGTATAATTGATATTTTTAAACTCCTACAGGAAGAGTTATTGAAACTAGAAAGTTAATCAATTAATCTAAAAAAATATATCTAAAAAAGCCTGCTAGTTAAAAAGTTACGTAAGTTTGAAAATTTACTTATACTTTGACCTATTCACTTCAAGTGTCGTCGAGTTTAGTTTCATTCGTTACGGAATTTAGCAACGTGAGTGGCTTCATAATTCAAATCTCGGGCAAAATTAGATAAAAATAAAAAACTAATAAAAATCTGATATTTAAAATCAATGTTTAACAGATTGACTTACTTGGCTAAACTTAAGTACTCCTTGTAACAATGAGCCGCCGTAATAACTGTTCTTGGACCGATGAGCGCTCCTCCACAACTCACTTGCTTTTTTTGAATTAAAGCCGCATACCAGGGATATCGGTAGTATCCTACGTCATATCCAGCTACTATACGGTCATTCTGGATCAGGAAATCCGAGCCAAGGGGTCGGCCACATTTTTGTTCTAAATTTAAAATTTTAACTAACCAGTCTACTTTTTTAATTTTAATTAAATTAGGTCTAACTTGACAGTTATGGGCATATATATATATATATATATATATATATATATATATATAAATATATATATATATATATATATATATATATATATATATATATATATATATATAGATAAATATAACGATAATTTAGTTTGAAAATCTCGTAAGTATCCAACAGCTGATTTTACAGGAGCAAAAAACTGTTTCATATAAATTGTATGCTGATTTATTGTGTAAATTATATGTTTTAACATATTATGTATACACTTAAAAACATTAGAAACAGAAAATTTAATTATGTCGGCTCATTATTTTACAATAACTTATGAGTTTTTCTAATTTTTGTGGGAAGAATATAAAAGTTATGAGTTTTTCAGTTGAACAGGCAAAATAACAAGATTTATATTTTTAGCAATAAAACCATTTATTAAAATAAACTAGTAATATGCCTTTTAGAATAAAGGTAGGCAATAGATAGAGTAAACGCAAGATAGGAAAGAGACACAGTCACGTGATTGGCTAGATTCGACGACCGCCGAAGTTGTTTGGCTTAACAGTCAGTAGTGGTAATCGAACTGGAATATTTATTAGGATGTGAATATTGTGTGCTAAAAAAAAACGATATATTCCTACAGAATAATAACGCAGAATTGTAGATGATCTTTATGACAAAATACGTTGTATTATAGTCACTTGAATCGGATCCCGACGGGACAATAGCTTCCAAACCTAAACTAGTATCACAGCTTTCGTTGTCTGTCCAAATTTTGTTCTACGATCCTGTATTCACGCTAAATCTTAAATTATCTAGCGTGCTGTCCAATAAATGTTCGCTTTCAATCTGAGCATCAATCTGGTACTTTTGAACATGAGTACATATTTTTTCCTTTCATCAACTTGCAACTCTTTGAACTTTTGACCACTTAACTGTTCTATATCGGCCAACCTGAAGTTGGTGTTGTGAGTAGCAACCCAGATTTTAACTAGTGCCCATATTTTTTAATTGGGTTTAATTCCGGGTAGTATGGCGGTAAACTCAAAACTCTATGCCCATGTGCTTCTAATAATCGGTCTAGATTGCATACTGGTGTGAAACTTTAACGAGCTTACAATAATTAAAATAAATTGTTTTGTTATTACAGTGTAATTGCGTAGTTGCATAGTTACATAATTGAATAGTTGAAGCATTTTTTTGATCTGGAACTTATTAAAATAAGATGAAACAATGAAAACCCCGTAACCCTTGTACAAATTATTATTAAGTAATGTTACGAGAAAATAATGAAAAATGACAATATAATTTCTTGCATGCAAGCAGCTGAGGTCAACTATCATATATCGATATACCAGAAAAATAGAAAACAGAGATACTTTTGGGATCCCCTGGATTTCGCTCCCATGGCAGACTTTTGTTATAATCATCTCTAAACACCTCGGAACACATCTCAAAAGTTAAAAAAGTGAGCGCAAAAGTCTGTCAACATTTATGAGGATTTATTCGCTACTTACTATTCGTTGATTGGTACATTCTTCTTCTGTGGATGGTACGGTTCATCGATTCAATACGTTCCGCGGCGAATCTGACTTTTGCGCGGATAATTAAGTAGGCTTCTTGTTTTTTGTGAATTTTTAAACATTAAAATGCATGAATTTTTTGTGAATTTTTAAACATTAAAATGCATGAAATCCGTGCGAAGATGTTAAATAAAAATTGACAAACAGTGTGGGTGAAATATTCGTCCATTCGTTGATTCGCCTATTCATTCAATCATATGAATGAGAGGATTGAACCGTCGAATCGAACCGAATAGCGGGCTTGAGAAGTTAACTTGCTTATTTACTATATACGCTAAAATTTAACTCAAAAGACAGCTAATAAAGAAGATATGCTAATATGTTTTCAACATGTATGTAACTTAAACTATTTGGAAGCGAATGTAAATATCACTAGGTTACTTCAGTTCACTATACTCTGACAGTTTATCACGGTAAAATGCACACTTGAACAACGTTTGGTAATTATAAAAAAAAATGAAAATAAACGCTTTAGTTGGTGTAAAATAAAGATGAAGTGTCCGTTGACGGATTGTCAAAGTAATCTAAACATAATGAGCTACTGATATAGGCCAATTTTAAGAAACAAAAATCAACCTAAACTGAGAGAATCTAAAAATAAACGGAAAGATTCAGAAGAGAAGACTGTTAAAAATACCTTTTATTTTGCATTCCAAAACTTTGTAACAATTCTCCAAAGATGTACAACTTTCTTGTTTATTAATATGAAAGGAAACGGCTGATTTCGTTTCAAAGTTGTGCAAAGTTCACGATGCCTCAGGCGAAAAAAATAAAAAGAATATTAGCGAAAGTAAGCTTTGCATCTAAAAAAAAAGCGATCCTGCTGCGCTCTCATGACTAACAGAACTAGAGATATAAAGTCGTGCAGCTGAAACCAAAATCATCATATTCATATAGATCTATTTATTGCGTGTAAATAGAAATTTTTATGCGACATTTTTTTCCATTATAAGAGCTGAACTAGTTTCGTATAGTTAATTTTAGCATTTACTTATTATAGGGACAGTACGCAGCAATTTCGTAAGTATTTGTTTCAGTTAAATTAGGTATTTTTTCATACATAATACTACAAGAGAGAAAATTTTGTCGGCAAAATTTTCCCATTTGTTTATGAAAGTTTGTTGCTTTGACTCATGACATTTTTGAAAACCACAATGTCATTCGCGAAATTACCAAAAAGCCAAACTTGTATATACAAGAGGAAAATTTTACCTTCAAAATTTTTTCTCACGTGGTATTCGACATGACTATTTCACGAGAACAATGTTTTACCATATATAATATCAAATAAAACAGTGAAATCAAAAGAAATAAAATATAACGACTTTATTTTTTAATATCCATGAAAATAATTTCATTTATTATTTACAATATTGAAAGTGCAGTTATTATAATAGGTATTTGTTTGACCATCCTATATTTCAGCTGATGTCGGTGAAGTGAAGTTGAAGTTGAAAAGTGAATCTGTGGCTCAGAAGGTAGTGCAACGTTGATCTCATCTCTTGGTAACTGAGATTGTGGCGACGAAGGTGGCCATGGCGTAGCGTCGACGTAATTTTTTCTTAAATTTTGCACAAAGTTCTTGTGGTGTTCTGAGTGTAGGTAGGGTTTGATTGAATAAACACTAGAATGACCCGTCATTTTTATTATTTGATGTTCACCAATACCTTTTTTTGCAACTGCAGATATTGCGACAGATCGATGTGAACCTTAAACATCTTCGTTGCTAGACCAATTCTTTGTGCAGAGAGTTTTGTCTATTTTGCCAAGGTGTTTACGCCCAAAGGCATATTTTTGTACCAATGGCCTTTTTGCTAATTCGGGTGTACCGTTAAAAATAGTCTGCCTGTGGTTATGGTAGTTCCTCTTTTATCCATTATTTTAAGAAACAATCTTACAGGACAGACATTTTCGTTGACGTTATTTTTTATCAACCACTTACTGCTTGCTAGGGCTTTTGCTCCTCCTTGTGTTGTTTTAGAAAAAGTCGTGTTATATTCGATTCGTCCAGTAAATTCTCCTTTCATATTCGATTCTTTCTCGAAGTAAAACATTTTACAATTTGCCGCTTCATTCCCTCTAAAAGCCAAGTTCGAATGACCATAGTAATTCCTCAGTAGTAAAAGCCTTTTGAGCTTATTTTCCTTTTTTCTTGGAGTAGTTTTCGCTTAGTGTCTCGGGCCAACCTTGCTGCTTTAAAGCGAATATCCGTAAGATGATCAATTTTAATTCCAAACTCTTTTAAATAGTTTTCTTGAATAATTTGAGCGGTAGTGTTCCATATTGATTTTATGCTTGATTCTCTGTAATCTTCACCGTTTTGTTTTCTCATATTGAAGCCGTAATGCTCCAGAATGTTTGCTACTTCTACGGGAGTTATGTGGTGTTTTAATTTGTAATGCTTCTCCGAACAAAACTGGGAGAACTGTTCTCAGAGGGATTTTTTAGTTATTACGGTATTGATCGGTATATTGTTAATAACTACATTTTCTATATTTTTTAACGATTCTTTTCCGAATCTGGATAAACCTGCGTCCGAACTCATTTTGAAGAATTGAAATGCTTAATTTACACATTGTCAAAAGCGCGTCTTTTTATTTGTATGTATTGCAATAAATAGGGTAATTAAATTGGTAACCAAGGATATTTGACCTAGGCGCAACATGTCAAAATGACAAGATCAATTTTTTACTTTAACCCAACAAAATTTTGTCGCTGAAAAACCATCTACTTGATTTTGACCAGGTAGGGAGAATTTTGTCCAGGTATGAGTTTTGGCAGTAGAAAACAAGCCGTTGCTATGTCATTTTGCCATTGTAAAACAATAGAGTGGAATAATCGTTTTAAAATCTACTTTCAATAATATTGTATACATTTTTATTGCACGAGGCACCGGGAACGAAGCACAAGCGATATAAGCAAATAACGATTTTCCAGCGATTTTTCCATATTTATTTTTATTGCATTTTCTGCGACCAGCCATTTCATTTAATTTATCATTAAATAAAGAAAAGTCCTAAATGATTTTAACAATTTTTAAGTAGCTTTGGAAATATAGTGGCAAAAAGAGGAGGTTTTCAGTTCGACCTGTATGTTTTTTTATGTTTGTTCGCGCATATTGTCTAAATGGTTTAGGCGATTTTGATAAGTGAAACATCCGTTCACCCATTTTTTTGTAATAATAATATTAAAAAACACACAGGTATAAGGGCGATGAAAGTAGCGAGTTTTATAATCAAATTTACATTTTTCTAAATACCCTTTTCAAACTATAAAGCATTGGGGTGTGTAATAGACGTACAACGCAATTTACTAAAAGGTCTCTCTTTTGCTGTCACGTTATGTAATTTTATGTATACAGAGGGACCATGAAAATGTGCAACCTCAAAATTTAGTATTTTACTTGATATTTTCGAAAAATGAACATTCGGTTTGATAAAACGTTAATAACCAACTACCGTCATGATTTTTAACCGACTTCAAGAAAGGAGGAGATTGTCAGTTTGACCTATGTATGTTTGTACATCGATTAGTCCGCGATAGTTTGATCAATTTGGATGACATTTTCTGGGGACATTCAAGATATTGTGGACGTGATCCCATAGCAAGCATATAGAAAAAAATTAAAAAATGACGGAATGGCGGCTATTTTGTTGTTTTTTTTATGTTTATACATCCATTATTCCGCGATGATTTGATCAATTGAGATGAAATTTTCAGGGGACATTCAGGATATGTCCGGAGTAGTCCCATAATAAGAATATTTAAAAAATGTTAAAAATGGCGGAATGGCGCCATTTTGTTTTTTGTGCCAAGATATATTGCAAGAAGTTTTCATTCACCATTATATCAAGACGAAAATATTATGCAGTGGGACATTTGTTAAACCTGATTTTTACAATAAAACTCGTATAGATAAAACTAAGAAGGTTGAAATAAAAACTTTTATGAAAAAATTAAACTAACTTCAAAAAAATGCACTAAAAAGTGAAAAATAAAATTTTACCCGTGAAGTCCGCGCTAAACTTATTCTTAATTATTTAATCACAAAGATATAATCATGTATTCATTCAATTCGGTGTTCTGATGTTTAATACTACGTATATAAGGCTTTACTGTCTTTATTAGTTTGGTGCCGACTTCAGGGATTAAAATTTTCAAGGTGGAATAAAATATTATTTTTTACTTTTTAGAGCATTTTTTGGAGTCGGTTTAATTTTTTTATAAAATTTCTTATAGCTTATTTAACGTATTTCCCTCTGAATTCGTCTGTGCATTTTGGGATTCCTTCAACCTACACCTAAATGAACTAACTTTTACCCCCGTAGTCACTAAAAAGGTTTAAGAGATAGACCAAGTCTAGTTGCTATGGTACTTACATTTAGAAAAAAATATTTGTTCAATTGTTAAAAGTGTCATCTTAAACCTACAACTGTCAAGTTAGACCTGGTCTAAATTTAAACCTCTTTAGTGAATACGGGTGATAATGTTTAATGTCTGAGCACTAGCCTAATATTTATATATTTGCCATAACAGTTTATATACTATATTAACTATTCTAGTCCTCTATTCTTTTATAAACATAATTTATTTTTTAATATAAATCAGCCTTTGGACATTTGTAGACTTAAAACAATCTGCTTACCTTGTTGTGTATGTACAGGGGATAATGTGCTATGCGTTAAGAAGATGATACATTTTAAAACCAATTTCATTTCAAACACAAATTAGTTTGTCCGATTTGAAACGTTTAATGTGGAAAACATTGAAAATAGAAAACCTAGCGATAATAAGGAAATTCCTGCATTATTAATACAAGGTAGCCATAGACATATTTTCGATAAGGTAGGAAAATTTGATACACTATAAAGCGAATAGTTTGTAAAAAATAAGTTCTACTTAATGGATATCTTTTAGACATTCATCTTTCTCCCAATTAGTGGGATTTCCGCTTTTATTAGCTTCATCTTCCTCTCACGATAAAACATTGCGCATATGTGATAGGGCCAGTATATATAAGCTATTATGTCGATGATTATAATATGTAAAAACATAATTCACAAAAATAGTATATTACATAAAAAGTGTTGAAAGTAGTAGTTTTTAAACGAGGGGGTATTTAACGCAATCCTTTGAGTTAATTTGACACGAGTAATGTACACTATTTTTCCTACAACCATTCAAAATTATTATATTTTATATTTTGTGTCTTTCAACACTAGTGTTGAAAAAATTGTTTCAACACTGGTGTTTAAAAAATTGTCACCCGTTACGTCAGCTGTGACATTGACACAAGATTGTCGTGTTGAAAATTCATTTTGTAGCAAAAAAATAGATTTATTTTATATATTTAATCGTTTTTATTCCAGGAGGTACCGATACGACTTTACGAAGGGTCAAAAAATTGCAAACACAATTCGCGCACGCTATAATTAAAAAGTTTGTAGTACCAGAGGAAATGTAGACGTTTCTCTGCGTATTTACTTGATTACAAACCTAAAACAGTAGTAGAATATATGAAAAAAATTGCAAATTTATTTTTAAATGGACCGCCCTGTATATATCGAGAGTAATTTCGGCGACGCTGTTTTTCAATCCATCCGAGAAACTTTGGGGTTTCAAGAACAATTTCCGCCCTTCATTGCTCTTATCGGAAAAAAAATGTTGCCAAATATGTTAAAATTGAAAGGGCTACGATTGACCTTATGAAAGCGTATGTCCCCGACCTACTGTTACCGAGCTTGAGCGCTTTGAAAATCAAAATATTTTCTGATCATATTCTTGACGCTATCCAAATAGGGAAAATTTCACTTATTAATAAGTTTTTTTTTTATCAGGGAACAAAATCTTGAACTAATAAACTTTATATTTACCTATACCTAAGCGTTAAATAGATCGGCGTAGTCAATGTTTGACTAAAACCTATTACGACCCTGTTTTTTAAAAACTCTTTGACGGGCAGATAGTTCATTCAACTGGCTTCAACTCCCGTATTTAACTTTTTTGCTAGTTTTTAAAAAAATACGTGAAACAAGGGTTCGAAGAAAATATGACCGATTTTTCCATTTTAGTAGCATTTTTTGATCAATTTTAATCAGAATATTATATACCTAGATCTG
This sequence comes from Kuschelorhynchus macadamiae, assembly GCA_030620095.1. Taxonomy (NCBI): domain Eukaryota; kingdom Metazoa; phylum Arthropoda; class Insecta; order Coleoptera; family Curculionidae; genus Kuschelorhynchus; species Kuschelorhynchus macadamiae. The sequence continues at coordinate 1,680,105 of JAUTXW010000349.1, forward strand.
TCACTGTCTGTAACAGTATTCAAGGTTCGGTATACAAGGTGAATATTTCATGACGTATTCGTAGAGAATTTTTTTGCATTTGCTTACAACTTAAGAAATTCAACTGGATCACGCAGGAAAAGGGTCGAAACATAAGATCCAGATTTTTTTATGAATCTTATTAGCTTTAAGACGATATTTTTATATTTTTAAAATCTTTGTATATGAAATCTTGTTATAAATATGTTTCAAGAATTTGAATTGTTTTATAATTCCGGTATTATGAAAGAACCGAAAGCTCTCTTATACTATTACTTTTGCGACTGATAAGCTATATCAAGTGTGCTAGAAACGATGTTTCCTTTCTTTTTCCTTCTTGGAGTTTGGGTATAAAATCCAATTTTACCAGATTTAAGTGCTGAAATTTTATTTCTAGATATTATCCGATGCCGGAAATTTATGATCATACGCTAGTAAAAATGTATGCAAAAAATTATTACAAATGTCTAATACCAAAGTCTACTGAATAAATATATGATTCTGTAAACTTTGCTAATACTAAGAAAATGGTACAAAAGATAGTCTCACAAAGTCTAAATTATCTTAAAATGTGTTATTTACTTTAATTTTAAGCTAAATAGAGAATGTCAAAAAAATGTAGTTGTACAAAGGGTACATAATATCGTTTGATAATGTAATAATTTGCCCCTTTTCTTATTGAAACTACCTCCTTGTAAAAAACTTGAGTTTTGACCTGGAAAATCTTCCACGAAAAGCCAAAATGAGAATTTCAGTTGTCCTTCTGTTTCTCCGAAATGAGGTTAGAACAGATTTCAATTTTTTTCGAAAGCGGTACGCGCAATCTATAAGAAAGTTTTCTTAAATTTTCCCTAAAAACATTGGGAAGTGAGTAAACGTCATTTTTCTTGCCACAGGGACCTCTTTTTTCCAGCCAGTTGGTGTCAGATAAATCCGTACGGCGTCAAATTAGTATAACCTCATGATATTTTGCTAATACGAACTTTTATTTTTACCTGTTACCTAAATTATAACCCTACAGATTGAGTGGTTTTAAAGATATATATTAAATCCACTAATACCAAAGAATTAGTATACAGTTTCAACTTTATGGAAATTAAAAAAAAACATCTCAAAAATATCATACATTTTCTTGACCATATCGGATTCAAATACGCACTTCTAGAACACCCTAGATATCTAATATTGTTTCTAGCTAACCAATCCTTGACTGACTGAAATACTTTTGCCGATGGAAACAGCAAATGTTCTAAAATGTTTAAATATTTTTGGTTGTTTAAGATCAAGGCCCATTAACTCTAAGGTTACCTCGATGAGCAGCTATCGGACGAGGGGGACGCGAGGGTGAGACGGAGGACGTGACGTGGATTGACGACCCGATCTGACAAGGCGGCCAGTTTATTGCTTATTCAGCTTGACGTTTTCGTTCAAATATGTAATAAAACATAGGGTGTTTCATATATAAAAAACTATTTAAGTGGGTATATAAGTCATCCTATATACTAATAGTTATATTTAAACTTTTTCTCTATCTATAATCATTATCACCAAAACCGAGAACACACTACTGGGACTCCTTGTATAAAAAAATGTACATTTCCTAAAGTTATTCAACTATTTGTCATGATAAAACTTTTTACAAGAATATTTTTTAGAAACTTTAAAAATACATCATATTTTCTCAAATACGATGCGAACTTTTTGAAATCCACTCAGCAGAAAAACTGGGTTAAAATTTGAACCAACGTCCGTAAACATAAGTTTAAAATTATAATAACTTATATCTTGAAGGCTGCATTTTATTGTAACAAAAAAGTTTCAATTTTGAACAAAACAAGATTAATATATGTAATTAAACGCACAGAGAAGAGATATGGACAATGCCGTGCTAAACAAAAACGGTCGCCGAGTGACGTAGATCGCTCACTCAGAGTTGAGATAGGTCAAGATTGCTCGAGGCAACCTATAGAGTTAATGGGTCTTGGCTTAAGATACCACCAATGTTCCAGCATACTCCTGGGCCCTGGGCGCTTATCCAAGCCCAAACGCTGACTATTAAGCGACCACTAGTTTGCTTGTTTTTTGTGTAATTTCGGTCGGTAGGCAAGAATCCGCCCATTTTATGTAGACGGAAACACTTTCATCGGAAAATATTACCCTTCCCCAAAAACCTTCATTTTATTGCAAATATTCTCAAGCAAACCCGACTATTTGTTCTTTATCACTGAGTTTTATGAAAGGTTTTGGGGCAGCTGGTCTATTTCTCAAGTTGGAACATAATATTACACAACGCTGAGCTGTCCTCTTTGAGCCTGGAATTTCTGTCCTATATACATATATAGATACATATCTGGATACAGCCGGAAGTCTACTAAGTGAGCATCATTATAATCAGTTGAAATTTTGTTACTTAAACCTGTCCCTACCGATCTTTCCAAGGTATGCTCTTCACTCCATTTTTTTACAATTTGCTGATTTTCTATCCCTGAGATCTACCGAGGGGCGAGCCTTGTTCTATTATTGTAATTATTGCAATTTTTGAAGCAATACTTAAGTGTAGTTTAAAATATGCTATTATTTTGCACTTAAGAAAGTAAGACTGACATCAAAAATCAATAAACGTCAACAATTAATCATGCCATCTTGTGAAGTTATAACTGTTAATTTGAAAGGTAATTCAGGTAAATACAGTAGTACCAAGTACGATTTACAATGAAGCAATTAAGCCGTACGGATTTACCTGTCGCCGACCAAAAATGTAAAAGTCTATTATAACCAAAGCACATCAATTAAGGTTATGCTATATAAGAAAATAGTGAGTTAAGAAAGCGTGAGGCTTCAGCCTGATTTCTGAAGAAGGCTCCTGTTGTTGGAGAGTTAACGTATTTAGGGGGGGGGGGGCAAAACGGACAACTGTCACTAACAAGAGAGCTACTAACCGAAGCAAAAAATGTTTGAAACTAAAAATTATTGTATAGTATTGAAAAGCTTTTTTTAGTCATCGCTGATTTTCATGGTTGTTATGCTTATGTTGAGTTAATAAAAGCCAATGATTTTTTTTGCATAATTCTTGTTTATCATTTTATAAAACTGTGACACCTGTTTTTAAAGTCCAAATTGTTTTTTAGCTTAATACAACTTATAAAAGCGATACAGAAGTATCTCCAATAATGGCAGTGTTCTATTGAGATCAGACTAAACGTCTGTCCTTCTTAACTTTGCTTTTTTTATTCACTTTATCTGTCTTTTTATAGAAAATATGCACATCTTTGTTACATGTTTCTATTGAATCTTATGGAAGCTTCAGAAATTATACAACATTTTGTCCGTGAGTATATATATATATATATATATATATATATATATATATATATATATATATATATATAGATACAGTATTCTCGCCCGTGTTAATAGTAAATTACGTCAGGATAATTATCGTTTTATATTGTTATTCAATACCTGTTAAGTGTAAAAATTGGTTTTGTCCTGAATGTGCATAAAGTTGCTTTTATTGTCCTTGTTTTATAATATGTTCGACTAATTCTAACATTTTGTCCCTGATGAAGTCAATAAAAATTTGACACCACACCATTCTGCTTGTTTTAGGACCAAGGAGCCACTCTGGTACCATCTGCCCCGCAAGACTCATCAGACAGTTTTCTTGGGGGGTATCAGTATTACTGGTACAATGGTGAAGGAAGAAGTAACTTCCTCATCGTTAGTTGTTTCTCTTTCGTATATAACTTTTTAAGACCAAGAACCGCATGATATTTCTGTTTTTTCTATATATATATAACCAATCAACTATATGCTTACAAAAATTGTCGATTTATCGATATTTTTATTCGATTTGGTATGTTAAAAGTAAATAGAAATTTACGTGAAGGATTTTTCGCACTTTTATGCTTTTGAATCATTTCCTTACACTGTTTTTTTGTTTAACTTTTTATGATTATAAATACCCGTCTGCTCTACGAAAGAATAGTGATTATCAAACGGCTAAACAAAAAACATAATATGTGATGCCGTAGACAGGAGCTGATATATAATATACATTTTTATCGCTAACTTTTAGCGATTTGAAAGTTATTTTGGTATACTTCTGCAATGCTAACAATAAGTTCAAAGAGTTTTGCTCATGTATGATGCCATAAATCTTTCCAGTGTGTTTAGTTTATTCATATTTTTCAGGTTTGTTTTGTTACAGTTACGAGGTGTTACTGGCGTGTCAAATTTTCCTAGCAAGCAATATTTGTAGTATATCAGTTTTATCGTGTGCACATATGACATATTAGATAAACATATTATAAGAGTTATGAGAAATGGGCTTCGTGTAAATCTTGGAAACTATATAGTAGGTAATTACATAGTAATTAGTATCGAAATTTATTTTTAAAATTTTATTTTAGTATAGTGTTCTTTTTTTAATAATTAAAAAAATAAATTTACATATGTAAAAAGATCTCAATTTAACTGAATTACTGTAAGAAAAAAGCGTTAATTATCTTAATGGTTTTTGAAAAATTTGAGATATATTAAAAATTTAACTGTGATGAGTATGATTAGGACCTGATCTTCCGAATCAGTATGATAATACGTTTAAATTATTTTTTAAGTGAATTATTTTGAACTGAAAAGAATGTATTATAATGAACATTTCATACCGCCATTCTGTAACTAATCGGATATTGTAATTCTAGTTCGTTACCATAGCTACCAACAAAATTTCCGGAAATTTTCGTTGACCTGACTGAAATTAATAAGTGGAAATTTTTTGACATAATATAATGAAATGTCAACTCCTTGCGACACGACTTTTTTTAGTAATAATAATTTTGAGAATATGTCACATACCTTATAATAAATTAATAAATTTATCTCCTATTAATTTATTTTAAGCAGATTTTCAAAATAACAAATAGATATATTTATGTAGGTAGACTTGAATTTTATTTAATAAGGTACTTAAGAAATAATACTTTGTACAAGCGAATTGAAATATTCTATGAACTCCTCGACTTCTTCTCTTTTTAATGGTGAATAATTAAGACTTGCAGTGGTTGAAAAACCGGCCCTTAATAGGTGTCGGTGTTTTATGAAGTAGATATAATATTTTCCCACCAAATGATTTACTTTCCTCTTAGACATCCTGGAGAACTTTGGCGAAATCATCAGCAACACGTTCTGTATTTTCCTAAACAAAATGTCTTCCATGATTTGAATGTGACAATTTTCAATTAGATCAGTAAGATTTTTCAGAAAACGATGGTATGGCCCACTTCTTTGTAATATGCACATAAACCATATTTTTCAAATGTTTTCATTTTAAATAACAAGTTCTGCTATTTCTAATTCGGAGCTCTATTGATTGGTTTGATCTGAAAGATTAGTTTATAGTCGTTTGACAGGCACAAAATACACACAAAATTCAGTAGCCTTCCAGATTTAATTATCCTCTTGTTTTAAGTTACATACTTTCATTTACCTAGATATATAATTAAAATTAAGAATATATCAATTCCAACAATCTTAGTAATTTCGAATGAATCAAAAAAAAATAAAAGAATGTCTGACTAAATTATTATACTAAAATCGGAATTTTATTTCTTCTTTGGGAAAAACCAACTTTTTCCGGTAGGAATAAGTGTTCTAAGAAATGAGTTTTACATAATTTTTCACTACTTTTAGTTATTAGAAATCCACTATATATATAAAATATAGCTTCCTTGAAATATGTATCATTATAATATACCAATACCAAAGTTAGTAGTTGTAACTTAAAAAAAAATAGTTAATTATAGTCATTTGGCACTTTATAATTTACATGTTTGGAAAGACTAGGACATAATAGGACGATCTATCATTTATAGAGGTTTAGAATTAGCTTGAAACTATTAAAGAAATTTTATTGTACGCATGTATTACTATTTAATTGTACTAAACTCGGTACTTGATTGATTGATGTACTACCAAAACGTCACTTTTAATGCTTTTTTTTTCATCTTGTTTGACATTTTCTTACCGAATCTTTCATCTTTATTAACAGACAATTTTTTCAAGGTCACGAATAATTTTCAGCAAAAATTCGTAAGCGATTAATAATTCAAGCACTAGGGAGATTATAAGTCAAAATAAAATTATCTAAAGCTGCCAAGTAATTTGTATTTTCCCATGATGTTCATGACTCTTCATTAGTTTGTAAGATTTTACAGAATAAATTGTTGTTCTAGTCTTGTTCCCTTCAGCATCGAAGCAACAAACCGAGAAGAAAGTTCTTTTTATTCCATTGTGAGGTATTGATCGCGAAGGATCCATAACTGACCATTCGATTCTCTGGACCTTCTCAAAACATCTTTTTTCTATTTATCAAGCATTTCCTCCACTTTTGTAAAATAATTATACAATTTGTAGTAGGTCGTCTAATGAATTTTCATTTTTTAACTTTAATTCAGAAGATTTAGAAATAGCTATTTTGGTTTTCCAAATCAAGATACCCATGGTGAGGAAAACCGGCTTGTCTAGTAGTCGCTGGATAATCCTGTACTTATTTTTTTACGTCCCTCGTAAAAGAGAAGTATTGTATTCCTAAAAAAATCACCTTCCCAGATTTTTATAGATCTACACGTTATACGGTCCCTAGATGTTTAAAATCGATACATTTCCTTTACTAGGAGCGTCCCTCATTATGAAATGTTCCTTTTATTAGGATTAAAGAAGTGCGACTCGTGTTGACCGGTAGTCATTTATAACACATATATTCTATCTTTTCAAACATTTTATTTGGACGCCATTTTGTTCTCCCATATAAGATTCGTACTAATATTTTACTAGTTTTTATCAAGCCACACTTGATTTTTTTGCCATAATTTAAAATGAATTGAATAATGAATAATCATGTTGAATTTGTACCAAAATTTCACCAGGTAATCCCTAATTATAACTAATTTTTGTGCAAAAATTAAAGTCAATTGAATTAGACGCTTATTTACGTTCATCTTTTAAAGAATTTATTTAGACGCTATTTTATTTTACCATTTTGCATTCGTATCGCAATTTTTACCAGTTTACCTCTATATTTCACTTAATTCTCGCAGAAAATTTGAAATCAATGTAATAAGCAGTTTTTAAATATTTTACTTGTCCGACATTTTTTTTTCCCAATTTGGATTCGACCTAAAACGCTAACGTTTTGGGTATATTGGGTAATTAATTTTTTAGTAATGTTTTTTTTAACATTTCACTGAAACGTCATTTTCTTCCGCTATACTGTATTTTTACCAAAATATTACCAGATCATCCTTATACGAGCGCTTTCGAGTTTCAACCAAAATTTGAAGTCAATCCGCCAGACAGACCGAAAACAGACCAACGGAATTGAGAAACATCCAAGGGCCCTAAAATGTGACGATCTGTAAGGGTGATTTTTTCACGATTACAAACACTTTATTTGTCTGTCTGTCTATTCGCGGCATAGACAAAAAACTGACCGATTGACTTCAAATTTCGGTAAAATAAGGGTAACATGGGAATGATCTGGTAATATTTTGGTAAAAATCCAGTATGACGGAATCAAATAGCAGGCTTACAAAATGTTAAAAAAATTATACCAAAGATTGCCTCAAATTCTACACAAAAATCAAATATGTATAAATAAACTCGTAAATACTTGGTACGATTCCGAGATGATGTAACGAATTGGTGGCTTAATAAATTATTTAAAAAAACAGCCTGAAAAATCTATTTCTCTCAAATTTTGTGTGAGAAAAAAAAAGTTTAAAAGATGAACTTAAAATAATTCAAATTTAGTACAAATTGCTAAAATTTTGGTTCAATTCAACATGATGGAATATAATGACGGTCTAATGAAATCTTTAAAAGAAATCATTGTTAAAAACTACTAATTCAATTTATTTCAAATTATGCACAAAATCAACTGCGCCATAGGTAAAACTGTTAAAATATTGGTAAGAATTCAATATAATGGAACAAAATGTCGCTCAATAAAAATTTCCAAATTTTTGGGTCTTAACTTAAAATAAATTGGATTAGTATATATGTGTTATTAAATGATAATGTACTAAATTGGGACACTTTCACTATTCGTATTAAAAGGGACGATTCATAACGAGGGAAGATCCGATTTATATCGATTTATTTGCTTTCAAATTATGTTTGTTTATTATTTTAGCAAATTTGGGCTATTCAGATAAAACCTTAAAACTTTTATATTTAACATTTTTTTTCTATCTTCAAAAAAAAAAGACTTTAGACCTCAATCAAAATTGAAACAGAAAACTTCTACCTAGATCGACGAAAATTAGTATTAAAAACAAGGTGCAAAATAATTCTCATCCAGAACAGTAAAAGCTGATTTATTATAAAAAATTTTCTTATAAACAGGGATTAAAATGTTAATATTCCTTTTGGTTTACTTGTATACTTCGTATCTTCTTTGAGGTTTTTAAATGAAATTTTGTACATGTTATACTTATAACCAATATCAATAATCCCGCTAAATAAGTTTTTAAAAATTTTACAGGGTGTTGTTTTTCCGGGTTGCGACCCCTTTAATCCTCGCGGCACTTTTACTGAAACGTCATTGACAGTTTTTACAAGAAAGTCAAATTTTTCATTCTGCTCTGTACTTTTCAGGTCTTTTTGTGTTGTTATTTTTGCACCGTTTAGAATTTATTTGGCAAAATGTACATCATGACCATTATATTTCCCACATCCGCTATGACGATCAAACTAGGTGACATGAACGAACATTTTGTTAAAAAACTTCCAAACTATTCGAGAAACACTCTTCTCAAACACTTAATAAATACCTAACGAATTTAGGGAAATTATATGTACATACAGTATATCAAAAACCAATTCAAATAATTTTCTAATCCCGACTAAATGCATAATACGCTTCATAATTGCAAAGCAATTATTCATTTTCATATTACAAAAAAAATTTCAAGACAAAGGGCAATCATGTCACCTTCCCTACTATCTATTCTAAAAATTGTCTGTTCTTGAATCCGATTTATGCTACGGAATAATACAACAGATTTTTGTTTAATTTGCACAAAGAAATTCCTTCCTTCAAAGCAGCGTTAAAAACAAACATTATTTTCGTCCTCCTCGCTCCAGTTAATCGAAAAACTTTTAGTCTTTCCAAACATTTTCATTGTTCTTTCGGTTTGGACTATATCAAAGGTCACGAAACCGTACAATATTGATTTGTTTAAATCAAAATGTATTTATTTCAGTGCTACCTTGGGTCATATATTACGTATTCGTTTCTCTTTCGAAAGTGTTCAGGAATATTCCAAAATCTAACCCAGTATATTATTTCAGTGTGTCTTACAAGTGTATTTATCAATTTCAAGTAATTTTTCAAAGAAAAATTTCTCTAATAAAGTACAACCCGTTTTCTATGTATAACCCTAATCAAGGCCTCAATAATTCGTGCTTTGCGTACCAGCACGCCCATTATACTATATAGCAATACAGTGTCATGGAGACAAGGTCGAGACCATCAGTGAAGTGAAAGAAAGTGTTTTAAAAAAACGGAAGAAATTGACTAAGTCAATATCATTTTTTATACAATGTGATTCTGATTTATTTCTTTGTGATATTACTAGATATTTGTTTCTTTCTGTAACACACTGTTGCTATATATTTGCTATTAGATTAAATGTAGACGAATGATTGAGTAGTATTATGGAATTCCTCTTATTGCTGTAAACTGTATTTATTCTTTATTTTTGGTATACAATATAACAATGATTGTTCTTTAAAATTGATTTTTGTTGGTAAGTTAAATAAAACTTAACATAACTTAACTCATTAAAAATTTATTAGTCTACTAAAAAGAGTAAAACATATTTACAGAACTAGCTTCCTTCTAGTTTTCTGAACGATAATTAGGCACAGTGGTCTTTCCAAACTAACTGATAATAAATAAATAATGATTTATTGTTGTCTCTTATGGCTGTATTTTTGAATAAATAATTGATATACAGTCCAGATGACAATAAAATTGTTAGTAAAGTTAAAGTTCATGCCTCTAAAAAGTAAAAAAACAACAAATATATAAAGCACGCACGATATTGTCAGAGTAGCAACTCTCCCCCAGTAATAAAACAAGACGATTTATCGTCATTTTATTATATTATTAAACAATTATTGGTTTACCTAAACAAATTAAGTAGTGCTAAAAATGGGCCTTAAGTACATCCATATCGCCTAAAGATATTTAGAAAATAAAACACCAAATTCTGGAATATGTTTTATTTTAAAGTTTTATTAATTTCGTTTTTGAAATTATTCTACCATGGGCTTTCCCTTGAGATCTGGCAAAAAGCAGATAAAAACTGAGAGACCTAGAAAAAGTAAACGTTTTGACATTAGTACAGGTACATTGATAACATTATGCTAATTACTTACACAAGTAAAATATTCCCATAATAATGTCGAAAAGCTGGTACTCTATCGAAATCACGTTTATAAACACTGCTGCTAGTAAATAACCTAAAGCACTAGTTGCCGCATTCGAAGTTCCTCTAAAACATAAGAAAAGATGATTATGATTGTGATTTTTGTTTTAAACGTCAAACAGTTTGCAAACGTATGAGCCAGGAACGTAGCTAGAAAATTCGATGGGAGGGTTTCGACTAAAATTCAAATTTCAAAAACGCATACATAGGATTTATTCCAATGATACAAACCTACATGATAAAAATCCTTTTACCATATGTATATGTATTTATCATTGGTATATCAATTCTTAAAATGGAATTTACACAATAAAATACCGATTCCTTTAAAGTGTGTAAAAACTCCTCTAAAATTTAATCGTTCCCTCAAGAAATATACGTACAACTATTTTTGTACTATATTACTTTTTTAAATTTTAATCCAAATATAGGGTTAAATATTTGATTATATATAATTTTACTTTTTTAGTGTAGTTTAAATAAATGATCATAAAAAATCAATTTTAATTTTAACTATTTAACGTATGTTGTTCATATATTCTGGTAAACTTTTTACTTGGTTGGGAATCAAGAAATAAATAATATTTGTGTAATAATATTTGTACCTAATAGCAGTTGGGTAGATCTCTAAATTAACCAGGGCTAGAGTTGAAACGACTCCACCTATGAATGCTATACTGATTCCCGCTGCTACAGCTGCTATGATCTTTTGGTCAGTAAATCCTAACGTTAGGAAGGATACGCTTGCTAAAAGTAGTCCTGAAACTACAAAAAAACCGTGGTCAAGTTATGTGTTAATCAAAATAAGCAGGAAGTGTGTTGTAGATTTTATGAGAACGCATTTAACTAATACTCTGCTTTATCATCACAGTGCCATACATGATTCAGATTTTCGCTATGGACTATGAGTGCCTTGAAACCTCTTTATTACGATATATCTAGTTTCTTCGATCTACTGTGCTGAACTGAAAGGGCGGTTTCTAAAATAAATATGAAAAGCTTATAATAAGCTTGGAATTGTAGCAGAACAAAATATATGGCTTTTATATTTATTTTAGAAACCTCCCTTTACCGAGAAATCTATATATCTTTTGCAATTCTTCGAAACATACAAAGACTAGGACTGAATTTTTTACGGCCTAGTGCAACGAGTTACATACCGCCAAAATCATAAAATATCATCCAAGTAGGCTTCTTTCATTTTGCCAAATGTCCGTTGTCATGACTTATTTATTTAATTTTGACGCCGCTCTAAAGTTGAAATATTGTTACCGCGCCTCTAAGAATCGTGATGGATGAATTGAAAGAACAAAGATATGCGATCAAATTTTGTGTTCGTCTTGGAAAATCAACAACGGAAACTTTTTTGGAATTTTGGGGAAAGAGTTTAGTAGTGGCAGGGAAAGTTGTGAATTGCAAGGCGGTCCAGGTGCTCCTATTCCGGCACTAACTGAGGAAACCATCAATACCGGAGCAGTAATTATTCGCATAGATTCACGTCTCACTATCCTACAACTCTCAAATATTCTTAAAATATCTGTTGGAAGTGTTTTTATTCTTTTACACAAGCATTTAAACATGTCTAGAGTTTAGGATAGCGATTTGTGAATACTGTTTTGTTTCAGTTGATGAAGCATCACATCCCCAAAAAACGACCTGAGCTGATTGAAAAGTGAAATCATCATGATAACGCTCGCCCTCACGTAGCGAAAATAGTGATAGGGTTTTCGAACACTAAAAATATCAGGTTTATACCGCCTCCTCCATATAGTCCTGACATAGCCCCACGCGACTTCTATCTGTTTCCTCAAGCAAAAAAAAGACCTCAAAGAACGAAGATTTGAAACAGAATTGGATGCTGTTAAGGCTTTAGAGGCGGTGTTGAAGAAGCTTTCAAAGAATGGCTTCCGCCATGTCTTTGAGCAATGGCAGCACCGTTGGGATAAGGTTATTGCATTACAGAGGGACTATATAGAGCGTAATAAAAGTATTGTTGTTTAAGATTAATAAATTAAGTTTTGGTAGTACTAGTCCTAGTCTTTGTTGAAAGGCCCTCGTAAAAATAAGCTTTATTAGGTTGATTTCACGCTACAAGAAAGAAACTGTCCGTTTCCTCGACGACAAAAGACAAAGTAAACATTCCCAAAAGCAAATTGTTGGATCAAAAGCCAATTATTGAAGAAATGCATATATAATTTGCTTAAAAATGAAATGATGTACTTTAGTCAAGAATTTTTGATAAGTGGACTTTTCTGTTTTTGTTTTCGCATAGTTAAGATCCTGAGAGGATTTGTCTTTTTATAACTGTTTTCGCAGTGCGTTTATCAAAGAATAACAATTTTTTATAAGTTAGTCTAAATTTAAATATTTATATAAAAGTAGTTCCAGTTTATTTAGACTAGGACTAGAATTTAGGAAATATTATTATATTTTAATTTAATTCAATTTTCCATATAGAAGAGAACACAAGGTGACACAATTAGTATTTGTCTGCTGTGTCAAATTTCAAGTTGGTTCAGTTGTTCTAAATTCCTTCTTTTTTGTGATATAAAGTTCTTTTCATAAAACATGGGTTGACAAAATTGAGTGCTTGACACGGAAATTTTATTTTTTGGGGTTCTAGATTTGTTATTTTTTTGAAGAAATCTACTTGTTTTTTTTTGTTTTAAGGCTTGGTATATACTTAAACTCAGTTTTTCTAGATTTTTAATAAATAAACTTTATATGTAATTCTTTGTTCTTAATTTGAGGCATTATTTTTGTACAGTCATTTTCATTTTATATTCATTGTATTAATAGAATTTTATTTAAATAATTTACGATCATATATACTACTAACATCATCAAGTTTCTTATTTAATTGAATGGGAAGTTAGAAAAAGAAGAAATCTTGACAGTTGCGATGTGCTATGGTTCGAGATATATACGAGGTCGTATAATTAGTGAGGTAAAATGGTTGTTTTGTTTTTACTAACAATTATATTTAGTAAAATCGTTAATTATAAGCTACAAAGACCACATACAATACCTTTGAGTTTATTTATAATGTCTCAGTTAATTTAAAAATTAAAATTTTTAAATTATAAAAATATAATGCTCGGCAGAGATCTTCAATTCTGCCACAGGATTTATTCTACGTAATAATTCAGCCCTGCCTTCTGCCGATGTTTCTTGTAGTGTATTGGTTGAGCAAAAAGCCTTTTAGGTCCAGTTATTTTATTGGCCCAACGACTACACGTAATGGAAGTACTGGGCCAGAAAACTTAAAAGTGCCCGTTATCCCAAGTCATCAACCTCGAACCTAAATTACAAATCAACTTTAATTTCAATATTATAAAACGGTACTCTTTGTCATAATGAAAATTAATACGGAATTAAAACACCTTAAATTTAAAACAACTTTGCGCTATTTAGAATTGGAAAAAATTCTTCGTTATGCTGTAATTTAATTTTTGACGGGTTTTTGATATTATGTAATTAATGATTCATGAAATTTAGCAACATTTGTGGATATTGTTTTGTGTTTGTGGCTTACGTTGCAGCTGCCAGGTATCTAAGTATGAACATAGGTGTTGGGCGCCATGTCCGAGTACGGATATGTCACGTTCGCTAACCATATCTGCATTCAGTGCGCGGAAACAGGTCATTTTCACGTTTAATCGCATACTTCCATAGTTTGGGTTAGATTTGGTTAACGTGGAGGTTAATCTTGAACATTTCCTCAAACGGGCTAAATCAGACAGGAAGCGGTTGGGTGTGTCAGTTGCGCTTAGCTCGAGTCCCAATTCACTTGGTAGGATATATTCTAATGATAAATACCTATATGATAAAAATCCTTTTACTTTAAAGTGTGCATAAACTTCACCAAAACTCAATCTGTCTCTGAAGATACATACTTTACTATAATAAATTATGTTTGTACTATATTAGTTTTTTAATTGGATCCTATAGTTTTTAGGTGAAAGGATCTTTCTCAGTAGGACTTTCCAGTTATAAGAGAAATAGCTGAAACTAAAGACTGCCTCGACAGATGATTGTTAAATGAAGAAAGTGACATTTAGGTGAAGAAGGATCTTCTCTTTCCTCTTCTTTTCCAGTAGGACTATTTTAGCTTGCTTCCAATTATACGGAAAATTGCTGAAATTAAAAACTGCTTGTTAAAGTGACCTATAGAGCAATACTGGGGTTTTCATCGTTTATTTTTTGCGCTAATGTCATCAGTTTCGTAAATCATTTTTAGTTCAGATCGCAGTAAAACTCGGTCGAAGAACTGGCCATAATGAAGAAGAAGAGATCTAAACGCATCTTCCGGAAAAATTTTTCCTTTAAATGCATCAAAATTGCAGAGCTCGAAGAATTTAAAATCATTTAAACCGTTAAATCTATAGTTTATTTGTTGCTGAATTTGATCGATGATTTCATAAAAGAGGCGTCTGTATGATGTTTGAACATCTCCCACCTTGTGTGTTCGAAGACATTTGGCTTGTGGCTCTACATTTAACGTCATCGTTTTCTCTCAAAATAGGTTAATGTCATCTCTTTTTTGGCTTAACATGGACTTAAAATCATCAACTTTTTTTAGGCAAAAAGCGGTATCATTTGTTTTAGTTTGTAATATATTAAAAACGTTGTCCGAGAATGGAAATATTTCTGAAAATGTTTTCAACAAATAATTAAAATTAAAATCTCGTTTCAAATAGTTCAAAAACCCCCTCGAACTATTTATTGCTTCTGAGTCCCACGTTCCATTATTTTCTATTATATTCTCAAATAGTTCAATCAGTGATTCACGATTTTCAGATACTGTTAATACAAGTCTTCCATTATAGTTCCACCTAGTAGGAGCTACTTTGGGCAATCTTTTGTGGACGATGAAGTCCAAAGCTTGTGCACGTTTTGTTGACTTGGAAAAAAAAGCAGCCATGACACTTAAAGTAAAGAAAAATACTTTACACTCTTTAATGTAATTGATGGACTGGGATAAAACTAAATTTAATTTATGATCAAAACAATGGCCAAACACAACACTTGGGAAAGTTTCTCGAACTTTAGGTTGCAGACCCCCTAATCGCCCTGCCATCTTTGCAGCTCCATCATAGCTTTGAGCAACTAATTTTTTCTCTCCATTAATTTCTTTAGTAACGTTATAAACTACGGCATATAATGCATCTGCTGTACGATTTTTGGACACATTCTTAAAACCTAAAAATTGCTCTTGAATACTTCCGTCGACTTTAACGCAGCGTATTATTATAGATAATAGAGGGGCCAGTCCGGGGTCGGGAGGCAAGCTAAAGACTTCATTGTGAAGCCCGATAAGGGCCGAACAGAGTGGTTACTAGCCCGGGACAGGAAAGCTCTAAATTCCATCGTAGGAATAGTAACGGGGCACTGTCGATTGAGGAGACACCTCTTTATGTTAGGCATTAAGGAAGATTCTATCTGCACGGAGTGTCAGGAAGAGGAGGAAACTCCACTTCACTTCCTGTGTAAATGTGAAGCGCGAGCGAGACTGCGACGAGATATTTTCGGCACTAGGGTCTTGCATAGGGACGAAGTTAAGGATCTTGCATGGAAGGATATACAGACTTACATAGTAAGGACAGGCAGATTCAAGGATGTACACCTGGTGGCGGGTGGTGGTTGAGGGAGGAGCTGGGGTAGACTGAAAGGGCCTTATAGGCCTACCAGTCAGGTCTTTAGACCTCCCCTAACTACTACTACTACTACTACTATAGATAATTGGGTAAAATTAGTGATACCAGGTGTTTCGTCCGGAACAATAGCAATGAACCGCGCCTCGCCAATCTCCTGCTTAATTCTTTTTAGAATAATGATTGCAACAGCGGAAATTAAATTATTCTGGATTCGATTCGACGTTCCGCGAAAAACGCTAGACTGCTCTAAATGATTTTTTAAGCAATCATCATATTTAGCCATTAAATTACGTAAATCTTGAAAATTTCCTCTGTTTGAAGAAACCCTTGTTTTGTCATGACCTCTAAATCCAATTCGTGCTGTCCGAGAAAACAAACAACATCGATAAGCCTTCTTAATATTTGCCTATTTTTATCGATTAGTTTATTATGTTGGCGGTGACTAATTTCCAACTGTTTATTAAGGGCGTGTTCAATTCTGGTTTTACCGAAGACTTTTTCTTTTATGACGGCCTGCAAATGCGGTTTGGACATAATGTTTTTTTTACAGCTTTATGGAAATTGTTTAAATCGGAAAAACCAGTTTTATTCCAGAGACTTTTTCATTTTCAAAAAGTAAACATGGCCAACAAAATAATTTACTTATATTTTCACACCCTGTTAGTCATTTAAATTGTTCGTATTGTGTTTCCGGATAAAAATGTCTAATACAGTTTTTCATTTTTGTGGTTAAATTTTTCATAGGCGGTTTTGCCCTTTCTTTGGAAATTATTTGAAGCTTATCAGTGAAGTTTAATGTTGAAAATCCCTTTATTATTAAGACACACACCACACATTCACACACACTCTTCTTACTAAATTCTCCAACATTTTCAACGTTATTACCGACAGCCGAAGTTGACGGTATTTGCATATCCACGTCAGTATTATTGTCTTCCATATCGCACTATGCACGACGCGACATACATATCACACAACACAAGGATAGCCGTTCAAACATAGAACCTACTCCAACGATAGCTTCCGTCCCCACTTAAAGCACTCGACTGAAATGCAAAAATTGCAAACAGCCGGTGGAAAGTTCAATAACTTCTGGCTCGATTCACAGGAAATCAAGCATACAGGACTTGGCTGCAAAGAAGTTAGTGGCCCGCATAGGTTCTATTCGATTTCTATTGTGGCTCGGTCGAAGTCAAGGCCGCATTTCTTATGGGCTTGATAATTAAGACAATATTTTAGCATTTTTAATATAAACTAAATTAATGGTTTCCTATTTCAAAAATTACAGTTTAGAAGATGTTTTGTAATTTTTTTTGGGGAAGCACTGCTTCCCTTGCTTCCATGGACTGCACGCCCCTGGTTCTTATAATATAGCTGGTGAGATCCCTTCAAAATTTTTTTCAGTTCATTGTCCGTGTTTTATTTAATGATTTGTATTACTGCTAAATTGACATATATCCTAAGTAATTTGTTAGGTTATTTGTTGCATCTAGTCTGAGTTCGATCTTTCATCAAACAGAAAGCTAATTTTTTTTCGGCCCGGATATCCCGAAAAATTCACCTGTAGCTCTAATAGCAGCCAACGCATGAAACTCAGGTTTTGGCTCAGGTATGTTGATCAAACTTTCCACATATAAGTAAAAAACAAAAACTACTCAAAGAATTTTATGCATTATAATTAAAAAAGATAATAAAATATGAAAACTGTAAAAAACACAATAAAAATTGTTAAAAGGCAATAGTCAAAAAATATATTATATTAAATAAAAAATTTAAAAGTAACGAAAAAAAAAATTAATAAAAATAAGTAAACTAGATTTTAAGGCATTTTATGATATTATGTCAAGTCATAATTTATTATATATATTATAAAAAATTGACAATTATCTGGAACTTCCCTCTTAGCGAATTTTTCTTTTTATTAGTAATATTGATAATACCATATATAGATTTGTAAATTGTTTATTATACATATTTTAAGATTTTAGAATTCGTTACAAAGCAAGTTCCGGGTAATCGCAATTGTTTATCTTCCTTATAGTACTTACACATGACAAATCTTCTTCCCAGGCGATCAACCATAAACATATTCCAAATTTCACCAATTATAAGGATACCTCCCAGGATAAAACTATACTTGTAAAACATACCGTTTTTCTCGTCTCTCTGACATATAGACTTGGTAGACAAATTTAACTTGTCCTTCGTCAAATAAGAAAGTGCAGGTTCAAATACGGGGTAGATAAAATCCAAACCTGTATATTTATGTGATGATACACTAGCGCCGTTTGAAACCAGCTGCTTAGCAAGAGATATATTCAGCTGATGAATCCTGTAAATGTAGATTATTTTTTTCATGATAATTAGACCTTAACATATTATTAAACTGCTTAGACTTTGTCCCAAGGTGAAATCTGATTTTAATATTGGTAGAGACAGGGAGGGGGGAGATATATTAAGCCTGTATTTTATAATCAATTGAAAGAGAGGTCCATTTAAAGTGATGCAAGGCAATATTTAAGAAACTGCTCATTCTAACAAAATTAAACTTGGGGTATTGCCTGGGAACCCTGGGGACACTATTTAACATTATAGTTAACTTGGTAACCCTTCCCACTTTTGAGGGGCGGGGTAAATTTTAAACTTCTGTAATCTTTTCAGATTCGTAATCTCCACAAAAACTACGTTATAATCAAAACAATTTAATGTCAGTGTCACTATTTTAAATAAAACAAAATACTATAAAATGTTTCATCTTATAATATTTTATTTTGACAGGTGTTCAAAGTGACAGCCATTTTGTCTTAACCATTTATTAATCCTTTTTCCAAATGAGTTTCGAACTCTTGACATTTTAACTGAAGTGATTTCTTGAACTCGCGTCTAATCCTTTGCTCTATGTCTTCGACTGTAGTTGGAGTTAACTTTTTGTCACACAAAACCCCAAGAAACAGTCAAAGGGAGTTAAGTCTGGGGATAGAACAGGCCAGTTTACAACCCCTCCCACGTGGATCCATTGTCAGGGTTTTTCGTCAAGATGGTTAGACAGTAATGTCACAGCTTTAAGCTGTGGTAATGTGGTGGCGCTTCGTCTTGCTGGAACCAAACTGACCCTCGTAGTTGTTCTTAAATATTTGGTTATAATTTGTGTAAATAATTCGTAACGAAATCAGAGTATGGTGCGGGACACGAAAGAAAACCGGGCGGAGTCAATCGGTTTAGGAAGGTCGGTCAAAAAATCTCTTTAAACCGTTGTTGTCCCGTCGTTCTTTAAATAATATAGCACTCGTTTTTGACTATACACACTTCAGATAATTAAAAAATGTAACTATGCTTAATGAACCTTTATCTATATTTGTCTGTTTTCTTTCGTGTACCGCACTTCTATATCTCTTTTCTGTTGCAAAAACGGCGAAATTTCTAATTTTAAAATGATTTAATTTTGATTTTTCTTGATCGATTTACCTATAAATATATTTTTTCTTGAGTTCTGTCATTAACGGTTCCAGGGCTACTTCCTACGTCCACCATTATTGGACCACCCAGTATAGTGATATACGATTTAAAAGTCCACATTTTACAAGGGCAGCCAGCATCAGGTCCAGTGAAGGAGATTTATCAAAATTTTAATTTATGCAGTTCGACTTTGGGCTACTCTGGTATGCCAAAAGTAGCCGTCTGTCTCCGTTTGTCATATTACTTTATACAGGGGCCGTCATTGTGAAGTACTAAACAGGGCGTTTCCTAATTGCGTGCTGATGGTAAAGTTTAAAAAGAAAACGTTTTTTTTATCCCAATTCTGATGCTATTGTAGATAACTGCATGAAATTTGATACACGTCTTCTATGCATTAAGGAGCATACGGATTTACCCAGGTTAATTATATATGCACGCCACTGGTAGAAATTCCAAAAATTGATTGTTAATAAAAATCCCCTTTTATGCATAAAAGACGTGTATCAAATTTCACACAGTTATTTATCTATAATAGCATCAGAATTAGGATTAAAAAAAAATGTTTTTTTAAAACCCTGTATATCTCCAAAGTTAAGACTTTTAGGTTCATATTAAACTTTTTTCTTAAAAAGGTCCAAGAATCACCCCTCTTTAACATTAGCACGCAATTAGGAAACGCCCTGTATAGTACTTCACAATGACGCCCCCTGTACAAAGTAATATGACAGACGGAGACAAACGGTCACTTTTGGCATACCCGAATAGCCCAAAGTCGAACTGTATAAGTTAATATTTTGATAAATCTTGTTCAATGGAATCAGTGCTGGCTCCCCTACTATAACTACATTGATGTGTTAATTTTGGAAAAATATGAGTTCTGTAGTTTTTCAAATATTAATTGCAATTTTAGATATTTTTTGACATCCGGTATTGAATTTAAAATTAATTATTTTGAAGCAGTTTATTGACAGCTACTTTATGAACAATTTTACAAAATATATGAAAAAAAAACTAAGCCATTTTTGAGGTTGAAGGCTGTGATTCTAATGGTTCGATTCCTTCTAAATCGTCTTCCTCTGAAAATGATGAGGTTTCGTCGTCACTACCTAAAGATCCCAGTGTGATAACTAAAGCATCAATAACCGTTTCAATTTTGTCTTCTACTTCCCAGTATTTATCTTCAATAGAACGAACATGTTTAACATACGATTTCCAATTTTCAGCCGATATTGAGTCAATCGCTTCTAATGTTATTTTATTTAAATCTTTAATTGAAAGTTCACCGGTGTTGCGCTCTCGAATATATTTTTTTACTCCTGCCCATGCAAGTTCAATAGGGTTGAGGTCGCACATGTATGGAGGCAGCCTTAAAGGTGTATGACCGAGGTTACGTAAAAGATCGTCAATTTTATATTTTTTTCTTTAGGCTTGTTGGCTGATATTACTTCATATAATTAATATTTTCTCCGTGCTGGATCACATACAAGATTGTTCGATTTAAGCCACGATATCATATGAGCTTTTGTAGAGTATTTAGTTGGCACTTTATCTTCTACGTGAGAATTATAAGACGCATTATCCATTACCACGACTGATTAGGGAGGAATGTTAGGTAGAAGTTCTCGAGCAACTACTTTTCAAAATTACCACTTGGCCATGATAGTCTCCAGTTGTTAGTCCCGAGCGAAAAACTAAAGCAGCACCTGGAACAAATCCGGCTTCTGAACCAGCATCAACTATAAGAAAGCGACTACTAGAGCGAATTTCCTGAACAATACCTGTAACACTTTCACTTTGCCAGCATTTGTTCACTGTCATATCATTATCTACCCAGGTTTCGTCTAGATACACAGTATTGCATCCTTCTTGCCTATATTGCCTTACAGTTGATAGATATTTCACCCGCCAGTGAAAAATATTTTCGTTTATTTTGGCACTTGCGCCAAACAAAACCATTTGGTCGTAAAAACCGATTTAACCTTTTATACCCGTATGGAAAATCTATTTTGTTCTTTACAGCACGAAGTAGGGGTTTGCAGGTCGGAACCTTCTTCAAGTTTATAAAAAATCCTCTATTGTTCGTCGAATTACTTGAAAATCACCATCGTCAATTTTATCTTTGTATGATAATCGGGGTCTTTTTTTACCAGGAGATTTTAAAGGTGAAGTAGAACATAAGCGATCATTATGTTCTCTTTGAATTTTTCTTACACTACTTTACGAAACACCAGTGTAAAATGCAGCGCGTTCTGTTCGATTTTGAATTGGAATAGTCAAACTATTATTTTCAGCTTCTATAGTACAGGCCTCTATAACGCTCGCAATAACTTCACGTGCACCGCTTCGAATTATTTTTCCTATTTTGCTCGCCATCGTTACTTCGAAATAATAATTCAAATTCAACGCAACGCATTTATATAGAAATGAAAACAAATTCTCGAAATGTATAGGCGCCACTGGAAATAGCTAGAACCTTCTAGCGGCAAGTGCACGGAGACTCTAGGCGCATCTTAATTACAAGTGGACCAGTGCGAAATTTACTAAATCCTCGATTAATTTTCCGTACCGCTTAGCTGGCGCACTTTATAGGTGAAGCGGCAAACTATTATAACAAATAAAATAACATAAAATTTATTTGCGTACAAATTTTACTTTTCCGTTTGCTTAAGACTATGAACCTTTATTTTAAAAACCGCCCCGTTTTCTTTCGTATCCCGCACTTTATCCCTGTGTATTTAGTGTTGCAGTGAGGTGCAATAATAACATCGCTAAATAACACACACAAAGAGTTTACCAATCATGGGTGCTGGTTAGTAACTGTCCGTATCCATTGTGGATTTTTTTAAGCCCAATAATGCATATTGAGTCGATTGACTTGACCATGGTTTGAAAAAGTAGTTTTGCCAGAAAAAATTATATTTTTCAATGAGTTGTTTGCATTAATCAGTCGTCGAAACCAGTGACAAAAGTTCATCCGTTTCTCAAAATCTTGTCGGTACATCTCTTGGTGGAGGGTAGTATGGGATGAAAACTCAAGTCCTGCCATTTTCTGAGAACGGATGTTTACTTATCCCAGCGTCTGTAGCTAATTATCTGGAAACAATCTGGGGGTTAATAGCAACTGTCCCCAAAACTCCTATCGCCACATCTTCATTTGTTTTGGTCTTTCGTCGATTGGGCCTTTTGGATGAAAGTTGACCTAGTTTCTAGCTTTTTGAACATGTGGGATTTTCTGGGTAGCTGAGAGAATCTTTCAGCCCATAGTTCAAAAGCATGGCAGCCGACTTCATTTTTAAGAATTAAAAACTAACTTGAAAAGGTATTTGACTTTATATGACAAATCAACATGCATGTTACCATTGTTATAAAATATCAATATTTTATTGAAGTACCTAATAAGAAATAAATAGTAGTGTTAGTACTTTTCCGCTTTGTTTAATTTAATAGATATTGACAATGACATTACATTTTGTTTTGATTATAACGTATTTTTTGTGTGGATATTACGAATCTGAAAAAACGTACTTTTCCATTTAAAAATTATAAGTTACCTCAACCCCTCTGAAGTGCGAAGGGGTGCAACCTTTCCTATAATGTCAAATAGTGCCCCCCTGGGTCCCCAGGAAACACCCCAAATTTAATTTTGTTTGAATAAGCCGTTTTTTAAATATTGCCTAATAACACTTTAAATGGAACACCTTGAAAACAGCTTGTTTCATTTAAAAATATAGGTTGCATTTATATTTCTATTTTTTAATGACTCTACATCTGTAAACTACCTTTTCCTGTTTTTCTTTTAGGTTTTTAAAAATATGTTACAATTTATATTTATTTTTAATATTATGTCCAATATTTGCTTATTAATTAAAAAAATGTATTTTTGTTAGTGGACAAAGATGGATAAATAAAATAAATAATTATTATTATTCAATGGAATTGAATATACGAAACCTGGTTATAACTAGAAATTAGAATGAAAATATGGGCAACTTTTCCATAAATGTTCTACAAATTATATTATATCTTACTCATGTTTCACACATAATTCCTATCCGCCTTAACATATCTAAAATAATGAGGGCTCGCGTATGTAATTCTCTATAGGTTATTTCGGTGGCATTTCTTAAATCTGCCATTACTTGGTGCTGCACCCTATAAATTTTTTTTTTAGCTATCTCCACAAGAAAAGTCCAGCACAAATAAAACAGGTGATCTAGGTGGCCATCTTACAGGTACGTTTATTCCAATTCAGTGGTCTGAGAAGTTAGTATCTCGGCAAGCTCTGACAATTTTGCGCATTGCGAGCAGAAACTCCATTCTGTTACAGATGCTGGTTATAAAGGCGTGCTAAGCGAACATTTTATTTTATCTCGGGCACATTTTTCAGAATGTCTCAATATTTATTTGCTACTTTAAAATATATTATATATGATTTTGTTTTTAAGTATAAAGCATTAAACAATAAAAACGTTTGAAATTACAATACGGTTATTTTTCTGGTACCAAAACCTAGTATTGGGCCTATCGAATATACCGATAGTGGTAAAATGCGCTTCATCAGAACATATAGCGCCTCTTTCAAAGTTATCTTCCATGGTTGCAGCATTTGCAAATACCAATTACAAAACTCTGTATGGCATTGAGTGGCATCAGGACAGATTATTTACTTTTTACTGCAATAACTAGTTGCAGCTACCACATTTATTTCATCAACCTCGAGGTTTGCCTTGTATATTCTAGGTTGAGGTTTAAAAAATGAACCATAATTGGACATTTGGTTTTATTTTTAGACAAATCCTTTTATCCGGTTTTTTCTGGGTATCTACACGAATATTATGTTCATATATTGTGATTTAAATAGAACGGAACGCGTACACCTATTAGAATATATTTTTGAAGCTTCGTTGAACTGAATATAAAAACAAACAGGGCGTTTTTTTCACTATTTTTTACGACATTGAAATATTAAACTTAATATTAAAAATCGATATAGATTGTTATATATTATGCTGACAACAAACAGGGAAAAGATGGTTTAAAGATATACAGGGTGACCCATTAAAACACAACTACTGTTCATATTTGTCCTGCCATTGTAAAGGAAATAAATAGGAAATACCCCGTAAAACCTTCGATATATGGACACCTTGCAGTCTGCACAGCATTATGGGAAAGTTAAACCTTTTAATAAGTTTTCCGGATTTCAATCAAGTTTGATCGTAATATTTCGTTTGGTTAAAAACTTTTTTTCTTTGGAAGATTACCGAATTATAATCCTTAGTAATTAAGGATAAATATGATTACCCGATAACAATAACAGGAACCTTTGACAGTATCAGCACCCACGTAGTCTGATAAAAACGCTTGGAAAATATCAGCCTCAGACTTTTCCAAATTCTCCACAAAAATTTTTTCACTATTTGCCAATATGAATCAGGTTCCAAGTAATTAAGATCGTAACTTTTGATAAGGTCCTTCAAGTCTTCTTCTTTTACCTAAAATTCAATTAAAAACATATTAACTCTTCTAGCAAAAAATCACATTATAATTTATATCCCCTAACTTCCATCTTTTTAAACAATGATTACAAAAATGTTTTTCATTTTAGTGGTTATATCATTTACAAAACAATGTGATAGAGACATTTGACATCTTGATGCTGACTTTTAGTGAATTAAAACCGCTAAATTGAATATGGGTTGGAGTCAATTTAATCTAATCTAATCAGTGACGTCAGTTCCGTGAAATATTTGTGATTATGGCCGCCATTTTGTTCCGCTATCTTGAATTCGTAACACAATATTACCAACTTATCTCTATATCACACTCAATGCTTGCACAAAATTTGAAATTAATCTATTAAGTAGTTTTTCACACTGGATTTTTAAATATTTTATTGGGCCTTCATTTTGTTTTGCTATCTTATATTTATGCCAAAATGTTGGAAGTTCTTTCTTATGTAACAGTTTATTTTTTTTTGCAAAATTTGAGGTAATTGGATGATTAATTTTTTTAGTAATAATTTTTTGACGTTTTACTAGGCCGCTATCTTGTTTCGGCATAATGGATTTTTACCAAAACATTACGAGGTCATCCCCACATGGGTCTTAATTTTTGACTAAAATTTGAGGTCAGTCTGATGAGTAAAATTACTCAGCTATTCCGCGAACTGACAGACAGACAAAGCGGCAGGTGGACCGACGGAATTGATAAAAGATATTTTTTGGCATCTAGGGACGCTAATACGCGAAGATATGTAAAACCTAACAGGATGATTTTTTCAGATTACAAAAATTCTGTTTGGCTGCCATTTTGTTCCACCATCTTGAATTAATACCACAGTTTTACTAGTTTATCTCTATGATACACTTAGTTATGGCAGATAATTTAAAATCAGTTAGTTAAGGAATTTTTTGTGGCTGAATATTTAAATATGTTATTAAACCGCCATTTTGGCGTTTATTCCTACATAATACTCGATTTTTGTGCAAAATTTGAGATTTTTTAGTAATAATTTTTTTAACGTTTCACTATGCCGCCATCTTCTTCCGTCATATTGGATTTTAAACAAAATATTACCAGGTCATCCCCATATGAATCTTCATTTTTCACTAAAATTTGAATTGAATCTGATGATTAGTTTTTAAGCTATGCCGCGAACTGATAGACAGACAGACAAACCGACAGACGGACTGACGGACTTGATAAAACATATTTTTTGGCATCTAGAGACGCTAAAACGCGAATATATGAATATATGTAATATATGCGAATTTATTTGGCCGCCATCTTGAATTAGTACCACACTTTTACTAGTTATTATCTATACTACAGTTAGTTATGGCACAAATTTGAAATCCGTTCCTTAAGTAGTTTTTTCAAGCTGAATTTTTAAATATTTTATTAAGCCGCCATTTCGTTCCGCCATCTTGGATTCACACCAAAATTTGGCAGTTGATTCCTACATAATAATTGATTTTTGCGCAAAATTTGAGAAAAATTAGCTAAGCACTTTCTTAGTAATCATTTTTTTAACATTTCACTAGGCCGCCATTTTGTTTTGCTATATTGAATTTTTACCAAAATGTTACCAGGTCATCCTCATATGACCCTTAATTTTTGACGAAAATTTGAAATCAGATAAGTAGTTTTTTAGACAGACAGACAGACCAACGGAATCGAGAAAACATGTTTTTCGTGATCTAGGGACCCTAAAACGCAGAGATCTGAAAAAATCTCGGAGTGTGATTTTTTCGCGATTACAATACTTCCCTTTTATGAGGGAAGTAAAAAAACATTGCTCAAATCGACACAAGGATATTTCTTGATTAATTTAAAAATCTTTACCAGCTTATGTTCTTCTATAGTCTACTGCACATTTTACTCATGCAAGAAAGGCCTACTATAGCCATAAAGGAATATTCCTTTCTCAGATGATTATGTTTAGGTTTGTGTGTTTACTTACACCAGATTACACCAGCTTAGACATTTTTTTTGTGTCGCTTTTTCGCAGCTAGTTTGAGATGTAGAAGAAGAATTAAAGGAAACAGTTGAAAATGGCTATTGCAATATAAGTTGTTCGGCTAAATCTTTCCATTTAAAAAAAATACTTCGGAAAAGAACAAAGTATTTTTACGAATAGAGAATGTATATATATATATATATATATATATATATATATATATATATATATGTATATATATATATACATACAGTGCCCGCAGAAAAGTCTGCACTGTATGGAAATCTTTTTTATTATTGATTCCTCAGAAAATTTTATTTTTGATAAAGTCGGTGCTTGAAGAAAAAATAAGTTTGATAGTATTAAACTTTAGGTCAGATTTAGAGGGTGTTTGACGGCAGTTATAAAGGCCACAAGAATTTGTTAATAAAACGTAAATAAAATGTTTAATATTCATTAAAGTTAAGGAGATATTTAAGATCAAACACCGAAAAAAAATATGTTTTTCGATTTTTCAATTTAAGGACCTTTTTAACTATAACTAACATGAAAAAACTTTACTTTGCTTTAATTTACGATTCTTCGTGGCTTTTAAAACTGCCGTCACAAAAATTTAGTTTTTGAAATCCACTTTTGTGTATTTTTTGAACACCCTGTAAATCTGAGCTAAATTTTAATACTGTTGAAGCAATTTTTTCTTTAAGCACCTAATTTGATTATGAATAAAATTTTGTGAAAAATCAATAATAAAAAATTTCCCATATGGTGCAGATTTTTCCGCGGGCACTGTACTATATTATGCAAGCAAAACTATATTATGTTTTTGTCACCTAAATTTAAACCGCCCTGTGGCAGCACGCAGCTTTCAGAAGTCAACGAGAAGTATTCGGCTTGCAAGTTTTGCTCCTATCAGTTTTTGAGTAACGTCGATATCTCGATTCGTTTTAGATGCGCGTTTTCAAGGTTTCTTTTAAATTAAATTTGAATTATGCACAGCAATCAAAATTGCCATGGAAACTGTGTCTCAAAGAGATGAACAGCGGTTCACTTTACTTATTGTGTGACGTTAAGACTTGAGACTTCCGATGCTGATGAGAGGTATATTATTTCATCTGCCTTCAGAAATCAACATTTAACAAAAAATTAACTTCACGAAGTATGGGGTCTCGAAGAGAGTGGTCTATATGTCGCCGATTACGCAAAGCTGGATTAAAAGCAAGTTTAGACGTCACTGGATGTCGAATGCACATTTAGTTCACCCTTAGTAATGGAGCTGGTTTTGTTGAAGATGAGTCACTGACAGCTAAAAAATACATAAGTGATATTTTAGTCAACCTGTGAATTAGTTTTAATGCAAGATAATACGCGACCACATTCCCACAGGTGTATCACACAATATCTTAATGCAGTTGGAATAGAGAAGTTGAATTGGTCAGCATGTCCTCTATACGGAGATCCTATTGAGCATGTCTGGAACTATCTGGATAGACGTGTTAGAAAACAGAGAAAACAATAGATTTGCCATACTTATTATTAGTTGCTGCAAATTCAAATTTTATTAAAGAGATCGGTAAATTCCTTTCCCGGAACTTCCCTCGTTATCAATTATTACTTTTATTGGGAAGAGTGAAGTGTGATCCAAATTAGTTCATTACATAGTCACAGTATATATGTGTTACATATATTGACTCTTCATTGTTATTGGGCGCCATTTTGTTCCATCATATTGGATTCCTACCAGTATGTTTACCATTTCCTTTATACCTATGCCACCCTTGACTTTTGGGCATAATTTAAAATAAATTCAATAAGTATCCCATATTCACATTTAATTTTTCTGCGAAATTTAAAATCAATTGAACAAGATTTTTTTACGTTGAACTTTTAAAAATTTTATTTGGCCGTCATTTTGTTTCGTCATCTTAAATTGAAACCCATATTATCAGTCTTTACCTACTCCGTTGGTCCGCAGATATCCCAGATATTAAGTTTCTGAATGGTTTCTATTAAGGATCCTCTTGTTGCTATGTTAGAGTGGTGTATGATTTGGGGTTAGGATCTAGTAAAAAAACAAAAGCCCTTTTTAAATTGTCGACGTTTCCGTAATTTACTTTTGCATCCTCAGGACACATAGAATTTATATCTTGCATGAAGCGCATATTAGTCTTTACCTAGCCCATTGATCTGCAGATATTTCCTAACCCCATTTAAAACACCACTCTAAAATAACAACAAAAAGATCGACCCTTAATTTTTGGTCAAAATTTGAAGTTAATCGGGTAAGTCGTATTTCAGGCTTTGTCGTGAACTGACACACAGACCGACAGTTTTACTAATTGAGCCCTATACCACGATTAGTTTACACACAATTTGAAATCAACCCATTAAGTAGTTTTTCAGGCTGAATTTTTAAATATTTTATTATACCGCCATTTTGTTCCGCCATTTTGGATTCGTACCAAAGTTTTTTACTAAAATTTTACCAGGTCATACCCATATGACCCTTAATTTTTGATAAAAATTTAAAATCAATCATATAGTAAGCTATGCCGCGAACTGACAGACAGACCGACGGAATTGATAAAACATATTTTTTTGGCATCTAGACCTGTAAAACCTGAGAGGGTGATTTTTTCACGATTACATACTCTTTATTTGTCCGCCATTTTGTTCGGCCATTTTGAATTAATATCAGAATTTTACTAGTTGATCCACCACAATTAGTTATGACACACAATTTGAAATCAAACCATTAAGCCATTTTTCAGGCTAAATTTTTTTATAATTTATTAAGCCGCCATTTTGTTGCGCCATCTTGGATTCGTACCAAAATATTACCAGTTAATTCCAATATAATACTTCATGTTTTCTGCAAAATTTGAGATAAACTAAATGAGTAGTTTTTAAATAATATTTTTTTTTAAGATTTCACTAGGCCACCATTTTGTTTCGCCATAATGGATTTCTACCAAAATATTACCAGGTCCTCCCCATATGACCCTTAATTTTTGACCAAAATTTGAAGTAAATCGGGTAAGTAGTCTTTAAGCTATGTCGCGAACTGACAGAGAGACAGACAGATCAACCGACGGAATTGATAAAACATATTTTTTGGCATCTAGCGATGCTAAAACGTAATGATTTATAAAACCTGAGAGGGTGATTTTTTTCTCGATTATTTGGCCGTCATTTTGTTTGGCCATTTTGAAATAGTACCGCTATTTTACTAGTTGATCCCTATACCACCATTAGTTATGGCACACAATTTGGACCCAAACCTTAAGCAGTTTTTTCAAGCTGAATTTTTAAATATTTTATTATGGCGCCATTTTTTTCCGCCATCTTGGATTCGTACCAAAATTTTACCACTTGATATCAATGTGCTACTTGATGTTTTTGCAAAATTTGACATAAATTGGATGAATAGTTTTTTAATAATAATTTTTTTCACACTCTACTATCCCGCCATTTTGTTTCGCCGTATTGGATTTTTACCAAAATATTACCAGGTCATCCCCATATGACCCTTAATTTTTGACCAGAATTTGAAGTTAATCGGATAAGTAGTTTTTTAGCTATACCGCGAACAGAGAGACAAACAGACAGACAGACAGACCGATGGAATTGAGAAAACACGTTTTTCGTCATCTAGGGACCCTGAAACGTGAAGATCTGAAATTATCTTGGACAGTGATTTTTTCACGATTACAATACTACCCTTTTACGAAGGAAGTAAAAACTTGAAAAAAGCAACGTTTTATTCAATAATTCATAACTTTCAAACTGGTGATATCCACGTGAACCAAAAACTAGTGTAGGGAATAAACTAAGCCTGCAAGCGAACTAATTCTCATTGACATCTAAAGGCTGTATTTAACCACAGGGTGTTCTAAATCTTTATGGTAAGATCATAATTTTATTTTGCCTCGTATATTTACAAAAAAAAAACAGTTTTCTGAAATATGGATGAGCGCAATTTTAGAATTTTTTTTTCAGCTTGGCGAAGAAATTATCAAATTTAGTCAAAAAATAAAACAATCCTTTCAGATCACAATTTGTTAAAATTTTATAGGGACCGTTTTTCATGCATCTGAGTGTATATGTTAACATGACTAAAAAAAATAAAATATTACTTTTACTCGCCACTAATTTGGATTTATTTTCTTAACTTTAATAAGTTTATAAAATATAATTTTACATTTATCTTCCTGACATATTTGTCCTATATTTAAAAATTAAAAGCACTAGGTCTAATGCCACTGGTCTTACACAGAACGAGATCTTATTTCATTTAGACAGAGTCATAGCTAGATTCTGGTCATGACGGTTCAATTAATATACTTAGAAGTAGTTGCTGTTAGGTAAAATATTTCTTTTTCATGACCATTACTACTACCATCGCTTTTTGAAAGGATGAAAAATTTATACTTACCTTAAAATATTCTGCAAAAGTTGATTTGTTAATAGCGTACAGTTGCTTCATTAACAGAAATGCCAAATAGTTTTTACCAACAAACAAATAGTACCGTGGACTCTCTTCAATCAATGCACATATACATGCCAGTAAAAGACTAACACCTCCACTCACTGCGTACATGACTCTCCACGTCGTAAGTTGTGCAATGTACGGTTCATCGCTGTTTAGAAAAGTTGGAGTTTCTAGTAGTATGACAAGAACTAAAAAGAAAATATTAATGTTAAGATAATGTATGAGATTTCTGTTTCTGAGATTACCAACGATATAACAACAACCTATAACGTCTAGTAACTTTATAATATGATTTTTTTATAAGATGTACAAGAGTACGAGTTATGGATAACATAGACTTAGCAAATTTAAAAAGGCTAGCATCCCAAATTGTGATATAGAGCTAAACCGTCAAAGCTAGAAATCTAATAAGTAAGCTTGGATACCGAGGTTACCTAAAGCAAAATAAATAAAGATTCTCAACTTAAATACTTGGAAACTCAATAATAAGAGAACAACACGTCTGAAGGTAACCGAAAATTTTCAGATTACCAACGACAAACAAATCATTACCATGAAATAGAAATGCTTATGCAATGTGATCAAGGAATAGATAGACATAAGACTAGACAACAATTGACGCTCTCACCTATTTATAAGTAACAAAATAAAACAAGAAAACATAACAAAGACTGAAAACCCAATGCGTTTTTTTATTTTTGAACATCAATGATAATTTGGTGCTTTTGAGTACTGACTAACTAGAAATTTTGGAAACTGTAATAGGAATAAAATCTAAAATCAAAAAATGTAGCCGGTCTTGATTGTAAGTCAATGAAAATATTTGAAAACTTACCCACTGCTGCTTTAAGTTGTTTGATTGAATGTGTAAATAATAGTTTTGAAAGGGGATATTTTCCGGACTGCCTTAAGATGGGTTTCGTAATGCCAATACAAACTTTCTGTCAATATCACTATTTTCTACACTCTCAAAAATAATACATAAACTCGTAAAAAATGCGTCATTGCTCACTTATATAAGTTTCATCTACTTTGCGTTTGACTGTATAAATCATGAAGTTCTCCTCAAAAAGTTAAAGCATTATGGATTCCAGGGTAACTGCTACAAATGATTTAAGTCATATTTAGCACATCGGAATCAGGTACGGTGATAAGACATGTAGCTCAATTAGAATTTCTTATGGAGTGCCACAAGGAGCTGTCCCCCATTTTAGTCCCATTATGCAATAACGACTTAAATAACCTTAATATAAACGGAACTTTTACATTGTTTGCGGACGACACTACCGTAGTCTGGTGAAATAAAAATGAAGATCTATTGAAAGAAAATATCTCAAGAGATCTGATCTTAATTAAGAAATGGTGTGATGCGAATCATCTTAGTTTGAATGTATCAAAAACTAATATATTACCGTTTAAGATTAACTTTGATAATCTTTACCTATCAGATGCTTGAAAACAAGTCAAACACGAAATTTTCGGGAATATACGTAAATAATGACTTGAGATTTATTAATCACATATCTAAATATTCTGAATGAAAAGGTTCCAAGAAGCAGTTACGATGTTCGTATTGTTTCAAATGAGCTCGGCATTACTGCCTTATTATAGCCTTCTTTGCATTTGTGAATTCAGAACTAACTTATGGTATAGCCTTTTGGGGTTACTGCAGCCAACAACTTTTTAATTTCACTTCTATTTCGCAAAAACGGGCTGTTCGTTACAT
Source organism: Kuschelorhynchus macadamiae (assembly GCA_030620095.1). Taxonomy (NCBI): domain Eukaryota; kingdom Metazoa; phylum Arthropoda; class Insecta; order Coleoptera; family Curculionidae; genus Kuschelorhynchus; species Kuschelorhynchus macadamiae. Next base: position 1,713,406 of record JAUTXW010000349.1, read on the forward strand.
GTGCATATCTGGGGCTCGAGACCATTGCAAGCCACGTTTTCTGAGATTTAAAATTTTAATACTTACTTGCCTCTTAATACAAGAATTTTAGGATTATAGTTTGTGAGCATACCATATATTTTTTTATTACTTATGTATTTTATGTTTTGTGGCTGAAATCTGTACTTGAAAGCTTTTATATCTCTTTTATTATATAATATATTTAAACACGGATTTTATTATGATGTCAATATATATAACTTTGCTTATATGTAGTTACTTAGTTTATGGACTATTTTTTTTATTTTGTTTCTTCCAATTATTAGACCTTAGTAATTTTATTTAGCTTACTTTGTTGACAATGACAATATGTTCTTTTAACAATAAAGTATCATCTGGCGAGACTTTATAAGTTAAGTATGAAGCGGATCGAAGAGTTGGTTCCAACGTGGTTGTGTTTACGCTTGCTCATGGAATTAGTAAGGTCAGGAAAATTATTCTCAAACTTTTTCCATGCCACAAACCATAATTATATTAAAAAATGCAATTTTTATTAATTATGATAAACTAAAACTGAAACAGCACTATTAATCACTCACCACAACGTATGCCAAATAAGTTCCATTACAACCTCTTACCCTTTTGTTCACGATATTCTTAATAAGCCTGGGTGGCGCTGTCATATTTCGCTTGTATGAGTTCTCTGTTACAAGTTTCAGTTAAGTCGGTACTTACTTAAAATATTATTGTTTTTTATTTTGGTTTCTTGAGAAATTAAATTACTATAGACGAAATATATGTGATATTATATTTTGGCCCAATATTGTTTATAGTTATTTATAACAGATTTAGAGATTCACGGTATTGACGAATGCGTTTTTTAGTTTCAATGCGACAAAACATTTTTAGGTATTTAATGCCGTTGGAAGTCAAGAAACTTGTTAAACGGTATAAAGGATGTTCAAATTGGACCTTCAGATTTAACCTAATAATGAAGCACACAACAAACTAGATTTACTTTACTTTTGATCCATGTTACGACTACGTTATGCCATTAATCCTTACTAAATGATCTTATTTTTTCAGTATCTTCTAGAATTTTCTAGTACGTTCTATATAAGTGCGCTGAAATGCATATTGTTGGTCAGTTTAGTTTGAGATTTTGAAATGTGAAAAATTTGATAGTGACACGTTTTAGGTTACCATAGTTGATTTATTCTCAGCATTCCCAACCAGCTAACAGGAATAAAATATACAACACGAATAATTAGGAATTATTATTATATATAAACCAAACAATTAAGAATAATATTAAATAGTAAAATAAATAATAATCAATTATACCCAGTGTTTACCTTTGATATCTGTAAGCGGTATTCTGGATAAAGGATATTACGGATTTACGTGTTTGGTTACGGGCAATCCGGAATAGTATTATCCCTATACTTCTGTGGCATGCTTTCTTTTTCTGAAAACTTTTACTAATATTATCGCTGACATTCTTTTCAGTTTCTTTAATTGCTTGAATAATATTAACTCGCAGACATTGGGATGCTTGAGGATTGTCAGCCTAAGTTCATGTCAGAAATTCCACAGCAAACAAGGAAATGGTATGGAGTTTCACGACCTAGACCGACAAGAAACCTAGACAAACAAGAAATTATTCGATCACAAAAACTGTCTCTCCTTTGTTTGTTTGGCAACTTCTGCATATTCTGGATACCTACATCTTCTAATTTATTCCATAAACAATCTGTTATCATGGTCCTGTATCAAGCTCTATTCACAATAATTGTACAACTAGCTTCATCTTGAAGCAACTACATTTCACAGCCTTTTTTTTTTGGATGAACTCCCTTCTCCAGTATTCTTCTTCGATTTTTCTTAGCATATAGACTATAGCACTTTGCTCATTTACATGTCTACCAATATGAAAATAAACTTCGTCAATAAAGATTATTTTCAGAAAATCACTTTTTTAAGATCAATTAATAAACGTACGAGGTAATAAGTAACCGTTTGGTTTTAATTCTTGAGCCAACTGTATCTTATAAGGTTTTAAATTAAGATCTTTTTACATATTATGCAGACTCGATATGTTGACTTGCTTTTGGGTACTTTTGCCGGGTGTCTCTGTTATATTTTGTAAATAGAAAGCGGTTTTCGCGACAGTTTGCTACTTTTTCGTAAAACTAAAAATGCCGTTAACAAAATTTTCATAGCCCTTTTAGTTTTCAAGATATAGGCTAAATTGAAAATGTTGCATTTTCAGGCATCCTTCTTATCTCAACTATCAGATACCTTTATCGAAAATGTGAAAACTGTTTTTTATATAACTTTTCCCGGAATTAGTATACAGGGTCAGGTCAAAAAGTTATCGGACCTTACTTAATTTTTTTAAATGGAACACCCTGTATATTTATAGACTATAATAGTAGGCTATTGCTATTGTTTATGACAACAAACAAAAATAAATGTTAAATATTTAGATTGGTTTTTGGATCGACTTTTGGTTTATAAAGCAGTTTATAAATGTTCTTTTGGTGTTTTTACTTATTTGATATTTATCAATTTCTTCGAATAATGGCAGCGTATAAAATTTATGAAAAATATGATATGCTGGTATGTTTTATACAGAGTAATGGAAATTTTGAAGAAGCCTCGGAATTATATTTCTAAAGTAAGTAAGCTATTATGGCTTTAAAACTCTGTATTATCATTAAAAGTTTTGGCTTGTTAAATATCCAGAAAGAAGACAATCGTTTCTTAAAATATTTACTCGCTTAAAAGCAAATTTAGTTGAGCACGGATCATTTGTTCACCCGCGTCCTAAAACATACAACAAAGAGAATAGGTAAAAAAGAGAGATCGATGTTTGGGGATATGTAGAAGCAACACCTTCTTCCTCAGGTAAAAAAATTGTGAAGGAAATTGGTGTGCCAAAAATTGACGATCAGAGAATCTTGAAGAAATATAAGTATCATCCATACAAATTGAATATAGTGTGTAACCCTGGATTTTCTTAAAACCAAGGTACAAGATTGCTACGCTCTTATTTAATAATTATTATTACTGTTTTATTATAAATTCACAAAAAGGTATCAAGATTACAGCTCGTGGTCAACAGAGCGTTTAATGTAGATGCCCTAGCTCAATTAACCCGGAGAGTAGGGCGTGGGAAAACTTAAGAAATCTTAAAAAAAAGAGAGAGAAAAAAAAAGAAATGAGCGCCACCAATTTATAACGGCTTAAATTGGAAAGCCCCTTGATCTTTGCGGCACTTGCTTCCTCTTGATACTTTAAAAGAAAAAGAGTGAGCTAAATAAAACACAAATATAGTAAAAAAAAAAAATCTATTATCAGTTACGGTATAAAAGAAAAAAAAAAAAATAAAATGTAAACAATAGGTGTCACCAAATCCAGCAGCACCTGGAAGTTCTGAGACGCTCCTAACTTCAAACTAGGCCCGTGACATGGGATTAGTCCCGAGTCTTGAAGTTAAGCCCGTGACTTAAAATTGTCTGTGACTTGCAGTTGGCCCCTGACTTGAAATTAGAAGACTAAGAAGGGAAACTAGTATAAGAGGAAAATAAAAAAACTTCTTTTAGAAACTAATTTAAACCAATTAGAAATGGTACCATTTAAATCAAATCATAACCCCAATAACCACTGATGGCACTCTAATATATAAAAAAAAAATAATTAACTAACAACCATAACTCAAAAAAAATATACGGGAATCGCGACAAATTGCCTATTCAACCACAAAGGTAATAGATCAGATTACAAATTTCAAGTACAAAAACAGTATCAATATCGATATAACAACGCTAATAAAATTAAGAAATTTTAATCAAAAGGAAACGAAACAAATAAGAAATTCCTGGCCACTTCGCCTTTCAGAGTTTCGGAATTCCCCAGGAAGAGCGATCAAAACAATTTCTACTCCAATAAAGTTGTTGGATTGGAGTGTGGCCAGAGTTGCGTGACACCCAAATAAGTGTGGGGCACCTCGTTCACTAGCTTGCATCGAGCACACCCTCAGGTCACTCTTCAACTCTGTCTCACTAGGCCACCAGGAGGCAGGAAAAACAAAAAGCGTAAATATTAATTTAAATTCACAAATAAAAAAAGTGTTGTTACCCAAAAGTCCCACCAAACAAAAGGGGGTTCGATATAGCTCGACCAAGCTGAAAGATACACTAGCCGCAGCGACTATGTACCGTGCAGACCAAAAAAAACTAAACAAAAAAGCTACTAGGTGTTCCGAATGTTGTCACTGCCACCAACTGGCTGAATTCTAATAGGTCAACTGGAGCTCAGGAAAATATACACGGGGTAATATGTGAACAAGATGTTAGGTAATAACGGCCAGATGTTAATTAACTATCCACATTATACTTTTTGCATATTCTAGCCGACGTGGTGGTATCCTCCCTGGGCTCTATGGCCGCTCATTGAGACTGCCAGGGGCCAAACACCAGCCACCTCTAACTAGCCCTTCCAGGTGATCTGTCTCCTTCTGCACTGAATAGCACACAAGAAAACGTCGAAATCAGAATTTGATAGCACCCAACAACACTCAGCCTTTTATATAAAAAAGGCCGCACTAAAAAAATTTAATAAAAAAGTCACAATAGGGTCAAAAGTCATAATCATGATGTGCAAACTTGCGCAAGCACAAAAAGTCAAATCCAGTATAACCAAAATATACAAAAGCCAAAATATCAAAACCAAAAAACTTAAACGGGTAATAATAAACGTAACTAGCATAAATATATATGCCATAATCAAAATAAAGAAAACTAAGTTTGGCGTCGCTTAGCGTCCAACAATTTAGTTACGAAATGCAAATTTGCATAAGTTCCAATATCTTAAATCCCAAATAATAAGGTAATTAGCTAAGAAAACCGACCTATCGGCAATAACTTAGCAAAATGAATACTGAAACAACAAAATGCATATATCAAATCCCAAATAATATGGAAATTTACTAAGAAAACCGATCCTAGCGGCAATAACTTAGCAAAATAAAACATAACTAAAGTTAGGGGCAATTAACTAAAATAATATAGCTACACCAAAATAAAGCCAAAAGGTAGAAAAGCTAAACCAATAATAATCATAAGCCAATAATAAAAGCAAAACATTAGTCAAAATCAGGGAGTGGAACTCGTCATCGTCGCGATCAGATTCAAAAAAATAACCCATCGATGATCTTGGTTGATGGGAAGCCGAAGCTTTTAACGGTGTGGACATTTAGTGGGCTTTTACCACTGACAGTTTCCCGCCGCGACCGAATTCTAAAGCTCGGGCCTCGGGGCACAAATCCCAGAAATATCCCATCGATGATCTTGGTTGATGGGAAGCCGAAGCTTTTAACGGTGTGGACATTTAGTGGGCTTTTACCACTGACAGTTTCCCGCCGCGACCAAATTCTTAGGCCCGGGCCGCAGGGCACAAATTCCAGAAATATCCCATCGATAATTAATTAATTTCAAGACACTAATCAGAACTTTTCTGTAAATAAATTAAAACCGCAAGCAACAAAATAAAAAAAATACAATTAAATAATTTAAAATGAAGTCACTAAAGATACCATCAATAAGCACAAAATGCTCTGATGGGTATCGAAAATTCAGTCGAAACGTTGTCAATAAATCCAACAAATCCACAAATACAAACTAAGACCGGAAAGGAAAATTCTAAAAATTTACTTTATCAAATACAATCTCAATAACCAGCGTTAACACTAAAATAAATACAAGGTTTCGACTGAATCCGAATGATTTAAATTAGAAATACATAATAAAGTAAAAATAATTCTAATACTTTAAAAAAATTAGGCCCTGATGATGACCTGAAATTAATCGAAACGTTGGGTAAGAAAAATATAAGCACATTATTATAACTGACTCCAATAACTAAATTTAATTTACAATAAATAAATTTGTAAGAAAATGGATTACTATAAAATTTCCCGTATAAAATAAATAGAAAATTTAGACTGACCTCGGCCAATTTAAATAGAAATGAGAATAAAATAAAAAAGCAAAATCTTAACAAAAGAAGGTATGTATAGACCTGAAGAATAGCAAATATTTAAGGGAAACGTTGTGAGAATACTTACAAAAAATATAGATATAATAAGGCAGCAATAAGAAAAATCAAAAGGCACAAATATATTTAAATTATAATATAACCAGCTTAAAAAAGGGGTTTTATTTAACTAATTATTTTCCAGCCGCAAATCAAAATGCAAAAAAAAAACCATAAACTAAAAGAAAAGCAATTTACGTCATACTTAATTGTTACTGAAAACCTCTGCAAGCCATTTATTAATCTGTTTATTATCTATTAAAAAGAACGAATGCAGTAATCAAATCACACTATGCAAGCTGCTTAAATATTGTGGTTTTATTTTAAAATAAAATAGAGCCAATTTACGATCCACAAAATATGGTTAATATAATAGGAAAATGAATCAAATTACTGAGGTAAAAGATGTACGACGAAATTCAAACTAAAAATGTATCTTCGTATGAATTCGTTACACTTGCATTTAATATTTAAGATTTCAAAAAAAAATATATAAAAACTAGCCCCTGTTGCATCAAAAAAAATAATCGTCTCACCCGAGCAAAAGTTAATTCCAAAAAAAAAAATGAGAGAAATTACCAAATTACGAATAGCAAAATTTAAGAAAAAAAAGATACCCTTTTGAGGATAAATGATATTAAAGCAAATTACCTATCCAATAGGGTCACTCAGTTCTAGTCAAAAAGTGGTTTCACGTGCCAAGTACAAGGGCATGGAAAATGGCGGTCTGGTCCAATCTTCAGGTCAAATCCTCTCTTAGAGAGATTTTCTAGCACGAAAAATAACACTCACAGTGCAAACTATAATGTGCCCGAAAAACTAATGCGGTGTTGAGGAAAAATCCCGCTAACGGATTTCCAAGATTTTCCTAGATTATTTCCTCATGGATGGAAAAGGACCACTCAGAAAAGTCAAATATTAGTCCGGAGTAGAGTACCAAAGAGTCAAAAAAAATGATGTGCTAATGCAGGAGGAGTTAAATGTCATAAAAATGAAACGTAAGTTGAGTTTAATTTAATAGAATTTTCCCAACTGTATAAACTCATTATTTAACCATAAAATAGGAATTTATTCACACAATTATTAACTATTTTAGGAAATGCATCAGACGCAGACGTAACGAAATTTCAGTTTATATTAGGCTCCAAGTAATTATGCAACTATGGACAAAACAAAAGTCGATCTGAATTTCGGAACATCAAACATTGATAGAAATTATAAGAAGGCTGTAGTTTATATAGTCTCAGAAAAAAAAGGTAAGAATATTAATATTGAATCGAGAAATACCTTTGGTTTATTTATGTCTAACTTAAATGAAAATACCTTTATATGTTACATATTCACAGCAAAAGGAAACACGAATAATAAAATGTAGATTTAAGAGAAAGTATGAAGTGGTGTATATATAGTATCTATAGTCTAAAAATAATCCTATGTATATCTGAAAAGAAATATTTATCAAGGCAACCTTTTTTTTATACAAGTATTTACAGTTCAATATTAATACATAATATCGACTTTATATCAAAGAATTTATTGGGGTACTAATGATTTGTTTTTTTTTTACAGCGACAGAAGAGTTATACAAAATACACGCTCGAATCTAAAAATGCAGCATATCTAGCCAAAGAAAACGAAAATCCCAAGACTTGTATAAAGGACTCGAAAACAGGTTTTCAAAATTAATAAAATTTAATTTATATCTACTCTGTAAAATATATGGGAAATAAATAGTTTGTTTAAAGTGCTATTTGAAGTTTTTCTTATACAGTATATAATTATTAAATTCGGCAAAATTAAATAAATCCAACAATTATATTTGAACTGATTTTTTTTTGCGACATCTATGAACGAACGCTAAACTTATACCATTTACTGAAAATTATTTCTTTATAATTTGAGTTCAGATATAGGTACAAAATTAACTACTTATCGAGAGGTGACACTGTGTGTACCGAAATTTGCTGTAAAAGGTGTTGAATTTATATTTCGCTTAAATATGAACAATGTAACCGCTTCTAATAAGAAAACTACTAAAATCTAAGGTATCAAACCAACAAGGCGTACATATTAATCACTAAACTTAATACTAAAGTAGTAGATTATAATATTAAATTAATCATACAATGAAATGCACTTATAACAAAATTAAACTGTTAAATGAAACGCACTTATAACAAAATTAAACTGTTACAAGTGCATAACATTTACATCCTGGCGATTCCGAGCGCCCCGCACTGTTTTGCTAGTGATATTTGCAACAATCGATGCTAAGGATTTATTTGCCAGACTTGTTATCTGGTCAGACGAATACTTTTATCCAAGTGCGGGAATTTTTAATCGTCACAATACCAGGAACTGGCATGGTGAAAATCAGCCTTTAATATTTAAAAGGCCACAACAAGAACGCTTTGGAGCTGGGGTGTCATGTTTTATTTTGGGCAGACATATAGTTTATAGAATTTTTGAAAGTGTTCTAACAGCACGTAAATACCTAGAAATCCTTAAGGAAGTTATTCCAGAACTGCTCGAAAATATTCCATTAGCCCAATATAATGCTGTTTACCTACAGTAAGATGGTTCTCAAGTCACAACTCTAGGCTCTTAAGGGAATTTCTTGATAATAACTTTATAACTTTCCTTCAAAGATGGATAGGTACTAACGGACCTGTTAGATGGCTTCCACGATCTCCAGATCACTCAATTTTAGGTAAATAATATATAAAACACGATATGATGACATAGCAGAACTTCGAGAGGCAATTCATTTAGCCTTTCGAAATTAAAGAAATTACAAAAATGTGTCAATTTTGCATTAGAGAAAATGGTCGTCAATTTAAACATCACCTTTAAAAATTAGTTATTTTCTTTTTTTTAATAATGTTATTTTTTGTGTTTGTCATATTGTTACTTTATGCTATAACACTGTTGTTACAAACTTACTGATATTAAAAACTCTATAGGTATTTTTATATAGGAAGATACCTATATGCAAGGTATCCAATTCTTCGTTAGCAATATGTAACTTTCAATTGTTTATTATTGTTATTCATGGCCTACTATTAAATTATGCATTTAATTTCAGAAAATTGTCATTTATTTGCGTGTTTCTAAGAAAAAGTGCATACTATTACATATTTTTGAAAAGGTTAATAAAAGACACATTTTATAGTCTATAAATATACAGAGTGTTCCATTTAAAAAATAAAGTGGGGTCCGATAACTTTTTGACCTGACTCTGTGTACTAATTCCGAAGTTAAATAAGAAATAGCTTTTACATTTTCGGTAAGTTATCTGATAGTTAAGATATGAGGGGTGCATGAAAATGCAACATTTTCAATTTAGCCCTGTATCTTAAAAACTAAAAGGGCTATGACAATTTTGTTAACGGCATCTTTAGTTTTACGAAAAAGTAGCACACTGTCTCGAAAACCGTAACTTTCTATCTATAATAACGGAGATACCCCGCAAAAGTACCCAAAATGGGACACCCTGTTCAAGTGTCTCCGTAGGAAATCTGTCAATGACGATTGGTATATTTCGTAACCAAAGTGGAAGGTTAAACCTAAACTCCTTTTATAAACTTTTTTCAATTTAACGTAATTACGTTAAAAAACTTAAAACCTAAGAAAAGAATCGTTGTGTGGTCAAATGATAATTGTAATAACAGCTAAATTTAAAGAATATATAATTTATAAAGGAATAAGTAATTAAAAATAAACTTAGCTTACATATTGTCGCCAAGTAGCCAAAAGTCCAAAATAGATTGCAAAATAATATCCATAATCCTCTCTTATCATGATTATAAACTTCTATAACGATGATTCTTGTTTGCACGGCACTTGTTTCAAGCCTACAAAATACTTAGTAAGATAGGAATGAAACTAACAAGATTCGGGAAATAAAATATCTTATTAGTTTCGTGGATTCTATATCAATACAAAAACAGCTTAAGAAAATTATATAATTTGTAATATATTGGTTTCAGCAAAGACAGATTATACTCCAAACAGACGATCCATCCAACGTAAAATAAAATATCTCTTAAATGGATCCCTACTTTGTATTGTATTTCTTATAGTTGGGATCCATAGAGAGGTTTCCGCATAGCTCAACGTATAGAGTTGCAGGTCTGCAACGCCTTGCATCTAATCCGCTGGTTAAATTCATATATACCGAGACATCAAACATTATGTAGCGCGGATATGAAACTAAAAACGTACCTTCGTCACCAAAAGTAATTGGGATAAAATTCAATTTTGAATTTCTTTTTGTCCACATTTTATACATCATGCAGAAGTTAACGGAGGAACAAAAGTCAAAAAAATTAGAGAAATTGCAGTTGAAAAGTGTCAACACCGAATCAAGACCATGAATTGGTGCAGTTCCTTAGAAACAATCCTTTGCGAACAGCAGTAAAGGCTAAAGAAGAAATCAATTTCCCAGGTTCTCCAAATACTGCAAGAAGAAGGATAGGGTTATCAAACCTAAGAAATTGTGCTGTTTCTAATAAAATATTCCTTACAGAATTTAATAAGCAAAGAAGGTTGGAATTTGCTAGGGAATATGAAAATCAAGATAATTTCTGGGAGAATGTGGTATTTTCTGACGACAAAACTTTTCAATCATGCCATAATGAAACACTGCGCATGCATAAACCTGTTGGGATAAGGTATGATGAGAAATATACACGAGAAATAAACCAGTGTGGTCGCTTTTCTATAAACGTTTGGGGTTGGATAAGTATCAGGGCTCCAGAAGTGTGTGGCGTGATTGAAGAAAAGCTTAATGAACATGTTTACTGCAATTAATTAGAAAACATTATGTTACCTTCTGTGAGGCCAGTTTTTGGAGACAACTTTGTATTTCAACATGATAATTGCCCTATACATAGAGCTAGAGTAGTGCAAAATATATTGCGAAATCATAATATAGAAACCTTGCCCTGGATTTCATAAAGCCCTGATTTGAATCCAATTGAAAAAGTCTGGGGGCAAATGACTAAATAAATTTAAAAGGAAGGATTTCGGCCTCGTAACTAAAAGATGATCTTCGACAATTAATCGTTCGAGCTTGGAACGAAATAATCCTGAATATACAAGAGACTTAGTCTTAAGCATACCTCAAATATTATGCAACGTTATCTAACATAATGGTTCCATGACAAAATATTAGGTTATTTATTTAAATTTTAGTTTATGGTTATTAGTTAAAAATTAAAAAGAATTAGGTCTAATTTTTTATTATAGTTAAGTTATATTTGTGAAATATATCTCTTAATTTTACGGCAAAAATATTGGTAATCATGAGTTTCATTTCAATTTTAGTTTTGAAAATTCTGTTGGTCGAAAAGCATCAAAATGTGTGACTGGATTGCTTTTCATGAGTGAGATTAAAGATGGGTAGCAGGTAAAATAAAGTAAAAATTAAATTAAACTTAGGATTTGAAGGTAATTTATACAGAAAATAAAAATTAAATACGAAATAAGAACAAATACTGCTGCCAAACATACTTGTTGCCAGCTATTCTATTCACTACAGCATAAACTCATGTCTTTAACCTAAAGTTCATAATTTGGCAAATATTTGTCAGGAAAAATCATATAACAGTTCAAGAGCTAATATGATGTTGTCCCAGTTACATTTGGTGCAATGGTACATTGAAAATAATTCTATCAAAGTTAAGTTAAGTAAGCTTATTTGCCAGTTAGCAGTAATCCCGCAGAATTGTTATGCATACTTTACAAATTGTGTTAATGTACACCGCGAGACTGGCTCTATGACTTACAGAAAATGTGTAAGGATCCAATTAGACTTTCTTATGGAACATGCCAAACAGTTGTCAAGAAAGGTTTAAATATGCATACAAGACGCAATCGTATCAAGCCCTTTCGCCGGCCAGACGTCTTGCGTACTGTCAGTACATTTGTTTAATAATAATTTAATCAATGATGCTGATTTCCTTAACTGAACTTTTTTTTTATAAAGCGGGGTTTTATTTTTTGGGTTATGAATTCCCAAAATATGAGAATGTGATAATCCACATATTATTATATTTGTCGTGTCTTCACTTCATCGTCATGAAATCGTGGTTTGGATGTTATTATTTCGCAGCAGAATAATTGGTCCCATTTTCTTCAATTTTACTATTACTGCTGAGAGGAAAAGAATTTGTGCAACAACTACATAATAGCGAACTTCGGCAAAACTACTTTATACAGGTTGGGACAACCCCACATACGACACCAGAAACTATAGCTTTTCTTCACGAATTTTTTGATGACTGACTAATAAGTCTGCATACAAAAGTTGAGTTTCGTCCGAAGTCACCATGTTTAACTATCATGGGCTGTTTTGTTTCTCCTTGTCTTGTTTAAAAAATAAAATATTTAAAACTACTGTAATACTTGGTAATAAAATGAAAACTTTGCGTATACCGGAGCAATTGGTTAATACGATATGAAACTTATACAATAATAGGCAGGTTTATCTTAAACATGGTAATAAAAACTAGGACCTAGGACTACTTCACTAGGCATACCTCAAGTGCTGAGTCTTCTTATTTTTAATTTATATACTTACTGTGGCATGATAATATTACTGAACTACAATTCGCCGATGATTGCGTAGTATACAAAGCAACTTAAACACGTATCTTATTGCATACAAGACTGGTTCTTCTCAAATGGTTTCTTATTGTCTAACACTAAATCCTCAGTAGAAAGAAAATTTCAAACCTAACAAATGTAACTTTAAATAATATTAATTTACCTGTTAGTAACAACTATACGTATTTGGGTGTCGTAGTGGATACAAAGTTACTCTGGAAAGAACACAAATGTCACATAATTAATAGGGCTGAAAAGGGTCTTAACTTGTTAAGACAAGTATTGGGGAGCACAACAGGAGGTGGCTTTGCTATTCTATAGAGCTTTTAGAAGATCTGTGCAAGACTATGACTCTGCTAGTAGAACATATCTTTTAAAAATCGACAGAATTCAGTACAAATCTGTTAAAATATATAAGGGTGTCATGGCATCTTCCCCAAACATGGCCATTTTAGTAGAAGTATTAGAACTTCATTAATTCCCCGGAGAGAATATTTAGCTTTTAAATTTGTATTAAAAGTTCACATGAAGTACAGTGAACTAGTTGCTATGTTATATCAACTGTTCATAAAAAATCTCAAAATCTCTAAAATATGTGCCAAATATAAATATATTTCCTGATTATCTTTCGGATAACAATCAGTGTAACAATAAATTAAAAGAAACGTTGTCGAAATATAAATTTGGTACTCTTGTAATATATACTGATGGCTCAAAAACCACCCATCAGACATTAGCAGCATTCTATCTTCCTAAACTAAACTATCAACAATCAGCTATAGTTAACAAAGATTCCAGCATTTTTAGTGCTAAAGCTGCAGCAATATATTATGCTATTGAATGGGCGGTAACACTAAATGCCACTCATATTTTAATATGTATGGACCGTTAATCTGTCCTACGAAAATTGAAACATGTCTGTCTCTCCAAAGATATTTCTCCATATTATTTTATAATAAGGATATTAGAATATCATAGCACACCACATTGCAAAGTCTTGCAATATCGAAAATAGCATAAATAATACATCTTTAATCACAAGTGAATATTTGTCTGTTTTTCGTAACAAAATGTTCACCCAGTGGTGTGAAAAATGGCAGGAGTATGGTCTTCATACTAATAATCACTACAGCTTAACACATAGTATTCCGCATAGACATTGGTTTTAAGGTACGAATACTCGAGCAATTATATCTTTTATAAGTCGCCTAAAATTAAATCACGTTAGACTATCGTTTCATTTGTATAAACTCGAAATTAATGAGAGTCTCAACTGTCCAACATGTAAAGAATATGGCGATGCCAGCCATTATTTATTTAACTGTACACAGTATAACAATTATTCCAAAGAAATAACAAAACATTTTATCAATAATGATTTCTCTGCACCTTTATGACTTAATTTCATTTCATTTTTCCTTTTTATTTTTTTTCTGCTTAAGTATGTGAATAAATATGAAATAAGTCAAACTGTACAAATGAGTTTATTACTTTAATAGTCGTGGCTAAAACACTCGTATGTAAGGCCAATAACTAAAAAAAACGACTGTAAACAATTTGCAAGAACTGGAACCAAGAATGGTGCAGAATGGAATGTACAGGGTGTTCCAGCGAGGACTGAACAGGGACCTATTTTCGACCTTCCTTGTATTTTGGAAAAATTCAAAATAGCCAATCGATATATTTTTTCTTGTAGAATCCAAAAAATGTCATCGAAAAAATATTTGAACCAGAAACAAAAGAGTTACGCTATGCATCAGGTGTTTTTTAAATGGAATGTATCGTTTTTTATACGATTTTTGGAAAGAGTGATTTTTTTTATGTCCGTTCTGATTAAAAGATTTGATTTTGCGATAGCTGTTTATATTACATTTTAATGCTTTACAAACTAAAATTTTAGCTTCACCTGTTTAAAATATACGATAGGTTGGTATAGGTGATTAAGGTAAAATGACGTTTGAATGCCTTGTCAATATAAATTGACATTATTTTAATTATTGTCGAAGTCTTCATCTAAAAAATATATATTTGACTCTGATCGAAATGAAATACTCTTTGGACGAGAGACTACAGATTGTTATGCTATTTTACAAGTGCCAAGAAAATGCAAGAGAAGCAAGAAGAAGATTTATTGCAAATTTTCATAGAAATATATCCATCAATACAATTCTAAGGATAAAAAACCTATTTGAGGAAAATAAAACTTTACATGATAGAAAAAGAAATTCAATAAAAAATAATTATTAAATAATAAAATAAAACTACTAATAACATAAGTTTTCAATGTGACCGCCGTTTTTCTCGAAACAACATCGATAACCCCTTTGTAGCCTTTCTAAACTTGCTGTTACAATATGATTTTCCTGGTTAAGGCGGTTTATTTCATCGACAATTTTTCCCATGATCTCTTGAATATTTTCGTTTCGTTGTCTGTATACGACGTTCTTCAAATGGCCCCAAAGAAATGTATCCAAAACTGAGAGGTCGGGGCTATTGGGCGGCCAAGCATATGTTCCATTTCGCCCTATCCATTCGTTATGGCGCCGATTTAAAAATTGAACCACATCATGCACGGCATGAGGAGGCGCCCCATCATGTTGCCAAATTAAATTCTGATATTCTGCCAATGGTAAGTCTTCCAAAAAATTTTCAATTTCGTTTTCTAAAAACTCATAATATCTGTGACCATTTAAAGTCCCGTTAAAAAATATTGGTCCCAAAATTTTATTGTTTTTTATCCCACACCAAACATGAATAGAATTCCTCCCTTGAAATTTAATAGTCTGGAACTTTTTTGGATTTTCAACGGCCCAGTGGTGACTATTATGTCTGTTGAATACTCCCGATGTTGTGAAAGTAGCTTCGTCGGTCCATACAATATTTTTGAATAAATCAGGGTCTTCGTTTTCTTGCCGAATTACCATTTGAGAAACAAATTGGAAGCGAAGTTCTTTTTGTGCCGGTCTTAGGTGCTGAAGTGGAAGGATACGAAAAGGCCTAAATTTATGAATTTTCAGAGTCCTGTGAACAGTCCCTCGGGTAACTCTTCTGCGCCTTACACCGCCACCGTACTGAACTTCCCGAACTGCATCCGAAATAGATTTGGTTGGATTAACTTGAAAATAATTTATAATGGCCTGGTCTCGATTTCTTCTTCTTTGTATATTTCTTTTTCTATCATGTAAAGTTTTATTTTCCTCAAATAGGTTTTTTATCCTTAGAATTGTATTGATGGATATATTTCTATGAAAATTTGCAATAAATCTTCTTCTTGCTTCTCTTGCATTTTCTTGGCACTTGTAAAATAGCATAACAATCTGTAGTCTCTCGTCCAAAGAGTATTTCATTTCGATCAGAGTCAAATATATATTTTCTAGGTGAAGACTTCGACAATAATTAAAATAATGTCAATTTTTATTGACAAAGCATTCAAACGTCATTTTACCTTGATCACCTATACCAACCTATCGTATATTTTAAACAGGTGAAGCTAAAATTTTAGTTTGTAAAACATTAAAATGTAATATAAACAGCTATCGCAAAATCAAATCTTTTAATCAGAACGGACATAAAAAAATCACTCTTTCCAAAAATCGTATAAAAAACGATACATTCCATTTAAAAAACACCTGATGCATAGCGTAACTCTTTTGTTTCTGGTTCAAATATTTTTTCGATGACATTTTTGGATTCTACAAGAAAAAATACATCGATTGGCTAGTTTGAATTTTTCCAAAATACAAGGAAGGTCGAAAATATGTCCCTGTTCAGTCCTCGCTGGAACACCCTGTACACCAGAAATTCTCCAAAATAGTTTTAACAGAATGAAGGGATGCATATACTTGTGCATTCAAGAAGAAGGGGGACATTTTCAATAATTACTTTAATTTAGCTTCTTTTGTCAATGTGTTAATAGCAAAATCAACTTTGGAATGTACACCAGAAATTGTTTAAAATAGTCTTAATAGTTGATTGAGAACGTTAGAACAATTAACCTAACAAACTTTGACAGAATTATTTTCGACGTTTTAAAGCATAATTTTTGCATTGTGTTTCTAAACAAGTAGATTGTTTTGTCAACACCAATCCAAATATTATTGCGTGCCTCCCAATTAAACGGCGACACAATGAACTGATGTGGTTAATTTATTTGAATCTGATGAACTATCTATTCGAAGTACAATCGGTCTTTGGTATTAGTTGATGTTTCACCCTACTCCCAAAAACATTGTTGCTGCAATTATGACGTAGGTGTTATAGGCAAACGCTGCAGCAAACGACGAGAAAAATATACACATCAAACTATAAGCCAAATATCGTTTTCGTCCATATCTGTCAGACAGAGAGTTTGCAATAAAGCCTCCAATTCCACTACCTAGAAGAGAATTATAAATAGAGTTTAATAACATTATTTGAGTTATTACATTTGAATTACAACACTATGAGTGATATAAGTGACATGGAATGTTACCGCTTGGAGTAGAATAACTTAAGAGATAATTTTTGGGTGACATTCAGTACAAGTTGTAGTATTTTGTAATAAACCAATAAGCAGAGCTTTTTTTTTAGCTCGAACTTCAGGAAAATTAGGAAGCAGGCAATTCTTTTTATATTTCACCATTTTGAGAGTGCTATTGAAGTAATTAAAATTCGCATTGCCTTTGCAACTGTTACACAAATTGTATATAAGTTGCAACTGCCAATAGCTACCAAAATTTTACAATAGAGCAATTATTATGCAGTGGTTCAGGATGTCCTAATGAATTTTTTTTTTAAAAAGGTTAGCTTCTGAGATAAAAACTTCCTTCTTTAAAAATTCTTTATAAGAAGTTTGGTAGATAGACCGGACTTTTAAATTTGAATGCATCTAGTAATGCATAGCTTATAAGAAATCGTGGTCTTTTTAGGTGTCCTCTGCATCGTACTAATTAAGGGTACAACCATCCCATATCTAGAAACCAAAGACATTTAAGCACCAACTATGATATGTTAGACAGATCTTTATGTACAGCGCGTTTCGAAATTAAGAGTCAATATTTTTTCAGAGTAATCTGAAGACTAAAATATTACGTATAAAAAAATTGTTTCGTTAGAGAGCTACGGCCCCGTGAATGCAGATGTTTTTTTTTCCTAAATATTTTAGAAACGTTAAAGACTAGATTATGAAGTTTGGGTATTTTGGTATCTTTTACGCTAAATCAGAGGCGTTCCTATTAGGAAGGGGAGAAGGAAAAAAAGGTTAAAATTTTCTAATAAAGAAAGGTACTTTTGGTTTAATTCGTTTAACACTGTTTTCCAGAAAAACTGATTTGAAAATTGTCTTACATGGCATTAAACATACAAATTTCAGTTAAAATGATTTAATTTACTTACTGAACCCAAAATATGTTTAATTTTTAATATAAGCTAATTCTCAAATTAATTTTTCTCGGAAAACACGTATACTAGTGAATAAAACCAAGAGTAGCTTTCTTTTTACCTCCCTCGTAAAAGGGAAGTATTGTAATTGTGAAAAAATCACCCTTCGAGATTTGTTCACATCTTCACATTTCAGGGTTAGATCCCAAAAAATATGTTTTCTCAATTCCGTCGGTCTCTTCGCGGCATATCTAAAAAACTGGTTAAGTAATTTTTTAGATATGATTTACTTCAGATTTGGCCAAACATAAAGTATTATGTTCGAATCAATTGGTAACATTTTGGTACGAATTCAAGAATGGAACAAAATTCAGCCTGAAAAAACTGCTTAATACTGGTTTCAAATTTTGTGTCATAACCAATAATTGGTTACTAAATGATGCCTATACCACAATTATTGTGGTATAGGGATCATTTAGTAAAATTGTAGTACTAATTCAAGATGGCCGAATAAAATGGCGGCCAAATATAATCGTGAAAAAATTACACTCTCAGGTTTTACCTGTCTTCACGTCCCTAGAGGCCAAAAAATATGTTTTATCAATTCCGTCTGTCGGTCTGTCAGTTTGCGGCATGGCTTATGGACTATTTACCCGATTGACTTCAAATTTGGATAAAACATACACACCCGTATTCACTAAAGAGGTTTAAATTTAGACTAGGTCTAACTTGACAGTTGTAGGTTTAAGATGACATTTTTAACATTTGAACAAATAATTTTTCACAAAATGACAGTGACATAAGTGAAACATAACTTATCAATTCCGAGGGTCTGTCTGTCTGTCGGTTCGCGGCATAGCTTAAAAATTACTTTTCCGGTTTACCTCAAATTTTAAGATTAAAAAATTAAGGTTCATGTGGGGATAAAATGGTAAAGTTTTGGTAAAAATCCAATTTGGCGAAAAAAAATGCCGGCCTAATGAAATGTTAAAAAAAATATTATAAAAAAGTATTCTTCCAGTTTATTGCAAATTTTGCACAAATATCAAAGCATTATGTTGGTATCAACTGGTAAAATTTTGATACCAATCCAAGATGGGGAACAAAATGGCGGCTTAATAAAATATTTAAAAATTCAGCCTGAAAAAATTAGTTAATGGATTTATTTCAAATTGTGTGCCATCACTAATTGTGGTATACGGAACTAAATTGGGTCACACTTTATTATTCCTAATAAAAAGAAAAACTTATAACGAGGGAATTTCCGGGTAAACAAATTTACTGACTTTTTTAGCTTTTATTGCAAATTCAAATCAACCTCCTTACCAATTAAATAGCATGTAAACATCCTCAAAGCGTTTACCTCCGGAATAAAAACTTCATTACAGGTAGACAAAGCCACAGCGTAGGACACAGTGGCAAAAGTTAGACCTCGTGCTAAATGGCAAGCACATGCTACACCTATTATGAATTTGTGGTATAGACCCCATCCTGGAATGAAAAATTATCTAAGGTTAATATATATTCTAATAATAAGTATATAATTATAATAAGTACGGAAACGGATAATTTTTCGCATGCTACTGGATTTGGTCAAGCAGTCGAGTGCGGAAAAGCCATTGATTGCAAGAGTTTGGTACACATTATGGTAAACATGTAGGTCGGATAAAAGAAATGTTTGTTTTTCAAATTCGAAATATTAGAGGTGATCCTAAATTAATAATCTGTAATAGATTTATCTAACGCAATACAGTATTCTTAGAAATATGGCTTGATTTGGGTGATAGAACTGAAGGATTCATATGCAACAATTATACTTAAGCAACTGTTTCATATATGTAGAAATTGGTAAAACATTGGTACAAATCCAATATGGTGGACAGAATTGCGCGAAATAAAAATGTTAGAAGACAGTACCTATGTGTTAATATTAAATGACTGTACCAAACTAAATTGGGTCACACTTTACTATTCCTAATAAAAGAAAAGACGCATAACGAGAGAAGCTCCAGGTACAGAAAATTAACCGATTTTTAAAA
Organism: Kuschelorhynchus macadamiae; assembly: GCA_030620095.1. Lineage (NCBI taxonomy): Eukaryota > Metazoa > Arthropoda > Insecta > Coleoptera > Curculionidae > Kuschelorhynchus > Kuschelorhynchus macadamiae. The sequence continues at coordinate 1,733,490 of JAUTXW010000349.1, forward strand.
AATGATGAAGATATGGTAAAGTTAGGTTTACTTATTCTTTGTTGGGTTAGGTTTTTTAGAAAATATTAATTAAAGTTTTCTTAGGGAAATTTTTTTCATCAAATAATAAAATTAATATTTAGAATTATTGAATGACGAGGTTAGGTTAGGTTTGGTTTGGTGATTCTCTTTTAGGTTAAGCTTTGTCGCTTTACATTATTTTTATTTATTCAATTTTATTATTATACGTGCCTTCTTATTAATTAAGTTTTGTTAAGGAAAAACAAAAGCGCTTGTCTTTCCTTAATAGAACTAAATTTTGTGACGTATCATAAATGACGCAAAATACCATATTCTTGTAACACATAATTTTTTTATATTAAGTTGATTTCCCGAAGAAGCCATTTTAATAATATAGCAGAAAATCCAGACAAATAAATAATTTTAACATAAGCACAGAGACATTTAACATTGTAAAATTTTTTTGTGACATAAGTAACATTGTTTATAGCCCTATAGCATTGTAGATTTACTAGTAGCTGCAAAATACAATACATCTACTGGCAATTCCGTATATTAACCCAGTGTTTTTATATTTATTATAAAATTATTTCATTGAGCTAAAAAAAAAAATAGTCAATCAATAATTTAATATCAGTTTTAAACTTTCATATGAAACAGACCTATATGAAACAATTACTAGGGGTAATAGTTTCATATGAGTCCTCCAGTTTTGAGGCATGAATTAAGTCATGTTATTAAAAATATTAACTTGCGCCAAGAAACACTATTAAAAATTGTGTTTTATAAGAAGAATAATTTTCTCTAATAATAAAAAATGCAATTTAATGTGACGGACCTATATGAAACTGTTACCTAACTTTTTTTGCGATTATGCTGTTATTCACGTAATTAAAAGTATATCGACAATGTAGTTCTAAAACAGATTTTTATTTACCAGTTTCTTTCAAGTAATCTTCAATGTGTCGAACGTCCTCACTTAGGGTTTGCATAACTTTTTGTATATTATAGTTACATTGTTGACTATCTTTAAACCTTTAAGACATGTGATTAAAATAATGACATTTAATATGACATAGACATTTGGGTTACAGGTAGTATCACTTGTTGAAAGATATGATATAAAGTAATTGGTGTTCCCCATATAATTATAATTGTGGGGCCAAGAATAGTTATGGTCGAAAAGTGAAGCATCTGTAAAATATGTTACCGTTAGTGTCAAATCTGCGCATGTGCAAATCATGTTGTCAAAAGTTATTTTTTATACACAAACACATAACTACTACAAAGTAAGGTATTAACTAAAGTAATACCTTACCTTAATAATAAAAAACTAAGTAAACTTATACTATTCATAACAATTCATATTTGGAATACTGAAATTTACATTAATTAATATTTGTTATCAATCAATCTTTATTTAAAACGAAACGTAACATCGGCAATTAATTATTAAATCAACTTCAACTATTATAAACAGATATGCAACATTCGACAACCATGTGACAATCATGGTTTTGCTTTTATTTACATTTTTAAGCCGATTTTAACGATTCTATTGGGAGCTGTATAGACGTAGAGAATTATACAAAAATTCAAAATTTAATAGCTGTATAAACTATATATATATATATATATATATATATATATATATACATATATATTATATATACAGGGTTCGCCAAACTCAGTGGCGTATTAGAAGTATATGGAGAACGAGTAAAGATATTTACTTGAGATTTGGGTAAGGTTCATACTAAGAAATGAACTATATTTTAAAAATATTTTCGAAGTTGCGGCGTTGCCAGCTCTATTGCAGACAGGCAGGAAGTTTCTTTTTTTAAATACAATACCCTGTATATTATTGCATTGTCAAATTCTACGGACTATTCTGAGCATTTTTTATGTAGTATGTCCTATACCTAATTTAAGAGGTTTCTGAAATAAAAATTATTTTCTAATTTTTAAGGGTCAAATCGAGTTCAATGTAAAACACGATATATTTTTAGAACGTTGTCCCAGAATTCTGAAATTTTTATACGAGTTTCCGAACATGTAGGTTAATTGACGACTCAAGGTAATTTTTAATTACAAGTTATACAGGGTGTATAAAAATATAGTTTATTCGCGATGAACAGAAATGTTCATAACTCGATTTTTTTAAATGGAACACCCTGTATATTTTAATTGCATCAAATAGAGAGAGACATTGCCTTTCAAATGACATTAGGTATTCCTATACCTATCTCTGATGGGTAATGAACTAAGTGGCATTTTAAAAAAAAATCGACCATTTTAGTATTTTCTGTAAAAAAAATCTATTTTAAGCGCACTGAATAGAGAAGTAAACATTTTTGTCAAATAGTGGCAAGTTATTTATACGTATATCTGTCTTAATGATACCTAAATGGAAATACTTTTCTTGAGAAAAATCGATAATTTAATAGTAACAATATGTATTCACAAACGCTTTTGATAAAAAATTAACGATACTACCGAATAAAACAATACTCACGATGGAACACCCTGTATATTTTTGTTGCATCCAACAGAGAAAAAATTACCTTTCAATAGTATTAGCATCGCTGATGATTAATTAATTAGATGCCATTTAGTAGAAGCACGAATAATAAAGATTATTTAACTAGTATGCTGTGCACGCCTGTCTTCTCCCAGGAAACCAAACAGAGAACATTTGTTTTTAATATGCATAGTTGTCAAAAATTCACTAATTTAAAATGGCAAATTCTTACTCAAGTGTAGAAATTCTAAATTTGTTTTATGTACACGGTCAATGTGATAAAATAATATCAAGAACATGTAGACAATTTAATCAACTTTATCCAGATTCTGTCCCAATGAACGAGAAAAAATTTAAAAGACTAGAGAAGAATTACAGAGAGTACAATAATGTTAAAAGACCAAGACTTCAAGTCAAACCTGTAACAGGTAACGAAGACAATGAAATTACTGTTTTGTCTTATTTCCATACATACCCTCACGCATCAATTAATAGCGCAGAGAAAGATTTAGGCATTTCTTACAAATCGGTGGAAAGAATTTTGCACAAACATAGAATGCATAATTATAAATTTATAACAGCCCAGGCTTTAGAGCCTACTGATCCTCCTCAGCGCGTCGCATACTGCGAAATGATCCTGATGCGTACACAAGAAGATCCCAACTTTTTAAAAAAAGTTATTTGGACGGATGAGAGCAAATTCACAAAAGAAGGGATATTTAACAGAAGAAATTCACATTTTTGGTCCAAAGAAAATCCTTATTTTATCAGAGAAAAAGGTTTTCAATACAAGTTCGGTTTCAATGTATTTTGCCTCATGATGAATGACAAAATAAAGTTTTGCTTTTACGATGAAAATTTAAATTCTGAAAAATATTTGGAAATATTGAAAACTACAGTTTCTGATTTTCTCGACGAGTTACCATTGACCTTACTCCGGAGCTGCTAGTATCAGTTAGATGGGGCACCGGCTCACTGTACAAACGAAATAAGTGCGGAACTTACTACAATCTTCGAAGACAGATGGATTGGCCGACGAGGTCCATGGATTTGGCCACCTAGGTCCCCAGACCTTACCCCTCTCGACTTCCATCTTTGGGGCAGGGTAAAAGGGATAGTTTATCAGACGCCAGTAGAAACAAAGGAAGAACTCCTAAATCGGACAAGAGAAGCACTGCTGGCATTATCCGCGGAAGAGATTCAAAAAGCAACGAATCATGTAATGACACAAGTTCTGGAATGCCTCAGAGTTAATGGAGGACACTTTAAACAGTTCAGTTACTGACAATTCATTTGGGGATAGTTCTGTTGTTAGCTATATTTTTGTAATATTGTTTTATTCGGTTGTATCGTTAATTTTTTATCTAAAGCGTTTGTGAATACATATTGTAAATATTAAACTATAGATTTTTCTCAACAAACGTATTTTCATTTAGTTATCATTAAAATAGATATATTATTGACAAAAATGTTTACTTGTCTATTTAGTGCTTTTAACATAGATTTTTTTTCCAGAAAATAATAAAATGGTCGATTTTTTCTTTTAAATGCCATTTAATTCATTACCCATCAGAGATAGGTATAGGAACACCTAATGTCATTTGAAAGGCAATGTCTCTCTCTATTTGATGCAATTAAAATATACAGGGTGTTCCATTTAAAAAAAATCGAGTTATGGACATTCTGATCCTCGCGAATAAACTATATTTTTATACACCCTGTATAACCTTTTATTAAAAAATACCTTCAGCCGTCAATTAGCCTACATGTTCGGAAACTCGTATAAAAATTTCAGAATTCTGGGACAATATTCTAAAAATATATCGTGTTTTACATTGAAGCCGATTTGACCCTTAAAAATTAGAAAATAATTTTTATTTCCAAAACTGCTCAAAATAGGTATAGAACATACTACATAAAAAATGCTCAGAATAGTTCGTAGAATTTGACAATGCAATAATATACAGGGTATTGTATTTAAAAAAAGGAACTTCCTGTCTGTCTGCAATAGAGCTGGCAACGCCGCAACTTCGAAAATATTTTTAAAATATAGTTCACTTCTTAGTATGAACCTTACCCAAATCTCAAGTAAATATCTTTACTCGTTCTCCATATACTTCTAATACGCCACTGAGCTTGGCGAACCCTGTATATATATATATATATATATATATATATATATATATATATATATATATATATATATATATATATATATATATATATATATATATATATATATATATATATATATATATATATATATATATATATATATTCCTAAATAACACACTTTTTCACCAATTTTTAATCAACAAATTAAAAAAAAACACAAATCAATCAAGCAGTTTCACTAAACACTTCTTCTGAAGTTCAGGATGACAACCACTGGAAAAAACGGTTTCGTTTTTAAATAATATGGAATATTAAAAAATTCTTTGTTTACATTTCTTCACTCATTGTCAGTTGCAGAAAAAATTATCAAGTATGTAAATGTCATTTCAGTTGTTGCGGATGCCCCCGTTAATGACAAACAACTATCCCATTAGTTAGTAGCTTCGAACATTAACAAAGAACGACAATTAATACCTCCTCTTAACTAATAAAACAAGATATTGACAATGTCCTCTACATTCCTGACTAAGTAATTAACCGCTTTTTCAGAAGATTTTACTGAAAGCTACTGGTTCTGGATATTATATTATTGAAAAACTGGGGGGTTTAGTGATATGGACAGTATTTCTCTTTCTTCATTATTCCAATAATGGTTATTTTTTACAATATTTGTTCAATAATATCTTTTAAAAAACGGTAAATTTCCTTTACTTGGAACTTCCCTCGTTATGAATTTTTCTTTTATAAGGAAGTGAAGTGTAAACCACTATAGTTCCGCACAGTCACTTTCAGTGTCTTTTCAGACGGACGCCGTTTTGTTCCGTCACGTTGAATTCGCTTATCTCGTTTTCACATTTAATTTTTCTGCAAAATTTAAAGTTATTTGAAAAAGATTTTTTAAAAATTTTGTTTGTCCGCCATTTTGAAATCGTACCACAACTTTATCAGTTTATCTCTAAATCACATTTAATTCTTGCACAAACATTGAAATTAATTTTCAAATTTTGTAAATATTTTTATTATGCAGCGATTTTGTTTTGCTATCTTGGAGTCATATCAATCATGTGTTGTTTCTAGAAAAAATCAGTCCTGTTAAAAGAAAGCCCACAAGTGCTTGTTTTTCTTTCACAGAACCAAATTGTAGAATTATTAAAAGACGAGATATGGTAAAGTTTGGTTTAGTTATTCTTTTTTGGGTTAGGTTTTTTAGAAAATAGGCCCAATTTCGCGCCTTTCTATTTTTTCAAATTTAAGTTCTGTTAGGGACATTTTTTCTTCACATAATAAAATTAATATTTAGAATTATTGAATAACAAGGTTAGGTTAGGTTTGGTTTATTGATTCTATTTTAGGTTAAGCTTTGTCGCTTTATATTATTTTTATTTATACAATTTGTTTATTATACTCGCCTTCTTATTAATTAAATTCTACTAAGGAAAAGCAAAAGGGCTTATCTATCCTTAGTAGAACTAAATTTTGTGACGTATCATTTAATTCTTGCGCAAACATCAAAATTAATTTTCAAAATTTGTAAATATTTATATTAGGCCGCGATTTGGTTTTGCTATATTGGACTCATATCAAAACGTTATCAGTTCAACATATAACACTTGATTTTTGTGCAAAATTTGATGTAAATTGGATCATTAGTTTTTTAGTAATTTTTTTAAAAATTGTTCCGCCATATTGGATTTTTACCAAAATATTACCAGGTCATCCCCATATGACCTTTAATTCTTGACTAAAATTTGAAGTCAATCTCGTTAGTAGTTTTTAAGTTATGCCGCTAACTGACAGACGGACCGACGAAATTGATAAAACATATGTTTTGGCGTGTATGTATGCTAAAACTTGAAGATATGTTAAACCTGCGAGGGCGATTTTTTTTACGATTACGAACATTCTATTTGACCCCTATTTTGTTTCGCCCTCTTGAATTAGTAACACAGTTTTACATGTGATCACTACACCACAATTAGTTATCGTACGCAATTTGAAATCAATCCATGAAGTAGTTTCTTCAGGCTGAAGTTTTAAATATTTTATTAATCCGCCATTTTCTTCAGCCATCTCGGATTCGTACCAAAATGTTGCGGAATTTGAGATAAATTGCATAAGTAGTTTTCAAGAATAAGTTTTTTAACATTTCACAACACATTTTGTGTCGCCACATTGTGTTTTTACCAAAATGTTACCAGGTCATCCTCATATGACCCTTAAAATTTGAAGTCAATTAGGTAAGTAGTTTTTTAGCTATGCCGCGAACAGACAGATCGACAGAATTTAGAAAACATGTTTTTCGGCATCTAGCGAGCCTGAAACGTGAAGATCTGAAAAAATCTCGGAGGGTGATTCTTTCACGATTAAAATACTCTCTTCTACTCTAGGGAAGTAAAAAACAGATGACAAAAGATGGAAAATGCCGCGTTGTCAGCTTGATAATATTTTACTGGTTCCTTCAATTTTGTACAATTTTAATGTAAAATAATTAAAATACTGTGACTTCCGGTAGTGCTTTAGGTTGTGTATTACTTTTTTAAAGACATTATTAAAAAATTGGAAGTTTATATTCATAAATAAGAAGTTTGTGCATAAAATTGCTTAAACATAAATGACATATGGCAAAGCCTCGTTAGCGCATGCACATATCGGATCTGAGGGCAAGTTTTGCTAATAAACATACACACAAACAACGTTTTTCGTGTTATTTAGTCCCTACTTTAGAACGTCTAGAAAATTAACTTTTAAATATTTTTCGAAAATTTGTGCCGTTATCAGGTTCTTTTATAGACTTGATTGTAAGTAATAAATCTCTTTCTAGCCCACCCCATCAGAGATGGTTTTGAAGGCTGTCACAGGAATAATACAATTGTGTACGTTTTTTTCACTGATTGTACCTCTCGATGGGTTGTTTAAGAATGTATAGTGTGCTCACGTGTAGGTTACCCGGATCACAAAAAAAAATGTCCAAAAATTTGTTTTTGGCCAATATCTTCCAAATTATCGCAGAGAAAGCAAAATCGTTCCATTAAAAAATATATAATCCCTGAAAAAGCGTGCATATTTTTCTATTTGAGGTACTCATAATTTTTCGGGTTCTTTTGGTCTGAAAAGAGGGGAGAGGAAATTTTCTTCTATCTGCAATATCTTGCAACATTGGCCAAAAACCGCTTTTTTGTCAACCAGACGGCTTACGTGTGAGCATTCTGCTCATTCCTAAACAGCCCCTTACGATGTACCACTTTTGTGTTTGTCCCGTCCACGACCCCTTGATTACTGGACTATACTACTAATATACACTTAAAAGAACACAAAATCGCTATGAACATCACCGCTTGCCGAAACAAGTTTCTAAAATTAAATAAAATAGGAGTAAAATTCAATCAAACAAATTATTATTCAGCAATATAGAATAAATTAACAGTAACTTTAAATGCAATTTGATATGTATGAAAGCTATTGAAGGTATGAACGGAAAAAATAAATTGCTATCCCCCTAATGTACGAAGTAATAAGGATATTATGAACGGAATAGAATAGGATAGCGGTCTAGCAACTTGATGGAAAAACCCATGAATAACACTGTTACTGTATTTCAACTTTATATTTATCATAGGTCTATAATCCATTCGTTTTTTAATTTTCAAATATTTTTATATTATCACATAATAAGCCAGAGAGCAACAATAGCTAAATATAAACTAAGACAGCAAAAATATCCACCAGAACAATTATTAGATTTCATAACTGAATTTATAAAATCTATATATCTGTCGATCCGGGTATATACTCCGGGATTCGTTTTTTGTCCACAGTCAATTCCCCAGGAAATAACTCCGACTTCAACAGAATTGCAGAACAGGGGTCCTCCAGAATCCCCCTGGCACGCATCTATACCCTCCATAGATAATGTACAGACCACATCAACTGAAGATATTTCTAAACCATGATATCCACGGTACATCCTCTGGCACGTAGAAGCAGGTATCAATGGTACTAAAGCACACTGTAAATTTTTTACCGACGGGATATCATTTTCCGTTTTGCCCCATCCCATAATGAGACCAACTTCGCAAGGCGGATCGGCACTGTTGACAGCAGAATATTTTAGGTTAGGCAGTTCTACATAACCAATGTGCTTAGATTCTTTTAAAGGTTGTTCTAACCTGAGCACGGCAATATCATTAGTATAATCCTCTTCGCTGAACGATGAGTGTGTATACATCTTTTTGACCAGGATTAAGTCGGGCTTAGTAGGACGATTTAAAGCCGCTAATATCCCATAAGTTACACGTTTGTATCTAATACAATGTGCTGCGGTTAATACCCAAGTACTGCTGAGTAATGTTCCTCCACAAAGCCTTGCCCAGTCCACCTTAACTTTTGCTATTACCAATACCATAAAAGGATAATCTTCTGTTGAACAGGGATATCCCCGTAAAATACGCGGTCCGCTTTCATTTCTACCTGGAGGAATATATGATGATGCTAGGTATCTTGACATGGCTGGCTTATAGATATTACAATTCCATAATAAAAATAAAAAATAGACCCAATTATACATTTACTTTTGTCATTATGCATCGTCAACGTCATTTGGATGGATGATGTTGAGCATGTTCAGATATAGGCTTGTTCAGGGTCGTTTCTTGAATACAAGCGATTAAATAAATATAAATTTGAAAAATGGTTTTAGTAGTTAGTAACACATATATTCTGTCTTTTTAAACATATTTATTGCGCGCCGTCTTGTTCCATCATATTGGAGTCTTACCAATATTTTACCAGTTTCCAGCTATGCCACCCTTAATTTATGGGCATAACTTAAAATAAATTCAAAAAGTTGATTTTTACATTGTCACACGCCATTTTGTAACGTCAAGTCGAATCATAAATGAATCAAATCACACTTAATGCTGGCACAAAATTTGAAATTAATCTAATAAGTAGTTTTTCCAGGCTGATTTTTTAAATATTTTATTAGGCCGCCATTTAGTTTTGCTATCTTATATTCATACCAAAATGTTACGAGTTCATTACGACTTCATGTACGACTTAACTTTTGTACAAAATGTGAGGTGAATTGGATAATTAGTTTTTTTACTTTCCTCGTAAAAGGGAAGTATTGTAATCGTGAAAAAATCACTCTGCGAGATTTTTTCAGACCTTCCGTTTTAGTGTCCCTAGATGACGAAAAACATGTTTTCCGTCTGTCTGTCTGTCTGTTCGCGGCGTAGCTAAAATACTACTTACAAGATTGACTTCAAAAAATTAACGGTCATAAGGGGATGACCTGGTAACATTTTGGTAAAAATCCAATTTGGCGAAACATAATGGCGGCCTAGTGAAATGTTAAAAAAATTATTATTAAAAAACTACTCATCTAATTTATCTCAAATTTTGCAAAAACATCAACTATTATGTTGAAATCAAGTGGTAAAATTTTGGTACGAATCCATGGCGGAACAAAATGGCGGCATAATAAAATATTTAAAAATTCAGTCTGTAAAAACTGCTTATTAGTTTGATTTTGAATTATGTGCCATAACTAATTATGTTATAGGGATCTGCTAGTAAACTTCTGGTACTAATTCAAGGGGGCCGAACAAAATGGTAGCCAAATAAAAAGTATGTAATCGTGAAAAAATCACCCTCTTAGGTTTTACACGTCTGTACATTTTAGCGTCCCTAGAGGCGAAAAAAATATGTTTTACCAATTCCGTCGGTTCGTCTGTCGGTATGTCGGTATGGTTAAAAATTCAACCTGAAAAACTACTTAATGGACTGACTTCAAATTGTGTGCCATAACTAATTGTGGTATCGTGAATAAAATCACTCTCTCAGGATTTACATATGTTTTAGCGTCCCTAGATGCCAAAAAAAAACATCAAATTTTGACCAAAAATTAAGGGCCATGTGGGGATGACCTGATAATATTTTGATGAAAATCCAAGATAGCCGAACAATGTTAGAAAACGTTGGTTAGAGTGGTGTATTATTTGGGGTTAAGATCCAGTAAAAAAAAACAAGTATTTTTTTAAATTGTCGACGTTTCGCAACTTAATTGTTGCATCCTCAGGACACATATATAGATCTTATATTCTGCTTGAAATCCATATTATCAGTACTTTTACTCCGTTGCTCCGCATATATTAACCAGAGAAAGTTTCTAAATGATTTTCGTTTACAATCCTTTTGTTGTTATGTTAGAGTGGTGTATTATTTGGGGTTAGGATCCAGTAAAAAAATAAAAGACTTTTTTTAAATTGTCGACGTTTCAAAACTTTATTGTTGCATCCTCAGGACACATATATGGATTCTATATTCTGCATGAAACACATATTTTCGATCTTTACCTACTACGTTTGACAGCAGGTATTCCCCAGATATTAAGCTTCTAAATGATTTTCGTTAACGATCCCCTTGTTTTTATGTTAGAGTAGTGAATTATTTGGAGTTAGGATCCAGTAAAAAAAATATACATATTTTTTTTAAATTGTCGACGTTTCGCTACCCTATTATTGCATCCTCATGATACCCATATTATCAGTCTTTACCTACTCAGTTGGTTCGAAGATATTAAATTTCCAAATGGTTTTCGTTAACGATCTTCCTGTTGTTATGTTAGAATGGCGTATTATTTGGGGTTAGAAAATATTTGCTGACCAATGGAGTAGGTAAAGACGAATATGGGTTTCATGCCGGATGTAAAATCTGTGTCCTGACGATGCAACAGTAAATTGGTGTAACCTCAGCAATTTAAAAAAGGGCCTTTGTTTTTTTACTGGATCCTAACCCCAAATAATACACCACTCAACATAACAACAAGAGTATCTTTAATGAAAACCATTCAGAAACTTAATATCTGGGATATCTGCGAACCAACGGAGTAGGTAAAGACTGATAATTTTAATTTAAGATGGCGAAACAAAATGAATAACAAAATTTTTAAAAAATCAAAGCAAAAAAATCTTGTTCAATTAATTTTAAATTTTGCAGAAAAATTAAACGTGAATATGGGACACTTATTGAATTTATTTTAAAATATGCCCAAAAGTCAAGTGTGGCATAGGTAGAAAGGAAATGATAAACATTGGTAGGAATCGAATATGGTGGAACAAAATGGCGCCTAATAAAAATGAAGAGACAGTATATGTAACACATATATACTGTGACTATGTATTGAATTAACTTGGATCACACTTCACTCTTCCTAATAAAAGTAATAATTCATAACGAGGCAAGTTCCGGATAAAGGAATTTACCGATTTTTATTTATACTTTTATCTTGTTGGCTTCTTGAATTTCTACTAAAATATTATCAGATCATCTCCATATAACCTTTATTTTTTAACTAAAATTTGGAGTCAACTTGATAAGTAGTTTTTAAGCTACGCCGCGAATTGACAGACGAAAAACCGACTGACGGACCGACGGAATTGATAAAACATATTTTTTGGCATCTAAGGACGCTAAAACGTAAATATATGTAAAACCTGAGAGGGTGATTTTTTCACGATTGCAAAAATTTTATTTGGCTGATATTTTGTACCGCCATCTTGAATAAGTATCCCAGTTTTACAAGTTTATCTGTATACGGCAATTAGTTTATAAAGGCAAATGTTTATAATTTAACATATATTTACTGTTTATCGTGTCCGGGACTTCCTTACAAATATTAAATTATTTAAATTGAGTTAAACCGGGAAGAAAATGAAACTACATGTTTTTTTTTATTTAAACATTTTGAAACAAAGATATGAAATATGAAGTAACAATGAATGAACAAAAACAATATTATTTATGGAATAGAGTTTATTTAGTTCATCCAACTCCCGTTATTTCTGAGACATTTTTCTAAGTTGTCTCTAAATCTACCATTTATGGTTTGAAATGTAAACTCTCGATTATTTTCGTTTAAACTATTTATTTCGCATGCAATTTTAAAGGCAATTCTCGAATCGTTGGTGGTCTATTATAGTAAATTTTATTTTTAAGGTATCCACAAAGAAAGAAATCCAGAGGCGAAAAGTCTGGGCTATCGCAGATCAAGTTATGACACCGTGTGTCTCTATCTATAAACCATATTTATTATTTAGTTATTCTGTAACTTCAATAATGTTATGAAAAGGGGCCCCATCGTGGTGAAAAATAGTATTATTATAACGCTGAAGAGGTAACTCTTCTAGAGCTTGTTCTAATTTCGTAATAAATTTAAATATCTTTGACCATTTAAAGAAATATATATGACTATAGTCCCCAAAACTTTGTTTTCTATAATGCCGCACCAAAACCAAAATAGACTTTTGGCCCTGAATCTGTGTTTATTTCTCCTATTGAACATCCCCGCCGTAGAAAATATAGCTTCATCTGAAAAAAACATTTTCTTGGCAAAATTTTCATCTCCCTGCACTTTTGCCAACATAACGCAACTTTCTGTCTTTTGTTTACGTCTGTTAAGTTCTGAACCGGTCTAAACTTATAATCTTTATACTTGTACACCCGTGTTCACTAAAGAAGTTTAAATTTAGACCAGGTCTAACTTGACAGTTATAGGTTTAAGATGACGGTTTTAACAATTGAACAAATAATTTTTCTTAATGTCACAGTTACAAAATGAAAGAGACATAAGCGAAACATAACTGGCGAACTAAGAGTTTTAAGTACCATGGCAACTAGACCTGGTCTAACTCTTAAACCTTTTTAGTGAATACGAGGGTTAATGTTTTAGAGTTTCGTGAACTTTCCATATTTTCTCATTCCAATTTAATACAGCGTCTGGGATTGATCGTTCTGGATCCTCTATAAAATATACTTTCAGTCTAAACTTACTTTAAAATTAATAATAATTAAAAATTACCTTCAAAATATAACAATATTTGCATATCTCTTTCTTCATTTCTAGTGACTGTTTTCTTCTTTCTTGTCACAGTCTTTCTGTTTTCAAAGATTTTCACAGTATAATAGATCGCAGATGTTGATGGAGCAACTAAATTAGGATACGCCATTCTATATTGGTTTCGTGTTTCACGGTAATTACACAGGTACACATTTTGGTGCCTGCGATTTTTTAACTGTTCCTGGGTAATTTTTGGATGCAGAATGTAAAAAAGTTCTCAGATTTTGAGATTATATATATATATATATATATATATATATATATATATATATATATATATATATATATATATAACTACTATCGTCAGTTAAAAAAACAAAGACACATGGATTTAAGTATTTACTGCAAAAACTTAATTTACATAATTACATTAGTCACTAATCACATAAAATTTTCTTTTATACGACTTTCTAGAATGGAGTTTACTAGGGCAGTCTCGCTGAAGGCTCCAGCAGCAGTCCGCCGTCATGTGGCTGTCCCATCGTCCTTGATAATGATCTTTCATAGTTTTAATATCCTGATGGAATCTTTCCCCCTGTTCTTCACTACAATCACCTAAGTTTTCTGAAAAACGATCTAGGTGGCTGTGGAGGTAGTAAACTTTTATACTCATGTTACAGCCGAGAATATTAAAATTTGAAAGCATAGTTTCCACTAATTTTACGTAATTCTCTGCTTTATGATTGCCAAGAAAATTTTGTACTACTTGAACAAATGAACACCAAACGTTAGATTCAGTCTCGTTCATTGATGTGGTGAATTGTGGATCTTTAGAAGTTGCTTTATTTGAGGTCCATCAAATATACCAGCTTTTAGTTTTTCCGTGCTAATGCCAGGAAATTTACGTGACAAATACCCAAAACAATTTCCATCTGGATTTAAAGCCTTCACAAATTGCTTCATTAGGCCTACCTTGATATGCAAGGGCGGAAGTAAGATTTTTTCTCTTGAAACCAAAGGTTCGTTGATCACGTTTTGTTTTCCTTGAATCATTAACCCAGTGCTCATTTTTAGCTCTGCTGTCCCAAAGGCACAAAAAACAAGGATATTTCGTATAACCACTCTGCTGTCCAAGGAGGAAGTTAACCATTTTTAAATCAACACAAATTGTCCACTAATGTTCTTCGTATTTAATTTTTCTCAAAACTAAGGCAATTGTTTCATATTCTTCCTTCATGGTAGTAGAATGACCAATAGAAATTGAGCCATATTTGTTACCATTATGTAAAAGAATACATTTTAAACTACGTTTTGAACTGTCATTAAAAAGGCGCCAATCATCTGGAGTGTATTCAGGCAAATCCATTTTTTCTAAGAGCCCTTTTATATTGTTACAGAATACCAAGTCATTTTCCTGGGCGAAAAAAACAGCAGATCATTATCTCTTTTACGATAAAATGTAATATTAGTACCTGGACAAAGTAGATTTTTTTCTTTTAATCTGGATGCAAGTAATTCAACGAATTCCTTTGAGAGATTCAGGTCTCTTATAAGATCGTTTAGTTCTTCTGGATTGAAACACTGCGGAGTTGCTAAATCTGCTTCAAATTCGCTGTCGTTGTACTAAATCGAGTACAGCCAAGCAGGTATCCAAGGATCGGCTCATAGGCAATTACAGGTATAAAAGTAATTAAGAGCAGTGTATTGAATAGTTCCTAGTATAGGAACATTGGGTCAGGGTCAATTCCAGGTATCCATTTGCTTAATTAGATTCTGGGAAATTTCTATTTTAGTACATATTTATCTCTTTATTTGTTGTCCTTTATCAGAAAAAAATATCAATTAACCTGTAACCTGTATCTCAAAAACTAGAGCTGATAGAAAAAATTTGGTGGCATTTTTGCAATCAGCACTTTAAAAATTTTTTTTTCATTTTTTTACCCTGTGTTATTTACCCGAAAGTATATTTTTAAAATATTTGCTTTTTCTTCGTCAGAACACACTATAATTAAGAAATTAAGTAAATCAGGTGCCCAAAACCAGTGACAGAATGGCCATGCTGAAATAAAACAATAAAAATCTAAGCAGCCTATGTTAAATTTACTATAAGCCAGAGCACTTGATTTTTCCAGGTTTTAGATCACCGTTAGTCTGAACATAGACAAAATATAGATTTTTGAAATCAGAAAAAAATGTTCTTTTCAACGAATTAAAAATACACAGGGTGTCCCATTTAAAATAACAAAGTCGTTGCTCAATTTTTTAATTTGCAATGGTCATTTGTTAATCTTTTTAGCAAATTCTGGCGGTTCAGATAGAACCCAACAACTTTTGAATTTAACATTTTTTTCTACCTCTAAGAATAAAGCGTGTAGACCCCGTTTAAAATATAACCGAAAACCCTGTACACCTAAGCTATTTATGTTTTAGTTATGTTGCAAAATAGTTAAAAAGTTTCTTCAAAATGTATAATACAGGGCGTTGACTCATTAAGTCAACCAAGGTATACTGAAACGGTATATTATACTTAGGTCTTAGCGGTGTGTCTAAATATTCAAAAAATATTAACAAGGAAGTCAAAGATATTTACTTATTTACGTTATTGTATCGTAAATATGCATGACCTCAAATCGGACTCTTATGAGGTTAAACAGTGTCCCCTGGACACGCGACTTTCCAATTAAATGGTTATTTCGAACCAGTTTCGTTTATATATTTTTAAGATATTTTCTAAGTACAGGAACATCTGTCTAGCGCCGCGATGTGGTAAAACCGACGCTGGACGTCGGTTAGTCACTGGCAAGACTCGCGACGCGACGTGAGATATTTTGATACAGAACGTTCAACATGTAAAATCCGTAACACTCCAGTTTATAAAAACAAATCTGTAAAAATAGATCGGCTAACATTTCTAACATTTCCATACATACATTGTTAAAGCATATGTGTTTGCAGTTATTTATAATAAAACAAGTGATGCTTTATATAAGTTTACGAAAGTTTATTCAATAAGGCATATTCCAAAAGAAAAATATATAAATTTGGGCATTCTTCTGGGTAAAAAATATACGGAAATCTGAAAAATTTTAAATGTACACGTGACTGTGTTTAGTTAATATATACCGTCTTATTTTTTTTAATTATAACTTAAACTTGTTAAGTCTTTCTGCCTTATTCAAAAATTAAAGTGAATGTGCGTGGTTTCTGGATTTGTTTTCATTTTCGTGTAAGGTAGTACCTTCATAGAGTGCAGGAAGAAGTTTGCCACATTTTGTTTAACTTTTTCTAGTGTAGCTACAGGAAAGTAATTATTTTTTTTCGACACTTAACATATTTAGATACTTATATAATAGATAATTCCTTTCTCACAAAGGACAAAAGTCTGAGTACGAAGCAAACAAATACAGATAACGTTTGTTACCTTCTTAAAGGAGCATGTAGAAGGCAAATCTGTTTAACATTATTGAAATTCCACGTTTTATTTAAAATGTGTTTTGCTAATCCTCCTAAGTCAAGTTGGTATCATCTAAGGACTGCAACGCAGATTTTTATTAATTTAACGTGTATTTCAATTAGACGTAATTCTAAAACCTTTTTTGGTAATTTCATTGTTTAGAGGATGTCGTTTTCTCAATTGTCTTGTAAATAAAAGTCATGTAACTTGATGTGTTGATATGTTTACCGTTGTTTAAAAAGTCTGCTAGCACATGTCACTCCACTTCCTTATTTTTTAAATATTCATTTAAAAATGTCACTTTGGTGATAAAAATCGCACTCATCGGTAACAAGTCTAAAATTTAATTCCCTATTTGTATAGGAGACGCATGTTAAACATTTTAAAATGTAAATTTTAATGTTTTATAAATTCTTAAAGGCAATATTGTTTATGATTTCTACCAAGTGTTGGTTTTCTGAAATGTGAGCCTACAGCCTGATACAGAGTCGTTTCGTATTTTTGTTACTAACGATTTATTTTACGGTAAATTATATTAAAATAGTCCCTCTGCGTTTTTACTTTTCATCAACTTCATAATGCTAGTAAGCGAATTTTATGCTTAATAAGAATTTAACAAAAAAAAGTGAAACCGGCTTCAAAAAATGCACTAAAGGGTGAATAATAATATTTTATTCCACCTTGAAAATTTTACTTAGTGGAGTAAAGCGCTAAACTTATTTTTAATTATTATTTAATCACGAAACTATAATCATGTATTTAGTCAATTTGGTGTTTTGATGTCTAATACTACGTGTCTAAGGTCTTACTGTCTTTATTAGTTTCGCGCCGACTTCACGGAGTAAAAAATACTATTTTTCACTTTTTAATGAATATTTTTCAAGTCGGATTAATTTTTTTATAAAAATATTTTTTTTATCCTTTTTGGTTTTATCTATACGAGTTTTATTGTAAAACTAGGTTTAACAAATGGTCCACTGCATAATGTTTTTTTTCCTGATATAATGGTGAACGCGCAGAATCGAAACGCGAGAGTAGAATATTAAAATTTTCTTGCAATATATCTTTGCTCAAAAAAAAATAAAATAGCTTTATTCTGCCATTTTTCTTAATATTCTTGCTATGGGACCACTCTGGCAATAACCTGAATATCCCCCGAAAATTTCATCTAAATTGGTCAAACCATCGCGGAGTAATCGATGTACAAACAAAAAAAACGATAATATGGCTGCCATTCCGCCATTTTAAACATTTTTTTAATATGCTTACTATGGGACCATTCCCGCAATATCCTGAATGTTCCATGAAAAATTCTTTCAAATTGGTCAAACCTTTGACCGCGTAGTCCGCGATATGATGTGTAGACAGAAAACAACAAAATGGTATCCATTCTGTCATTTTTAACATTTTTGTAATATGCTTGCTATGGGACCACTCAGGAAACATCCTGAATGTCCCATGAAAATTGCATCCAAATTGGTCAAACCTTAGAGTAAGAATAAAAATAGAGTTCATTATTTAGATATTTAGCCACTGCCAAGATTATCTCACAGTATAAGGTCGATCGTACGACGATGCCAAGCCCAACCAGGAACACCAATGTTTATACCAATTTATATTACGGTGAATATGTTTAAACATGATGCAATAAAATTTTCATACAAAGAATAGTAATTTGTTTCCATTATTAGTTTCTAAGCAGTATAAAGAAATTACTTTTACAAACTAAAATACCCAAAGCCTCAGATCAGATTACACCAGTAACAAGAGTTTTAGTTAGATATGACAAACTCGATCGACAACTCCACGTATTCGACCATCCCACAGTGGTATTAGACCATCCCACTTTCATTGACAAAGGATTCTTATAGTAAAAAAGTATAATAGTCTACAGTAATTATTGTTATAGGGTCATGTGACCGGCGTGGCTTAAAAACCAATAGCGGGTCGTGGAATTACAATAAATTTTAACATTAAAGAAATTACTTTGCTAATTTGTTTCCATTATTAGTTTCTAAGCAGTATAAAGAAATTACTTTTACAAACTAAAATACCCAAAGCCTCAGATCAGATTACACCAGTAACAAGAGTTTTAGTTAGATATGACAAACTCGATCGACAACTCCACGTATTCGACCATCCCACAGTGGTATTAGACCATCCCACTTTCATTGACAAAGGATTCTTATAGTAAAAAAGTATAATAGTCTACAGTAATTATTGTTATAGGGTCATGTGACCGGCGTGGCTTAAAAACCAATAGCGGGCCGTGGAATTACAATAAATTTTAACATTAAAGAAATTACTTTGCTAAAAAATATTTTATTAGATACCAAGCTTTTCTTAGCGTCACTACTGCGTGTGTTTTAATGTATTATTGTGTATTTGTTGATATGGTTCAAATCTTCTAATTATATGTTGCCTTATAGAAGCAACGTTCTACAGGTGCGGTGACATTAGAAGATCATTGATTTTTTAAATATTTAATAAATAAGTTTTATTTACTTTATCTTGGACATTGCGAAACTAGGAGCTTTAGTTGACCTAACTATGGTGAGGCAATGAGAGTTTGTAAAAAATGGCCGTTTAGGTCCAATCACTAAGTAAACAGCAAGATTTCCTTTTCCAGGAGACATGTCTAATGGAAGATACCTTATTCACTTATTTTGGGTCACATGACGTATCGACCAATCTAGTTAATTATTATTATTAATTAAATCAGTATAAAAGAACCTTTATGATACAAGAAGAACTCTGAGGTGATTTTTTTGACCATTACAATAGTTTTTCTTATCAGAGAATTAAAATAATTATAGAATATATCTATACTATATTAAAATAGTCAAAGGGCGTCTCACGCTCAAAAAACGTACTGCGATTTCGAAAATCACTAGATTTTGGGTGAAAGCTGGGGAAATAATAAAGTTTCAGATGATTTTGGGCCTTTTTTAAATTTTCTCTTGAGGCCAATTTTTTATATAAGTGTTGTCAGGTAAAGGAATTTAAATGGTGATTCTTTGGGTATTAAAAGTATAAATGTGTTCGTAGACATGTTCTAAACTGGTTAGAATTTAAGATTTAGAATATA
This sequence comes from Kuschelorhynchus macadamiae, assembly GCA_030620095.1. Taxonomy (NCBI): domain Eukaryota; kingdom Metazoa; phylum Arthropoda; class Insecta; order Coleoptera; family Curculionidae; genus Kuschelorhynchus; species Kuschelorhynchus macadamiae. Next base: position 1,753,507 of record JAUTXW010000349.1, read on the forward strand.
GAAAATTAAAAAAAAGGCTCGGTAATGAAAGTGTTGAAAAATCCATTACAAGATTTGAACCAGACATACAACCAGACGAGTAGGAAGCCAATAAAAGCGTTGATTATAGTTTTAAACTCTAATAGTATTCACTAAAGAGGTTTAAATTTAGACAAGGTCTAACTTGACAGTTACAGATTTAAGATGACATTTTTAACAACTGAGCAAATAATTTTTCTAAACGTCACAATTACAAAATGACAGTGACATAAGGCAAACATAACTAAAAATGAAAGTTTAATAATATATAAATAACTAATTTCCTTTTCAACTTACCTAACTTATTGGTTTGATTTTAATAGTGAAGTAGGGAACGATTATTTCTTTGATATTTGTAAAAATACATATTTGCCTCATTAAGAAATAGGTAAGAATTTTTCCTTTTGTCAACGATAATGAAGCATGGGATCATTTCTTCATTTTCGTACATCAAATATTTTAACAGGTCGTCATTTTGTTTCGCCAGATTGAATTCATACCAATATTTTTTTGTATCAGACGTAATTTTTGTGGAAAATTAAAGAAAATTAAAGTTAATCGAGTAAGTGGATTTTTTAGCTATACCGAAACACACCGACCGACCGACAGTAACGGAAAAACATGAAGATCTGTAAAAACCCGGAACGATGATTTTTTCGTGATTAATGATATTTCCTTACGCGGGAAGTGAAAACTCGCGCCGCCACTGGCATTCGTCAACAAATGGCCACGACTTGAACATGGGCCATCCCCACTTCGTGTTTTATCGTAAACATTGGTCGATAGAATGTGAAAAATAGGGGAACCATGTTGGCGCACACCCCTAACGTGATTTATGAATGAATTGTGAACTCTACTTTAATTCTTACTCTAAGGGTCAAACCATTGTGGAGTAATCGACGTACAAAAATAAAAAAATATATATAGGGTGACACTAATAGCCTTTCTTTTTTGCAGTCGGTTAAAAATTATAATGAGGGTAGTCGGTTAATAACGTTTTATTCATGCCGAATGTAAATTTTTCGAAAATGTAAAAGTAAAGTAAAATACTAGATTTAGCGGTTGTACATTTTCATGGTCACCCTGTATATATGAAATTACATAACGGAATAGCAAAAGAGATATCTTTTAGCAAAGGAGGTTGTTTGTTCATTACATACCTACCTGCCTTTATCGCTCTTATATTTCTGTTTTTCTTTATATTATTATTAGAAAAAACGGGTGAACGCATTTCAAATCAAGATAAGGCCACCCGAGAAATGTCCCTACACCTACTGCAGCATAGACCGAATATATCTTGAAGCAGTGTTGTCAAAATTATTTATTGTGACTGGTTAACCGGTTATTTAAAACTTAACAGATAAAAAAAAACGATTTTCGTGTAAATCTTACGGTTAATTACTTGATCCGGATAACTAATTAACCGGTTAAAAGTCAGAGCCAAATTCGTTATTTGCTTTTGACTAAAAAAAAGTTCTCACTTTCATATATTAATGACTATATACAAGGGATTTGTTGCTCCAGGGGGCTTGTTGATCGGTTAATCGAACTTTCGTTAACCGGTCGAACCAGTCAGCCGAAATGCTGTTTTCGAGGTTAACCGTGACAAATCTTAAACGGTTAAACTTAACATTTAACAGCCTTATCTTGAAGACAATAAAATATAAAAAAATTATTGAAATGGGAATAGTGCTAGACAATTCTCCTTTGTTAATAACTTAAAACCGCTTAGTAAGCAGTTCAACCTATACGTGTTTTTATGAGATTTTATAAATATATTGTTTTTTCCCAAATCTATAAATATTTTTTTTATAAAAATTCGGTAACGTGACAGCACCATAACAAAAAAAAACAATTAATAATAGTTATTTTATTATCTATTAAATATTTCTTTATAAACCACGTTTTTTATTGCAAACTTTTTAAGAAATTTAAATGTAAAATAATTAAACAATATACGCGAGTTTAAGCATTTTTCCAAAAAACCAACCGTTTTGAAATAAAAAAATGTTGTAATATTTAGGGGGCAGTTTCACCCCCTTAAAATGTATTTTGAAAAATCCTTTCTTATCAAACCTCTACATCCTACTCTCAATCTGTGCGCCAAAATGCGGCTTTTTACGTTAATTGGTTTGAGCAGAATCGTGATTAATCAGTAACCCGATTTTTGAAACACCCTATATAAATTTACAATACAAAAAATAGTGTTGAAAGTTCTCGGTCACCAGACGATCGTTTCAAAAAAAATCATATAAATCGGTGCAGTACAACTCTCTCACGAACATGCTGAAAATTTTGGATTAGTGTTTTAAATATATAGATTCATAAATACTTAATTTCTTATTATTAAATTAATTTTATTTAATTTAATAATAAGAAAACTTAAAGTAATCTTAAAATAAATTTGACAAACCAAAGAAATTATGGAAATCATATTTCTAATACGCATATAAGTAATAACTAAATTTTACTTAACTTTTTTTTGCTTTGCCCACACTAATAAATAAAAGAACACTTGAGTTTGGTATTTTCGGCAAATTTAAAAACCAAAATTTCAAGAGTATTTCGAAAACAACACTAAAATAACTATTTTCTACAATTGTGGTGAAATGTTGGCTTTTTCGCATGTATTTTAATATGACAAGTTATTCTTTTACGTACTATTTTCTTCCTAACTTTTGATAGAAGCATTACAACTTTTTCACACTGAATGTCCTAAAACTAATTTCGTTCTATTTTTAAAACCCAAACTCAAAATATGGTTTATTGCCTAAAATTGGATATAAAAATGGATTATATTATATTATTTATTATATTATTATATTAGAAACAAAATAAGTATAACTTAACTATAAGTTTCTTTTAAATTTCAATAAAAAAAAGCCTAAAAAGTATAAGCACGATTACCAGACACAAAATAGTGCTATTTAAAATTGAAATTCTCATACAATATGTAATGTGGTTTTTCAAAGGGAATATTGTTAAGTGCGTGTTTTAACAGATTGATTGATAACGAAGAAAAACACATTTTACCAAGAAAGCTTACTGCTAAATTAAAAAAACCTTAAAATTGCCTTTTTAGCTTCTTTTTCTTTCAATTTTCTTTTGATTCCTACTATGTGGCAGAAATGTTAATATCGCGTAATAATAAGAAATTAAATTTTTTTTACGAATAATTCGTAAAAAGCTTGCAATGATTTTATTTCACTTTGATCAACCTAAATAAAAGTAATATGAGTTTGCAACGGTTTCTGAGGTGAGGAAAACTTTTGGGAGACAAAAAACCGCAAAATGTTTTGCACTTTTTGAGTTTTAATAACTATAGAACATTTCATTCTTAAACCAATTAAAAAAGGAATTCCGCGAATGAGTAAATTATTAAATTTGATTCAACGGTTTAGTCAGAATCAGCAGTCAAAGCTGAGCAAATTTTCTTGTTTCAGCTGAAAAGTGCGTTATGCTCAGTTTTAAACACCTGTGACACGAAAACGGCTATTCCAAATGAACAATGTAACATACGAGAGTTCTAAAGCATCAAATTCTGGGTTTAGGCAGCATATAATTTTTGCTCATTCCTTGGCATAGATATAAACAAATAACAAAATATGTCGTAGCGCTCGCTTTCTTTAAATGGCTCTTCAGTAGTTTCATGATATTTGAAACCAAATTCACCCACAAGAAATCGAATTTCTATGAGTCACGTTGATAGTTTTTAAGTGACCAGCACGACTTTACGTTTCCGTTTAATGTCTCAAAATACTTTAATTAAAAAAACTCTCGAACTATATTTGAGCAAAGACCAACTGTCTCAAATGTTTGTTTTATTTTACTAACAAAAATGACAAGTTGACTAGTTTTTGTAGTCTTTATCATTTTTATTTGGGTTATAGGTCAACTTAACCGTTGCTCTTTTTTTTTAGTTTTAAAACAAACTGCGCCATAAAAGGTAAAGAGGGCAAGATGGCTTAAAGTTAGCTTAAATCAGTTTCAGGTGCTGGATAGAGTACCCTTAGTAAATTTGCTGCATAATATCAATGCAGTTTAGATCAGGCAATCTTGGTGGAAGACCGAGATGATTATTTATTTGCGTTTCAAACATCGATCAAAAATAATTCTTCCATATTATTATGGTTCGTCTTTTAAAAGGAATAAAAAGTGGCACAGTACCTGAATGAATACCTTCCAATTATAAACATGCCCAGAAGTCATTTTGTTCTAAAATTATTATTGATTAAACGCGTTCATATGGTCTAAGGCCATTCTAATTAATTAATTTAACAGAAAAAAAGTAAAATTTTGTTGATCAGCGCATTAGCTGAATCTTAAAGACAAATAAAAGCTCACTAGCCTAAAATTCGGCCGGCTTACCTACAATTTAATAATAAAGCAGCCATAAATAAATCTTTCTTTTTTTGAACGAAAAATAAAGGAGCAGATTGCCTGGAGGCAATTGGGGGCTTCTATATATTTTGTGACCTATAGCCTAAGAGTTCTAAATCTAACCCTGCTCTGGAACATTTTTAAAGATTCCAAACTAAGAGTTCGAGTTCGTTTGACTCACAGTTTATTTACATAGGCAAACATTTAAATAGAACAAAATAAAACTAATATGAAGTCTTAAATACAATTAATTCTGTCTACGTTGCTACGATTTGCGGATCTCCGTCTATTAGCCTTAATCGCATAATGCTATTAAGGATTTTAATGGGTTAATGCCACTCATAAAGGATTTTATTGATACATTACGATTGAATAGAAATAACACGCCTTTAGAGCAGGGCAGTGCCTGCATTTGATTTATCTCGAATCCACTACAGCTAGCCTTTATTAACAATACTTAATTACATTCACCAAGCACTCTTGCCAAAAATTTTATTGCATTTAAGACTCATGTCACATTAAAGTAAAAAGAGTGCACTCATTTGCATTCGTTTAGTCAAATAATGAACGTCGCTTCATTTATTTTTATTTATTTATTTTTTATTTTTCAGAACATTGTTTACGTTGTCTACAAAGTATAATTTTTTCTTTATTATTTTCCTCCATGAAAAGAGGGTTTTATTCCAGGAATTTTACGGAATATTTAAACATACTCAGAGTGGAAATATCATATTTTTTTTTAAATTACAGATTTTCGTGTTTTTTTTCTGCTCTATTCGATGGATTTTGATTTTCTAACAATTTTTTGCGAACTATGACAGATTTCTCTACGGGATTTCGTTCGAAAGACATAGGTAATATGTATAGTTTTGTCATGAATTGAGTGGACATTTCGTGTTTGTGGTTTTCAACTGAAAACCACCAAAAATAATATTTAAGATTTACTGATAGATTCGTAGGGTTTCCTGCATAGTATCGTAGCAAAATTATTTTCGTAGTACTAAAGCTAATATCTTTTACAAATAAAGTTTGTAAAGTACAAGCACACTTTTATAGCTTTGGTTATTTTATTTTATTCATTGGTAAGTTAAAAACGATTTAGTTTAGAAATAGTTAAAACGGTTTTAAATAAACATTTACAGTCCGAAAAAAATGCATTAAATTTCATTCATGTTAAAAACACGATATTTTTATACTTGAGTTCTCTCGACTTAACGATTGAATTTTATGTGTTTTCAATCCAAAAATGTTTTTCCAGGCTGCATTTTCGAAATAAACGTCAAATTTGTAATGTAAATAAACAAGTCTTTTTTTACTATTTACGTTGAATTATAACACTTTTTGTAATTTATTGTAGTATACTAAGCTAAAATAGTAATTTGCATTATAAGTCCGGTAGGCGACTTATTACAGTACTAGTTGTTTTATGGACGTGGTGGCGTAGGAGCTGAGTCTGGAACTTAGAGTAAGAATTAAACTAGAGATCGGAATCCATTCATAAATCACGTTAGGTGTATGCGCCAACATGGTTCTCCTACTTTTCACATTCTATCGACCAATGTTTACGATAAATCAAGAGGTGGGGATGGCCCATGTCCAAGTACCTGATATTTGGTGAAGTTTGCCAGTGGCGGCGCGAATTTTTACTTCCCACAAAAGGAAAAAATCGTGAAAAAATCGTCATTCCAGGTTTTTACAGATCATCACATTTTAGGTTTCCTAAATGCCGAAACACATGTCTTTCCGTTTCTGTCGGTCAGTCTGCTCTCGGTATAGCTAAAAATTCTACCGACTCTATGAACTTCAATTTTCGAAAAAAAATACGTCTGATACAAAAATAAACTGGTAAAATAGTGGTATGAATTGAATATGGCTGAACAGAATGACGACCTTTTAAAATATTTGATGCACGAAAATAAAGAAATGGGTTATGCTTCATTATACTTCTCAAAAGGAAGGATTCTTACTTATTCTTTAAGATTCTTCAGATTTTATTAATGCTAATAATAGGATTTGCGAGCTTAAATTGTGAAATTATACTAAACATTTGAAAATCATGAAATCGCATTTGAAAAAAACGAATTTGTTTCTCACTTCTTGAATTTATTACGTTCAAATTTTAAAAAAATAATCATTCCCCACTTCACTATCTAAAATCAAACCATTAAGTTACATACGTTTGAAAGGAAATTAATTATTTATATATTATGGTTTTATAGTTTTAAACTAAAAAACAATGTTTTTAACACGCTTTTATTGGCTTCACTACTAGTCTGATTGTATGTTGGTATATTTGGTTTAAATTTTGTAAAGGATTTTTCATCACTTCCACATTACCGATTATTTTCAAATTTGACATGCATACACTTTCGGATATAAAAGTTTTTTTGGCCAACATTTAGAAATTTAAAATGGCGTCAATACGGATGAGGAATTTTGTTATTTCTGTAGATTAAATTAAAAATTTAGGAGCTTCAAGATTTAAAAATTCAAAATAGGGGTGCCAAAATGACAATATTTTTTGTCCAAATCTAACATAGATACATACAAATATTCTTTCATTTAACGCATCTACTTAGATAAAAACGTAGGTGGATAGAGCTTCGATATTCCAGTATATCATTTTTAAATTCTGTTTTTACTCTTTATTAACTTATTTTTAATATAATATTTAAATAATTTTTATTTTTGAAAATTTAATAATCTGTAAAAAAATTATTTATTATTTTATTGATATTTTTCATAAAAAGGTTTCTATTCGAGAAAATAGAAATTTACCGACTTAGTAAATATTTAATTAGCCGCTATTTTGATTTGCCACATAATTGATAGTTCTTCTCTGTTTAGCACTTGATTTTTGTGCAAAATTTCAACTTTGGGTAAGTAGACACTGATATTTTAAACATTGCATTAGATCACCATTTTGTTTCACCATAATGGCTCCTCACCAAAATTCTACACAAGATTTTTTATCATCCTTGGTTCTTGTGTAAACTTTAAATTCAATGTTAAAAGTACTTTTTTCAGACCGAATTTTTACTCATTTTGAATTTGCCTCAAAATTTTTACCAGTTCATCCCTATATAATATTTGATTTTTGACTACATTTTGAACATAATCGATGAAGAAACTTTTTGCATTGACTTTTATAACATTGATGGTCATATCACTAATTTTTCTGCAAAATTTGGAGTAAACTGGATAAGTAGTTTTTTAGTAATAATTTTGTTAACATTTCAATAGGCCGCCATTTTGTTACTCCATATTGCATTTTTACCAAAATGTTACCACGTCATCCTCATGTGACCTTTAATTTAGACTAAATAGAATAAATAATGTTTGCGCTTTGTCGCGGACAGAGATAGAGACGAACCGTCAAACAGACCGACGCAATTGAGAAAACATGTTTTTTTACGACTAGTATTCTAGCGAGGAAAGTAGAAAAAAGCGAGCGCTATTAGATAAGAACAGAATAGCTAATGTTTTATTGTTATTAAATTCCTTTATCTCACAACATATAAATGAATGCTTCCCTTTTATGAGGGAAGTAAAAATTGGCCCAACTAAAGTGAAAATTAAAAAATGGTCCGAAATTATCCGATATCTTATTATTATTATTATTTCCCCAGGTATCATCCGAAATCTAATGAATTTCGAAATCATTATACGTTTTTTTGGGTGTGAGAGGCGGACTATTACCCAATAAATAATAATTTTAAGTTAGGTTAGCATATAACAGCATCTAGGTGATTATTGCGAATAAGTTGAACACGAAAATATTGCTATATAGATAATGATTTATAATTTTAATATACGTATAGGTATTTTTTTATTCGAAAAGGACAATTATTAGGTACGCTATGCCATTTTATTCTATAATTATTTTAATTTTCTGATAGAAAAAAAAATATTGTAATCATGAAAAAAATCACCTCCGAGACTTTCTTGTATCAATTCGCTTCTGAGGATTATCACATGACCCCGCCGAAATAAAAGTTATATTATACTGAACCGTTTTACAAGTCCCCTGGAAAAGGAAATCCAGCTGTTTACATAGCGATTAAAAACAATTCCAAACATAAACGGATATTTTTTTGCAAACTCACATTGCCGCACCTTTAGAACGCTGCTTGTTGAAGTAAGAAAACATTATTATTATTATTACCTATTTAGAAGATTTAAACCAAATCAATAATTACACAATAATACATTAAACACATGCAGTAGTGAAGCTAAGAAAAGCTGGGTATCTAATGATAATTTTAATTCAATTAACTTCTCCGTTAAAATATTTTTTGTCAAATTAATTTCTTTAATGTTTATTGTAGTAGAAGAGCTATTTATTTTTAAGCCAAGCCTACGGTCACGTGACCCTGTAACAACAAATCCCGGGTCAATGAAAACGGGATGGTCTAATACCTGGAGTAGTCGATCGGGGTTGTCATATCTAATTAAACTTTTGTTTGTGGGGTAATCTCATCTAATACTTTCGGTATTTTAGCTTGTATTTTGCAGTTAAAGTAATTTCTTTATACTGCTTAGAAGCTAATATTGGAAAAACATTACTATTCTTTGCATGATAATATTGTTGCATCATGTTTAAACATATCCACCATAATGTAAATTCGTATAAATATTGGAGTACCTGAATAGGCTTGACGTCGTAAAATCGAGCTTATACTGTGAGGTAATCTTGGCAAAGGCTAAATATGTAAATAATGAACTATATTTTTATTCTTACTCTAAGGTCTGGAATATGAACGAGTACTGTAATAACACCTAACGAACGTGTATGAGTAATACTTTATTTCATACTGTCTTTATAGTCTTTTTTAAAATGATTAAAAAGTTATATTTCTTAAAATTTAAGAAATTTTAGTTGTTAATCTAACAATCGTATATCTTTAATAATGTTATAGCCCTTGTTTTCCATAGATTGATTGTCTGTTGTTACTGTAAATTTATTATATTTTGAAGTGAAAATGTCAAAGCTAAACCTGCCAAATAATTGCTTTCTAATAAAATAACTTCGTAGTGTTGCTAGGCGACACATTACGCTATCAGACAGTGTAAAATTTGATTTAACCCCCTCAAATCATTACAGGGTAAATAGATTTACTAGACAGTTGGTCGGTTGCAGAAAGCTCAATTAAAGTTTAGAATGTTTAACGGAGTGTCAAATTTGACAGCGACTTCCTAGAATTCTCTAAGCAACTTGTCAAATCCGAAAACTCGGTTAAATATTCTAAATAGCTATTAAGTTTCGTGCAACAACAATTATGAAATAAATAGCGGTACCTTAGTTTGTGAAGCTTTACTGTGTACCATAGTTTTTTTGTTAAAGATGTAAAGGCAAAATGCACTTCTCTATGAAAAGTGTATAGAACGAGCGGAGGCGATTTGACTAAGCGAAATATTTTGATTTCCTTCGATCGTTTCAAAATTTGCCGACAGCTCTGCGATATAATCTAACCAGAGCTGGTAATTGGAGCAATGATTACAAAATGCAATCATCAATTGCCTTGACATCACAAAAAATGAAATAGTAATTTTCCACCTTTTGTCAAAATAATTGGAAAAGTATTCGAAAGTGTAAACATTTAATAATTCAAGTACTTTTATTTCCCTCGTAAAAGGGAAGTATTGTAGTTGTGAAAAAAATCACCCTTTACGTTCGGGCTACTAGACATGTTTTCTCAATTCCGTCGGTTTGGCTGTCGGTCTGACTGGTCGCGGCATAGCTAAAAAAACTACTTACGCGATTGACTTCAAATTTTGGTCAAAAATGAAGGATCATGTGGGGATGACCTGGAAACATTTTGGCAAAAATCCAATATGGCAAAACAAAATAGCTGCTTAGTTAATTGTTGAAAAAATTATTACTAAAGAACTACTTATCCAATTTATCTCAGATACAAAAATTAAGTATTATATAGAAATCAACTGGTAAAATTTTGGTATGAATCCAAGATGGTGGAACAAAATGGCAGCTTAATAAAATATTTAAAAATTCAGGCTGATAAACCTACATTATGGGCTAATTTAAAAATGTGTGCCATAACTGATCGTGATATAGACATAAACTATTAGAACTTTGGTTGTAATTCAAGATGACGGACAAATAAAATATTTGTAATAGTGAAAAAATCAAACTCTCACATATTTTCAGGTTTTAACGTCCCTAGATGACAAAATTCGGTCCGTCTGTCGGTTTGTTTCTCTGTGTGTCAGTTCGCGGCATAGTTTAAAAACAACTCATCAGATTGACTTAAAATTTTAGTCAAAAATTAAGGGTCATATGGGTATGATCTAGTAATATTTTGGTAAAAATCCAATATGGCAAAACAAAATAGCAGCCTAGTGAAATGTTTAAAAAAATATTATTGAAAAACCATTTAAGCAATTTATTCCAAATTTTGCACAAAAATCAAGTATTATGTAAAAATCAATTGGTAAAATTTTGGCACCAATCCAAGACGGCCGAACAAAATAGCGGTTTAATAAAATATTTGAAAATTCAGCCTGAAAAAACTACTTAATGGACTCATTTCAAATTGTGTTTCATAACTAATTGTGGTAAAGAGATGAACTAGGAAAATTGTGCTACTAATTCAAAATAGCGGTCAGTTAAAATATTTGTGATCGTGAAAAAATCAATCTCTTAGGTTCTACATATTTTTAGGTTTTAGCGTCCCTAGATGCCAAAAAATATGTTTTATCATTTCTGTCGGTCCGGCTGTCGGTTTGTCTGTGTGCCTGACACTTCGTGGCATAGCCTAAAAACTACTTATTAGATTGACTTCAAATTTTAGTCAAAAAAGAGTAATTTTTGGTTTCCTGGTAATATTTTGGTAAAAATCCAATGTCAAAATAAAATGATGGTCTATAGAAATGTTAAAAAAATTATTACTAAAAAACCACTTACCCAATTTATCTCAAATTTTCAGGTTTTAGCGTCTCAATTCTCTCAATCTTAGGTTTTACATATTTTCAGGTTTTAGCGTCTTGGATGATCTGGTAATATTCTGGTAAAAGTTCAATATGCCGGAGCAGGATGGTCTAGTGAAATGTTAAAAAAATTATTACTAAAAAATCTGTTTCTCCAATTTTCTCAAATTTAGCAATAAAATCAAGTGTTACATAGAGATGAAGTGGTAACACTTTGGTATGAATATAAGACAGCAAAATAAAATAGCAGCTGATAAAATATTTAAAAAATCGGCCTGAAATAATACTTAAATTAATTTCAAATTTTGTGTAAGCCTTAAGGTTGATAAACTAGTACGAATTCAATATGACGTAACAAAATGACGGTGCGTGTAATTGTAAGAACCACTAATTCAATTTATTTTAAATTATGCCCAAAAATCAAGTGTGGCATAGATAGAAACTGGTAAAATATTGGTAGGAATGGCATCAGGGGCGTGCGGTGAAGTTTTAAGAAAGGGAAGCAATTTTTAGAAACTTACCTATTTGTAATGTAATTCGATTCTTCGATCATTTTTTGCAAATTTGTCAATGACGTCATCATAAAAACGTCGATGCTCCGACATATTTTGGAGAAGTTTATTTTCAATGGACAACAGCGATGTATGCGAAAGTCTCTCCTGCCCCGTTGAATTTCTCACGAATTTTTTATACGTTTAAGTGTTGAAAAATTGCGTTCTACTGATGAACTTGTGGCAGGTATTGTCAATACTAATTCACACAATTTCGACACTTCGGTGTAGGCATCTTCCAGCTCCTTGTCTTTTAAAAATTGCATTAGTTCCTTAGCGTTATATTTTGCGCTAATGTCATCAGTTTCGTAAATTACTTTTAGTTCAGATTGCAGTAACACTCGGTCGAAGAACTGGCCATAATGAAGAAGAAGAGATTTAAACGCATCTTTTGGAAAAGTTGTTCCTTTAAATGCATCAAAATTGCAGAGCTCGAGGAATTTAAAATCATTTAAACCGTTAAATCCATAGTTTATTTGTTGCTGAATTTGATCGATTCTTTCATAGAAAGAGGCGTCTGTATAATGTTTCAACATCTCCGACCTTGTCTGTTCGAAGACGCTTGGCTTGTGGCTCTACACTTAACGTCATCGTTTTCTCCCAAAATAGGTCAAAGTCATCTCTTTTTTGGCTTAAGATGGACTTAAAATCGTCAACTTTTTTTAGGCAAAAAGCAATATCATTTGTTTTAGTTTGTAATATATTAAAAACATTGTCCGAGAATGGAAATAGTTCTGAAAATATGTTCAACAAATAATTAAAATTAAAATCTCGTTTCAAACAGTCCAAAACCCCCCTCGAACTAAGTAAATACTGCTTCTGGGTCCCACGTTTCATTATTTTCTATTTTATTCTCAAATAGTTCAATCAGTGATTCACGATTTTCAGATACTGTTAATAAAAGTCTTCCATTATAGTTCCAACTAGTAGGAGCTACTTTGAGCAATCGTTTGTGGACAATGGAGTCCAAAGCTTGTGTACGTTTTGTGAAAAAAAAACAGTCATGCCACTTCAAGTACCGAAAAATACTTTACACTCTTTAATGTGATTGATGGACTGGGATAAAACTAAATTTAATTTATGAGCAAAACAATGGACAAACACAGCACTTGGGAATGTTTCTCGAGCTTTAGCTTGCAGACCCCCTAATTGTCCTGCCATCACTGCAGCTACATCATAGCTTTGAGCAACTAATTTTTTCTCTTCATTAATTTCTTTAGTAACGTTATAAATTAGGGTATATAATGCATCCGCTGTATGAGTATCGTCCAGAACAATAGCAATGAATCGCGCCTCGCCAATCCTTAATTCTTTTTAGAATAATGGTTGCAACAGCGGAAATTAAATCATGGATTCGATTCGACGTTCCGCGAAAAACGCTAGACTGCTCTAAATGATTTTTTAAGCAATCATCATATTTAGCCATTAAACTAAGTAAATCTTGAAAATTACCTCTATTTGAAGAAACCCTTGTTTTGTCGTGACCTCTAAATCACAATTCGTGCTGTCCGAGAAAACAAACCACATCGGTAAGTCTTCTTAATGTTTGCCTATTTTTATCGACTAGTTCATTGTGTTGGCGGTGACTAATTTCCAACTGTTTATTAAGGGTGTGTTCAATTCTGGTTTTGCCGAAGACTTTTTCTTTTATGACGTCCTGCAAATGCGCAAAAAATGTCTAACACAGTTTTTCATTTTTGTGGTTAAATTTTTCATAGGCGGTTTTGCTTTTCCTTTGGAAATTATTTGAAGCTTATCAGCGAAGTTTAATGTTGAAAATCCCTTTATTATTAAGACACACACCACACATTCACACACACTCTTCTTACTAAATTCTCCAACATTTCCAACGTTATTACCGACAGCTGAAGTTGTATTTGCATATCCACGTCCGTATTATTGTCTTCCATATCGCACCATGCACGACGCGACGTACGTATCACACAACACACGGATAGCCGTTCAAACAAAGAAACTACTCCAACGATAGCTTCCGCCCCCACTTAAAGCACGCTACTGAAATGCAAAAATTGTAAACAGCCGGTGGAAAGTACAATAACCTCTGGCTCGATTCACAGGAAATCAAGCATACAGGACTTGGCTGCAGAGAAGCTAGCGGCCCACATAGGTTCTATTCGATTTCCATTGTGACTCGGTCGGAGTCAAGGCCGCTTTTATTATGGGCTTGATAATTAAGATAATATTTTAGCATTTTTAATATAAACTAAATTAATGGTTTCCTATTTCAAAAATTACATTTTAGAAGATGTTTTGTAATTTTTTTGGGAAAGCACTGCTTCCCTTGCTTCCATAAACTGCACGCCCCTGAATGGCACCTAATAAAAATATTTGAAAATATTCTCCTATAGGTGTTACTAAACGACTATGTACTGAACTAAATTGGATTACACTTCACTATCCCTAGTAAAAAGAAAGACTCATAACAAGGGAAGTAAATTTACCGATTTTTTAATGTAGTATAGAAATGTACAGAGTGTCTAATATAAGATATCCTATCCCTCCATCTGGAGAACGAGAAAGGATTTAAAGACAAATATTATTTTGTTTCTTTTGAAGTTTTTGTTTTTTTACAAGATGTATTTTCCTGGGCTGATATAAACTTTCTTATTTTAAAAAGGACATCCTACAAATTAACAGGGTATGATAGTGTGTTTAAAGGCCAGTTCAATAATATCTATTTTCAAATTACCAGAATTATAGTTATTTTACATTTTTTTAAATCTTGCGAGAGCCAAAAAAAAGTTAACAGTTTATTCTATCTAATACTCAAGTTTTAAAACTTAAAAAAAGTTACAACGTTGCCCTGTTTCATTTATCGTATTTTTAAGTTATATTAAAATTAGATACAGCATTAACAATGCTTTGAAAATATATATATATTTGCGCACCAATAATTATTGCAGATAAAATTTTAGTTACCCTTCTAGTCTTGTTGAGCTAGAATCTAAAATCGGTAATGATAAAAATTTTGAATTTTTATAAGTTATGTATCAAGTTACATGTAAAAAAAAACTTCAAACTTGTCTTTTGTATTTATGCATTTTAATTCAGATATTTCGACCCAGATGGTAAGTGATTTGTAACTAAATTACATTACTTCCTGCCTGACTTAGATAGTATCTTAATCACTTCTTTGAAAACGTAATTTGTCGTTTAATGATTACTTTTAAAAGTTAATCTGCCCAGCTCTAAAACCAACCAGGCACATACATTGTTACACCACATTCCATTTAGATTTCGAAACCTTCCAACCATAACCCTTGGTTTTCGAAATCCTGTAACGATGCCAAACTAAAGATAATTAGCAGTTATAACAATTTGCTTAGGATTAAACATCCAGAAAATCGACTAGCCAAAAAAGAGGCACAAAATCATTATAGTTGCATAGTTTCTGATAAATTCCTTTAACACTGGCAGAAGCAGTGTTTACTATTGCCAAAATGGTACCCAATTTTATGTGTCGTTCGCCAAAAACAATAACGAAATCTTCAAAAATATTTTCCAGTCTTAACTTCGGTAGATGATATTTTTTCCAGGCCAAAAGCAAAACTTGAACTTTTAGCAAAAAATTCTTCGCAAATTCACCTTTAACCCATTGCTCCCTTCAATACGGACTTTGGCGTACAATATGCATGAAGCTACCTTCTGAGTTAAACAAATACCGCATATTCTCAAAACACTCAAAAAAATTCCTCGATATTCCAGTAATACTTCCAAAAAAGTAAGCTTCTAAGCTGGCCCATTTTCTAAAAAACGATAAAAACATTTTTCCTCTAACTACAGATAAAATCCCAAATAATAAGGCAATGGAGAAGAGTGACAATAAATTTAAGTGTACACCCCATAGAAAAATTCCAGTATATAGCACAACTAACACATTCATATGAGAAGTACTATTTTCGAAATGTGGGAATTAAACCATGTAAAATTGGAATTTTTATATGACGTTTCGCCTTCGAGTGCACAAGACACCTTCAGGGTTCTTTACTATACGAGGTCATAATCAAACGAGTTCGAAGAGATTCCGATTAGCTTTTATACCCCATTTGCGTGTGTGATTAGTTTCCATCTGTGATGGAGACCGTAACCTGTATCTCTACTGAAGTTTTTCATGTTTAAAAACGGTAATAAACTCTCCAATTTTTCATTTATAGAATCCTGGATTCGACGCTATAACCTTGGTTTTGCTTACATTTATAATATGCCCAGTGATATGCTGGTATTTAGCTACAGCAGATTGAATATTTTGTTTCTTTTTAATATATCGTTCATGTTCCTTAGGTTTAGTGAAATAATGAGCGATCTGGATCTCCCCATACATTTCTCTACAGGAGCAAGGAAGTTTATATATCTTTGAAAAGGTAATATCTTTCGAGGATCGCAAGCAAGCATTGTCTAATATTCTTATGTGTATCGAAGATTGTAATGTTGAGCTGTAACGCGCAATATCTTCAGAATAGCCATTCCATCTCAGAGTTCTGGTTAGTTCCTCTATTTGCGATGTTAATGAATCTTGATAAGAAATCGGAAGGATTTCAAATACTAGTGAGCGCTGGATGGTTTTTGCATTTAAATATCTATTTGCATGCGTAGGTTCTCTATATTATATAGAATGTATCATTCCTTTAAACAAATTTATCTAAAAATGGAATCGATCTATTTGATACAACTTCCATTGTAAATTTAATATTAAGATGTTGTTGCTTTAGTCCAGAAATATGTGATGATTTTCCTGTCCATGAGGTGAAACTGCAAAAGCATCATGTACATATTTTAACCCATTTTGGACTTAAATAGCTGTGAAACGAAAAAAATTATCCAGCCGGCGATTTTCGCTAAATATTTTCAAATTGCCGAAAGTTTTGTTTGAAGCATATGTCATTTTATTTTTACAACCGGAAGTACCGAAAACAAAATGGCTGACTTTCAGGCAACTTTCACATTTTGAATGAAACACCCTTAGTCCTTACCCTTTAGAAAAATGTAATACTATAGTTACGTTGCAGGATGGTTGATTTATTAATCTCCGGAAAAGATACTACATGTCTATATGAGTTTCACGATTAATGTTTTTTCTTTTTTTGAAAAGTCGCCTATGCAAAACAAATTCATATTCCAACATCGATCGCTTTTGACATATTCTCTTAAAGTGGAAGTGAAAAATGTTTCCTTTGAGTGAAAAGGCAAAGTGTCTGATAATGTTTGCAGAAACTCAATCAATAAAGGTAACTCAAATTAGATTTAGAAATGTTTTATAAAACTCTACCGGCAAAAAACGCAATTAAAACCGGGTATAGAACCTTTTTGAATACGGGATCCTTAAAACGTAAGAAAAGAGCAGTAAATAATGAAAATTTACTTAATAAGATATTACAAATTATGGAGGTAACCCAATTAGATCCAAGCTTGTCAACAAGAAAAACGGCAGGTCCAACAAAAATTCCTCGGTCCGCAGTGCTAATCATTATGACAAATATACTCAAACTCCAGCCATATAAGATACAAATTTTGCAAGAAATTAAAGAAATTGATTTTCCAAAAGGGGTAAAATTATGATAGACTCTACAAAATTTAATAAGAACAATCCGACATAATGTCGGATGAGGCTACTTTTCATACAAATGGTGAAGTTAATAAACATAATTGAAGAATATGGACAGAAGAGAATCCCAGAAAATTTCATGAACACGTCAGAGATTCGCCGAAAGTTACAGTTTGGTGTGGTGTGTCCAGGGAAAAAATGTATGGTTCATTCTTGTTTGAAAATCCAATTGTAAATTCTTATGCATATGTCGATATGCTGGAAATTTTTTTATCCGCAATTATGCCAGGAAAATATCCTGAATTCAGTGTACTTTCAAGAAGATGGAGCTACACCGCACTATGCGTTAATTACCAGAGATTCACTAAATAACGTCTTTGGAAACATGATAAGGGTACCTAAAAGAACGATGCTATAATCCGCTACCACAAACTTTAGAGCAGTTAAAAACAAGTATTCGCAACGTAATAGAAAATTCCCGAAGAATATTTAGGCCATAGTTTTAACAAGCTTACCACTAACTTAAATAGATGTAATGACGTCGAAGGAAAACACTTCCAACATTTGCAGTAGTAATTTTTTAATAATAAGTTTTCACTTTAATATTAATGTTTAATGGTTTGTGATTGTTATACCTTTTTCCATAACTTTTATTGTCTTGTTTAATTCATTGTCATTCTTTGCAGTTTTTTTTTATTTTGCACTTTTATTCCACTTCAAAAAAAATATGTCAAAAGCGATCAATGTAAATTAGTTTCCATAGGCGACTTTTCAAAAAAAGGAAAAAACATTAATCGTTGAATTCTTAAAGACATGCAGTATCTTTTTCGGAGCGTTATAAATCCACTACTCTGCAATGTAACTATAGCTTGTGTTACATTTTCGAAAAGTAGAGGACTAAGCTTTTCGATTTTGAAGAGATATACAGGGTATTACATTAAAATTAACAAAGTTGCCGTATACCTGAAAGTCAGAAATTTCGGTTGTAAAAATAAAATGACATATGCTTCGCACTAAATTTTCGGCAAATTAAAAATATTCAGAAAAAATGGCTGGCCGTCCTGTATAATGGAAATTAAGTTCTAACTAACCAGAACATTCTCGTATATTGTTTCTGCATTGAAACTCACCAAAATGTTTTTTGGGTCCAACTTAATCCTTAAGTTTTCCATGAAGTGTGCAGTTTTTTATACAAAAATATGTTTTTCTTTAAATGGTTTAAAAAAATTTGAAAGATATTTACCTAGCTTGTATATGCGCAAATTTATTGCATTGACGATCGGTCGGCCGAATTGATACATTGTTGTTATGTTCTCGGAAAGGTCATGAACTTGAGAATCCTGGAGTTGCTTGGCTTTAATGATTTCTTCTCTTCTGGTTGTAGGTTGGATGCGTTAATCAGCTACATGATACCTGATTTCTCGTTCGGAGAAATCCCTAAAAACGTCTCGTCCAAAGAAAAGCGAAACGTCGAATAGTAATTTCAATTTGATATGGTCTAATCCCAAGAACCATGATTTCTTAATTGATGAAACCAATGAGGGCTTCTATTTTTTATTATACTATTTGCAGTTGAAGTCCGTATTTGGGTCCTGAATTTGCTTAAACGAAAACGATATATTATCAAGTCCAGTAACAATTTATTTCGAATTATTGATAATACCAACTACGACTATAAAATTACTAGAAATCTTGTTTACTTGTATGAGATGATAATTTGGTGAAAGATAAGTATAAACTTTACGCATCTAATAATCCCATGAAAGACAAAACGATGTAATATGATACTAAAACAATAAGTGTATCTACACGACGATGAGTGAGAACATCAACACATCAAATGACACAACAAAAAAGCCACCGAAAAGACCAAAACTCGAGCGGAGCATTAAACTGCCGACACCACCTCCTGACCCATGGGAATCTCATCCAACGTACCCGAAAACGCCTTATCCGGGTAAAGATGGCAATACAGCGCAGAATACAGACGACAAGGAAAAGGAAAAGACAGAAAGGTCATCAAGCGGGGTCAGTGAAAAAGACAGGGAGATGTTCGATTATATTGAGTCGTTGCACAAAAGTGTTTATTCGAGATCCACATCGGCTTTTGCACCCGCCATAGTAACGGAAGAAGCGTTCGATCATTTAGAAAAGCTGTACAAATTAATGGAGCAGATGTTGGAATTGAGGGAGCAAAACGTTAAATTACACAGAAGGTAAGAATTGTAAATCTGGACAGCTTCAGGCAATTATTCGTAAATATATATCTCGAAACAGTTTTTAGGGTGCTTTTCTTTGAATAAATTATTTTTTGATACTTTAAACAGGCTGTGCAATAATACACAATAATGCTAATAGTTGTCAGCTTTACTATGGTATCACATTGTTAATTTATTAATGTCTTGTAACAATGTGTGACCACATTGTTACAAAAAAACGACCAATAATATATGCCTGACCATTATTCAGACTGATGAATTTTCAAAAGGAGATGACTAAAAAATAATTTAGAAGAAAAAGTAAGCTAACTTTTTGTTTTCATTTTTTTTAGCGGTTTAATTAAAGTTCAGTACAGTACGTGTATTTCATTCATTTCAACACAGGGCTTGGTAAGGGTTGTAAATATGTACAGGGTCATTGTGTATATTTTGACAGCCACTTTCAGAGTTTGTTATTCAAGGCAGAAAAAAATGTTTAATATAAAAGTTATTACTTGAACCATCAGAATCGGTTAATGAAATAAAAAAAAACAATGGGTAATAAAAATAGAGTATCGACTATATTAATATTATTTCAATAAATGGGCATCTTCTTGCTGATATACAAATACCGGGTTCGATATCTTTAAAGGCAGTCGAGAAATTTAACAAAAACATGCCATAGAGGCAATGTGTTAGAGAAAGAGAGGGATAGAGGGAGAGAGGGAGAAGGGGAGAAAAAGAGAGGGAGAGAGGGAAAGGGAGAGAGAGAGAGAGAAATAACATTCATTAGAAAGGAACCCACTGCCTCTTATAGCAGGGCTCTTGTCAATTTTCTCTGTTGTCTTTAAAGATAAGGGTATCAAACCTGGTATTTTTATAATCAGCAAAAAGATGCCCGTTTATTGAAATACTATCATACAGGGAGTTCCATTTAAAATAACAAATTCGATGCTCAATTTTTTACTTTGCAATTGCTTTTTGATTATTTTGTTGACAGATTCTGGCCCTTCAGGTAAAACCAAATAACTTTTACATTCAATATTCTAGCTTGAATAATACACTCTGTAAGTAGGTGTCAAAACATAAGTGAACACGTGACCTACTTAAAATAAAGGAGTTTACATTTACATTCGAGTATTTTGAAGATTTTTGTTATACCGGTAGATTTACGGGCAATCATCACGAATCTAAAGTCAGATTTTCTTCCTTCTAAATGTTCAATCTTTTAATTAGTAAATGAAGTAATTTTCATAAAAAAACAATAACTTAAGAATTTAATTTAACATTAAATACCAATTTTTTATTTTTTTATCAATCAGCAACAGTAAAGTAAAAATTAGAGTTGGAGAAAATACTGTGAATTCGGTTTTGGCTGCTACTATTGCAAAATAACTGTAAAAGCTGTATAAACATATAGTCTGTAGCTACAATTAAAAAAAAATGGCCTGGTCTCAGTTAAAAAATGGCTCGAATAAGCAGAGCTAGCTAATATGGAACTAAAGAAGTTATTTATTTAGTTATAAATAAACCCAAAATATTTTAAAAGTTTCGGGGAGGGGGAAGGGTCCAGATCCCATGGACTGCGTTCTAACTATTATATTTTTAACATTGTTTAGTTATTTAGCATTACGTCTGATATCAATTTTAAAAATGTTCTTTAAACGTACATTTCTTTTAGGATTCGTGACCTCGAGCACTTAAACAATCTCGAAAAACTTAGTCTAAATCCAGATTCAGTTGAAGAAGAATATCCTGATTTAGAGAAAGATACTGCTCTGGCGGAGACCCTATTGGATTCGATACTTCAAGACCCTAAGAATAAAGTAATCCATTCTTAAGTGCTCTTAGGCCTGGAAAATAGTATATACTGTGGGCCAAAAAAATGTCCATATTTTTAATTTTTGAATAACTTTTTTATTTGTTAAACATTTTTAATAAAATTTGGGGTAGACATTCTTAGATATATAGTTTATAGAAAAACATAGAAAATGAATAAGGTCCACTTGTCTTTTTTTACAGGGTCACCGCAGAATGTTCATACTACTTTTCGAAACATATATGCGATATTTTCCTTCTCATAAAGCTCTTATTGAAACTTTCGTTTTCGTCCAGAAACTATAATATTTCAACTTTGTCTACCTAAAAGTTGCTAATAAGTTATAATTATTTCCAAAGCCAGCTTATAATAAAAAAAAAACATATATTGCCGCAAGTTTGTGACATGTAAGACACAGTAATACGATGTCATTAAATATGCAATAAAGTAAATATTCATTGAAATATTTTAAAAAAGGAAAATTGCAGTTTTACTGGTAACATATAAGGCTTTAAAGTAGTACTTATGCTTATCCTCAAAATATGAAAAATATTTTTTCGGAGCGTTTTAAAAAACCCATCTTTTACATTAAAAAAATTAAATCTCATTCATTTTGAATATGTTGTTCTATAATCTATATATCTGTGAATATATCTCAAAAGTTTTATTAAATCATAATAATAAATAATAAAGTTATTAAAAATTTAAATATGTTGACTTTTTTTTGGCCCACCGTGTACGTATATACTATAAGCAAACTAACTTGGCGAATTGTTTAAGTGCATCTAAATAAAGTAATATTTAAAAAAAATACCCAAAACATAATTTTATTAGGGAAAATATATAAACAATTGCTGAAAATTAATTTTTCCTTTTATATTAAAATATATTAGTTCAATGTTCCAATTCAATCAATCCAATCAAATTCAATTCATTTAAAGTAAATAAATTTTGCAAAATAAAATGACAAAAAAATCATGAGATAAGTTACTTTTAAATCATAACTTTTCAATAAAAACATATATATATAACGTTTCCGAATTAATATTCGACTATGTGGTAGGGCCTTTTTAAAATAAAAGTTATTACGATATATAAATTGGGGACTCAGATAGATTTTCTTTTAATTCACGTTCCTTATTAACATTTAGAGCTAAAGCTGGGCAAATATACCATTGAATATTTATGTTTCATGAATACAAAGTTTCTGAATCAGTGAGTCGTAGAATAAAGTTTATATTGACTACTAAAGAAGCGATATATTTGCGAGTGAGAAGTTCCGAGGAGTCGGCTGTGGGTGGCAGAAGTAGATGACAGCGTGGCTCGCACAGCGGAAAACCTAATTTTGAGCATCCTAATTGAGCGAAAATGAAGTGGATGAAACACCCTCGTTTCATTTAGAAATTGGTATAAAATGTGTGGCAAAAAAAAGGCGTGCAAGAAATTTTTTTGCCTAGCTTTAAGCCTTCGTACCGGCGCCGGCGTATCAGTACCACCTGGAACAAAATCGATCGAGCAGATAAAAACCTCTATCTTTTTGCTAGTAGATACAGGTATACATTTTTTGTCCGTACTACTATAATTGCTTAAATCGAGTTTGTAAAGTTCATTGATTGTTGAATATCAAATTAATGTAATTATAGTATTAAATAATTAATGAACCTTATCAAATATGGCATTATCAGTATACGGGGATGTATAAAATAGCGTGTTTGATTTTAGTACACAAAATAATTTTTTGTGCTATATTAAATCACTGGGGTTATAATTAATAATTATTAAACAAATTATTATTTGACGTTTTATTTTGTAAATATCCACACTAAAAATAATTTTATATTGTAGTATCAGTCAAATGATGATGATGAACAAAATACACAGACGGAGGTCTCCATATGCTTTCGTTTGCAGCGAAATTATAGTTTAAACAATGCCTCCAGAGGAAAACCAATAAGCATAACTTGTTAATAAATAAAGTCACATGGTCAATATTTTGCCCAGATATTTAACATCATGTAGGATATATTTGTACGAAGTCTCAAATCGATGCGATTTATATTGTATATCTTATTGACATTTGCAAAAAAGCTCATATTTAAGGTTTTTTTCGCAACTTTCTCGGAAACTAATCTATTTTTTGTGTATTTTCTTTTCTGAAAAATAACTTTATGTATATGCACTTTAGGAACTCGTTCAGTTATTTTCTCTATAGTATCTCATAAATAATGTTTGTACTATTTTCCTGGTCCATGTGCAGAATTAGAGAAATAAAATCAATTATATCTTTTATAATTTAAAGGATTTTCCGAAAGGCAAACATCTCAGGACTTCACTATTAAGAAGACGTCGCAGTGGATCAGCAACGGAAAAACCAACTTCCGAAACTACTACCGTTGTCGAGAAAGAAGAACGAGAGAAAGATAAAGATCGATTAGAAGGTGCAAATAAAAATGATAAACAGTCGAAAGTATCAAAATGGACCAAGGTTAAAGCGGCATTTAGGCAAGTACCCTTTTATGATTTCTGTGCCGTATATTTTCTTCTCGACAAGTGTTAAAATTTTTAAATTTGCACTATTTGCTATGATCTATTTACATCTTTTCCTCCATAACATACCGTTGTCGTTGTTAGAGTCTTAGCATTCGATATGGCCAATTTAACTAAACCGTGTTAAAGCAATCGTTTTTTTTAGGTGGGAAAAAGCATCCAATGTTGGAGACACCAAATCTCAAGATAGTGGCATTCATGTACCAATAAACTATGAAATTGCTCGATATCTACGAGTACCGTCTACCAGTGATGAACTAGGCCACAGTCCTGGTGATTCAGGGGCAGGAATTTCCACTCCCGGCACTATAAGTTCAGCATCTTCGAACGATGATGTAAGGATGGGTAAGTATACCATGAAATGTATAATATATGCATTATATTACCTTAAGAGTTTAAATAGAACACTTAGCAACCAAAAGTCTTATGGCGTGTAGTATGCCGACCACTGGAAAACTACTCCTTTAAAGACTGTTCCTATATAAGGATTTCAAACTTCTCTTTAACTACAGATCCATATTTTTATTTATCAATGATAGTGCACGTGACAGGTGTACCTTCTTGTGCAAAATTCGAAGTCCGCATTCTATCAGTGAAAGTAAGTTCTAGAGACGCTAATCTTTAATAATTTTGATGTTGCCAGAGCGAGTGTGTAGTTTTTTTTCACACCTCACTCCCATTTATCAAGGAAAAAGGTATCGCAGACCTGTAAAGTTAAACAAAAATGCATGTTATTAAGTAAATAATAGAGAATATTATTCAGGGCATGCCATGTCAAAGATATATTATATTCATTTTATGGAGACCCATTTGCAGATTTACGTTTTTTTTTTAAAATACGGTAGTAGAAAACAAATAATGAAAGAATCATCATTCTCTCTACTTTGTATTGAAAGAACACGTATTTTATCTTTCAGTTACCTTAGTTTAAAAAATATTGCCGGTTTTATATAGAAAAGAACAAAATATTAAACAAGTAATAATTTTCTTCCTTCTAAAACAATTTCTGTAGTTAGCAAAAATGTCTTTGGAAGCTTTGAAAATAAATAACAATTATTCAAATTTATTTGCGTACAAAATTCCACATATGCATAAGTAAAGGAAGGTTGTAGTGGATTTAACGACCCAATAAAATGTTTCTATATATATATATATATATATATGTATACATATATATATATATATATATATATATATATATATGTATACATATACTATATATATATATATATATATATATATGTATACATATATATATATATATATATATATATATATATATATATATATATATATATATATATAAAACGTGCTAAATCTAGTGGGGCTGTAGTCAAAGAGAGGGGACCTTAGATTAAAACACTTTGTTGCTTTGCCAAGCTTTCGGCAACTGTTTATTGCCTTCCTCAAGACAGCCTAAAAATTGTTATTATTTTGTATTAACATTTATTTAAAAAAAAAAAGTTGTTGTGGACTTACTACTTGGTTTTACTCTTGAAGAAACAACACTGAAAAATTCTCAACATTGCTAAAGACCTATATACATATTATTTACACCTTTTTATCACTAGTTTTGACTTGGATGTTGTTATATTAACACATTTTAAAATTCTTAAAGATTTGGTTTATTCCAACGTGCAGACACTGTCGGCCATTTTGCGTATTTTAAAGGCAAATTATTATTGTAAAATGGAGAACGTGTTTTTTTTTTATTTTTGCTCTCCTTCCCTTACTTCACACTAGTTGGTTTACGCGTTCTTTGTTTTTCAAATAATTGTCGACTGAGCACGAATCGGTAACGACGGTTTCCCAAATGTATAGTTGGAAAAGAAAAGTGTAGATGGCGCATTAGTAAACAGTACTCTGCAAAGCTGGTAACCCAATCAGCACAAATCTTACAAGTTCTGTAATTGTTGGTTAAACGATGAAAACATTTTATATTCTGTAGTTAGTCACAACTATCCACCCTCTCGATATATATATATATATATATATATATATATATATATATATATATATATCTTTTGGATAAGACAAATTGAAAAGTTTAAAAAAACAGTGTAAACCGTTCGAGGAAAGCGCGAGCGTATTTTTCGTTTATATGTAAACAAATGAAATAACTACAAATTTACTTAGGCAAGCTGAAAAACAAGTATTATTAGTTATACGGAAATCAATTTGGAAATTTTATTAGTCACGATAAATAGCGGATTCAAATTAAATCTATCAAATGAAAAAAGAAATTTGATATTAGGCGTGTTAGTTTCGAAGGAAAAACAAGTTCATGGAAATCAGTTTTTAGGATTTATTTTCTGTTGCATAGTTGTATCGTTCGTATCCAGTTAAAATGGAAATTCAATTCTTCTGATTTAAATTGAGATTCCTCATTAAATATGTAAGGGCTACTACAAAGCTTTTCAAAAGGAATAAATTATTATAATTATTTTTTTTTGAAAAATCGTCGTCAGTCAGCGAGTCCTTTTTTTGATTGGTGAAGGACACCAGCGCCACACACATTTTTGGAGTATTTTAAAAAATATACAACGAAAAAGAAAACATTGAACAAACTTAACTAGCGTTGATAACAAGCAGGCTATACTTAATTCTCATGCATGCTTTGATATAGAGTAAGAACGAAAGTAGAATGGATTTATTTTTTACCTTAAATAACCTGTTTATGAAATAATATATTTGCGATAAAAACCACTTTATATCAAATTATGTAATAAAATATGTATGTTATATTGTATCGTGGTTGCCTTAATAATTCCCTATATATTATACAGGAAGGACGTTTGGAGACTAATTTGAGAAAGTGAAGTATTTTTCACGATAATTCGCTTGGTTTTTGAACTGCAATAAAACGATCTTTCTAACTGGTATAATAAAAACCCTTGAAATTCAAAATTTCAGCGTACGGGACTGGATTCTAATAATCTATAATCATTACCAGATTTATTCCTTTGTACTTGTTGGGTGAGAAATATAAATTTTATCTGCAGGTATAGTAGAGAAGTTTTACTTTGTACCCATCTTGTAAAGAATTGAGTTATTAAGTTTAGTTAAAAGTTTATCATTCAACTGTATGTTTCATCGATAAACAGATAGGACAATAGGAATTTTCCTTTGAAAGAAGCAAGTACGTTATGAAAAACACATTTATCTGCAGTAAAAGATACAGTTTTCAAGCCAACCAAGAAAAAAGGGAAATGACCTCGACATAATTAAATGTTTATCGAAGGCGAAAAAAACCTAATTCCCATAAAAATTTCTTCTAGTTATGTACTTACACTGGATTCCTTAAAAAACGAGTAGTGAAAGACGAAACTAAAATTTCCTGTAACATAACAAACAAATAAGATTGCGGATAGTTCTACCAAAAATGGGCTACAAATAATGCGTCATCAATAAAAGGCAAAAAATAATGGAATCACAGCGATTCTGGAAGTTACACAGAATATGATTGATGACTAAAAAAAAATTGATTTATAGTTCCTGGCATCAGTGAGCCCCCCGGCACTGCTCTCTTTTGCTGTGTGGTAGTTCCGCCACTGCCCAAGGCCCTCCCTGGCAGGCGGGCCCGGGCGCATTGGGCTCTCCTGTTCATCGATAACTACGCTCCATTATTTAAATTGACTTTCATAATTTTAAGTATGGGATTTTTAAGTCGAAATTCTATATTCAATATCTTTACTTGACAAAATCGAAGCGCTAGAGTAGAATAATGCACAACTCTTCAAGAATATGCCACTTGGAATGCAATCGTTGAAAAAAAAAACAATTTGCCATTATACGTGAAGTAACATACAACACACTGTAAAATTTAAAAAATGTTTGAGTGTTGAACGACTGTCTCGGGACGTTTTCAAAATTTGTTGGTTGTTTTTCGCTTAATGCAAGACATAATGTTTTAAAGAAATTGGCCTATAATCGTTGTTCGTATATTTTTCAATATAGCAAGTAGACAAGCATGCTTGTTAAAAGTACAAGTTCCTTTATATCGGGCTGTTCAATAAACCAATGCAAACTGGAAAATATTTTTATTCATTTTAATAAATTAAAAAATAAAGAAATAGATACAGTTAGTTGTTGAGTTTATTGGTCCCATTTTTCTCTAACTGCCCTCACCATTTGTAAAACAGTTAAAAACTCTTCGTCTGTTTGCCTTAACACATATTTGAAGCGTGACCAAATATACTCTATAGGGTTACAATCTGGAGATTTTAGTGGCCATACCCTTCAAGTGATTCTATTTCCTTTCGAAGGTTTATTTATTTTATTTATTTACATCTTTATGGGGACGTTCATTACGGTCGAAATGAAATCGTCGCTGACATTTTGATGGTAGAAGAAACCGGTAGCAGTAAGTGGCTAATGAAACTGTAGCTCGTGAAGTGAAGTGTTCATCCTATCATATTGTAACACAACCGCCACCATAACGGCACCAGGAACAGAGTGTACAATTTAAGTAGACTTAAACGCCACAATTAGAAGAAGGCTATACAAAAACAATTTAAGATAAGTAAAACTTACACTTAAACTGTTTTAATTTTTCTCTCCTTTTGAGATTTGGGCCCGGTATCCCGTGCATGAGTTTCATTCGTTATTCGTTACATCTAGCGAACATGTACCCTGCTAAGGCCAACACACCGAACTTTCCGTCAAGAATAGGAAAGAGAACACATTCAGCGGAACTTGAATTACTGGAAAAGTAGTGTGTTTGTGGATGAATTAAAAATTAACCTGTATCACTGGGATGTGCGGATCTTAATGTGCAGAAGCCCAAATGAAAAATACAGTTAAGACAATAATAATTCCTTGTTAGTAACTCAGTGAGAGTGGCGTTACAACATTTGGGGAGATTATTCTTAACAGTAGAACTGAGCTCTTCGTATCACAAGAATTGCAGCAGCCAGTTAACGCAACCAGTACCTTATACCAATAGTGATTCCCTTTCCAAATTTCGACGACGATTTTGTTTTAGTTGACGATAATGAGAGAATTTTTGAAAGCAAATGGAATCACCAGAATGGTATGGTCACCAAAATCTCCAGATTTAAACCCTATAAACCATGTTTGGTTGCCCATTAGCCAGCGGTAAAGCAAAAAAAATAAAAAATGATTATCAATTTATGAGGGCAATTAGAGAGAAATGAAATCGATTAACTCAACAATAAGATGGCGGAGTAAAATGGCGGGTTAATAAAATATTTAAGCCTGAAAAACTACATAATAGATTGATTTCAAATTTTGTGCAATAATTAATTGTGGTATAGAGATTAATTGGTAAAACTATCGTACGAATTCAAGATGAAGAACAAAATGGCGGCCAAATGAAATGTTTGTAATCGTGAAAAAAACTCCAGGTTTTACATATCAAATATGTTTTCTCAATTTCATATGGCTATTTGTACCCGATTGATTTCAAATTTTGGTAAAAAAATAAGGGCTATGTGATAATATTTTGATAAAAATCCAATATAGCGGAACAAAATGACGGCGTAGCGAAATGTTATAAACAATTATTAGTAAAAAATGCATTATCCAATTTACCTGAAATTTTGCATAAAAATCAAGTCTTACATAGTAATCAATCTGTAACTGGTAAAACGGTACGAATTCAAATCTTACAATCAGTGTTAAAACTGCCTATTCAATTTATTTCAAATCATGCTCAAAAATTAAGTGTGGTATAGGTAGAAACTGGTAAAATATTGGTACGAATCCAATATGGTGGAACAAAATGTCCCCTAATAAAAATGTTTGAAAAGACAGAAATTTCTGAATTTTAGGTTAAAGACAATGAGTTTATGCACTATTGAATTGAATAGCTGGCAGCAGCAGTTGTTCTAATTTTGTATTTAATATTTATTTTCTGTATCAACCATCCCTGAATCCTCAATTTAATTTAATTTTTATTTTATTTTACCTGCTGTATAAACCCACCTTTTGTATCACTCATGAAAAGTAATCTAATCGCACATTTTTATGCTTTTCGACGAACAAAATTTTTAAAATTAAAATTGAAATAAACCTCATGATTACTAATATTTTTGCTGGAAAACTAAGAAATATGTTTCACAAATATAACCTAACCATAAACTTTCATACAAATTAGATCTAGTTCTTTTTAATTTTTAACTAATAAACATAAACTACATCTTAAATAAGTAACTTAATATTTTGTCAAGGAACAATTATGTTCGATAACGTTGTGCAATCTTTGAGGCATGCTTAAGATCAAGTCTCTTGTATATTTAGGGGTTATTTCGTTCCAAGTTCGAACGATTGATTGTCGAAGATCATCTTGATTATAAGACCGAAATCCTTCCGTATAAATTTGTTTGGTCATTTGCCCCCAGACGTTTTCAATTGGATTCAAATGAGGGCTTTTTAAAATCCAGGGCATGGTTTCGAGATTATGATTTCGCATAACTACTAACTAAACTCCTGCAATGAATAGCAATTTTTTTCAAGGAGATGTTTCTTTAGACGATTTTTGAATATGTTAATATTAATAGCATTTCTAATATGATTATTTAACTTGTTATATAAATCACAACCTGTAAAAAAATATATTTTTGATAAGCCGCAGATCTATGATGTTCCGGTAATAAAAGTGTTTTGTGTCGTGTTTCATAACTATCACCTGATCTAACACTTTGAAACAATGTGTTGTTCTTATACACAAAACAGTAAACTTCGTAAATGTATATTCCTGTCACAGTTAGTATTTCAAGTACCTTAAACGCCTCCCTACATGAGTCCCTATACCCCAACCCAGCAATCAGTCTGACACAATATTTTTGCAAAAGGAAAACTCTATTAATATATGCACTCCTACCCCAATTCAATATGCCATATCGAGTGAATATTTTCATACTTCAAAGTCAAAACTACCTCTTGACTACAATGCATAGACATAAATTTGAGTCCATAACAACCACTGCGTAATTTAGAGCCTCATTCTGTGGCAGCCATTTAAGGTTAGAATCAAAAGTGACACCCAATATCTGGACTCTTCAGATAAATCTAAGTTAGTATCATTAGGATGCAAAGAAACATGTAATAATGTGTTTTTTTGTTTCTTTTTTACATAATCAAGTCTAACACAAAAACATTCAAAGACACCTTCGACACAAAAACGGTTAATGTCACATGAAACAACAGACTTATAAAATGCATCATGTTTATACATAGCCACCCCTCCATGCCTTAAGTTTTTTTCTACAAAACGACCCTACCAATGTGTAATTTCTAAGCTTGATTTGTTTTAAATTTTCGGTACTTAGCCAATGTTCACTAACTAAAGAAAAATCACATTTTACAGAATCGAACATAACGTCTAAGATCAAAACTTTATCAGATAAACATTGAACATTTTGATGACAAAACATTACAGGGTTATTAACATTTTAAGGAGGTACGAAAAAACTTTTTTACTTGTTATTCCATTGTTTCTTACAGTTTTTTGTCCTACATTACAGGACGCTGTTAGTAGTGATTCATCGAGTACAATGTCACCAACCAAATCTCCAACTTCATTCGGAACATCAGCGTTAGTTTCGAGGTTACGAAACGGAAATGGAAAAATGTTTTGAGTTTTGAGTACAATTAAATTGTCGTAATTCACAAAAGCATTCTTTAGGATATCTGGCAAATCTCGTTGAAAATAATTTTTTTACCGGAATACTTTAAAAAGGAGAATATATTTTCATAGTTTGAAGTACGGAAGAGGTAATTGGGGTCCACACATGTTACATATTCAAAAGAACGCGCACATTGACTAAGTGTACAATTCACATTATACACAAAATCATTTAGAACCTTTCTTCCTTTAGTGAAAGAGGCACCTATTAAAACCATATTTGTATGGTTCAGTAGTGTAATGTGCTCCAGAAGTTTATAATAATCCAGGCTATGACTATTTAGAGCATCCCCAGTTCTGCCGAAATAATAACTTTGTCAAACTTGGTGTAATCTTTACATAAAACATGTAGATCTTTAATTATATTGTTAATAGAAGCACCAGGTTTAAAAACAGTCAATACTTGGTAATCCTTAAGACTTACGTTACTGTCCAATATTGTCCTACAATCCTTGAAATTATCGTCGCCAACTAATAAAATACGACTGATAGTAATGATAGTTTTGAAATTTTCTTTCGGCTTCTTTAAGTACGTTCCAGCGAGTCTCCCTTTCCGCAGATAATACCTTTTCGGTGCAGGAAGTTAAAGATTTCTTATTTGTAGTAGTAAAGCTTTAGGTATTTGGTTTGAAACAAAGATAAATATTGCTTTCAAATCAAAAGCAAAAGTGAGTGTCAAAAAAATGACTTAGACATTCCAATCCTAGGTTAACTTTGGCATTGCAATTCTAGGTTAACTTGGAATAACAGTTCAGGAGAGTAAAATGGGTAATTTTTGTTACAGTTACTTTTGGTGATGATGGTACGTATATAAATATAAACTAGTGTACAAAAAACGTAAATCCTGCGTAATTTAGTAAATTTAATATTTTTACTAGTTCCAGTTTTTCACACTTTTTCTCAGCTGTATAAATTTTTCTCTTCTTTGTAATGTGCTAAAAAAAGCTGATTTTGTTTTCCAGTTCCAAGTAATTTAATTCTGTATTTAGATATTATCCACCATATATGTCGCTTAATTATATATTGGAACTAAAAAAATCATTAACGTTGCTGGTTGTGTGTTTTTGGGCGCATTTATAGCAGTTGTAGAAAATAAAGTTAAATTGAGAACTGGCTTTGATTGAGAAATCCTCGAAATACTAGGCAAAACTAGACAAGAAGAATCTGTCCGTTTAAATTTAGCAAAACTTAATAACGAATATTCCAGTCATATTGTCAAACATCATGACAAAGTCACAAGAAGACTTGTATAAACTCATATATTTCATTCGTTACTTGAATCTAATTATAAATGCATAATGACTGGCCTAAATCTGTTATGAAAACATATACTCGTACATTTATACTTTTATTAGTTTAGTTCGGCAGCTGCGAAAAACCGTTTTATAAATATTTTGAATATTTAAGTTAAATTTTGCTTTAATATATGTAGGAAGTGATACCAGTCTTCAGAGATTGAGCCTTGATACTTTTAGATCAAACAATTATTAACGGGTGTTTCCTTGAACTGGTTTTAGTATGGGAAATACAAAATGTACTTGCATGTAATTTTAAAATTTCGATGCTGAATTATACCAGCTTGAAAACCCATTTCACTGTATGATAAAAAAAGAAGAAATTCAAGAAGTAAAAACATAATTATGTTGGGAAATATATCAGTAGGTACCGTCCAATAACACAGAAATTTATTTATAAATGAAAAATATTTGTTCTAAAAATTATGTCTGCAATTTAAATTACTTTAATTTATTGTTAAGTTTGATACAAAAATAACTAATATAAATTACAGTGGTAAAACGACTGTATAATAAAGTAATTATACCCTTGTTGCTTCTTTCGAAAGAGGATTCTAGTCGTGAAAAAATCACCCTCCTAGAATTATTGCAGTTCTTTGCGTTTTCAGGTCCCTGGGCTCTGAAAAACATGTTCTCCTATTTTGGTCAGTCTGTCGGTTTGTCTGTTTGTCTGCCTCTACGCGGCATAGCTCAGAAACTACTTAGCCGATTGACTGAATATTTTGGTCAGAAATCAAGGATCATAAGGGGATGAAACGGTTACATTTTGGTAAAAATCCAGTATGGCGGAATAAAATGGCGGCGTCACAAAATGTAAAACCTATCATTATTAAATTTATCGAATGGGCTGCAAAACTTGCGGAAAAACAAAGTATGATACAGAAATAAGCTGAAAGTTTTTGTGTAAATTCATTATGGCGGAAAAAACTCGCTTAATTAAATGTTAAAAAATTCGGTACCAAAAGCTAGTATCCCTTTGACTTGAAATTTAGCACAAAAATCAAGGGATGATAGACTGGTAAATTTTGCGAATCCTCTATAGTAAAACAAAAAATTGACGGCCTAATAAATTGTTTAAATATTTGGTATAATTGCATTTCCTGGAATAAAAGGACATAAATTAAGATTAAAGGACATTATTTATTTTTAGTAGACTAAATAGTTAAGACTTATAGTTTATAGAATTTCTATAAAGTTATTACCAAATAATTATATACATAAATAGATTGTTTATTGTAAGTGGAGGAATCTGTAGGAGGAAAGTTGTGAGTAAAGATAAATGAATGAACCCATTTTTTCATTTTGAAGATGTTTAAATGTTGGCATTTTCCAATCCATGGTTCATTGTGTAGAGGAAATATTTAGCTCCAAATTGATGTAAAAATTATTCAAATACTTGATGAGCGTAGATAAATAATAAAAAGGACCTTTTGCACCCGTAAGGCAGAAATTAACTGCAGACCGAGAGGTGGCAACCCTTTTTTTACGTTAATTTATTTCGCAGTAATTGCTTTTTAATCATTAAAGTATCTCTAATTAGTAGTACTTGCTTATAACTTGTATGACCCTATGAGTACTCTTCTATTAAAATCGCACCCTAATAAAAAAATTAGTAAATTTTCTTTACCAGAAACTTCCCTCGTTATTTCCTTTCATTAGGAACAGTAAGACCAATTTGGTATCACACATAGTCATTTAGTATACTGTCTTTTCAAACATTTTTAGATCGTGCCATTTTGTTCCACCACATCGGAATCGTACCAATATTTTACCAGTTTCTACCTATGCCACACTATTTTTTGGGACTGATTTAAAGTAAACTGAATTTTTTATACACTCATTTTTTAAGACCGCCAGTTTGGATCATTATTTTAAATTCATACCGGTTAATGCTTGCATCACAATTAATTTTGCTGCGAGATATTAAGTGAATTGAATAAGAAGATTTTTTACATTGACTTTTAGACATTTTATTTGGCCGCCATTTTGTTTCTTTATCTTAAATTCGTACCAGAATTTTACCAGTTTATTTCTATATCACATTTAACGGATGCCCAAATTTTAATTAATGAATCTAATAAGTAGTTTTTCAGACTGATTTTTTTTAATCATTCATTAGGCCGTCCTTTTGTTTTCATACCAAAATATTACAGGTTGATTTCTTGTAACAAAATGTTTCCAGTTAATTACTACCTAATACTTGAGCTTTGTGCAAAGTCTGAGGTAAATAGGAAGTAGATTTTTAGTAATAATTTTTTTTGTCCAAAATTTGAAGTTAGTCTACAGACCGACAAATAGACAGACAGACAGACCGACGGAATTGCGAAAACATGTCTCCGGCATCTAAGGATCGAAACGAAAAGATCTGAAAAAATCGCTTTCCATTACATTGACACACACACACAATGTTACGTCATTTTGAATTCGTACGAGTTTATCCTTA
Organism: Kuschelorhynchus macadamiae; assembly: GCA_030620095.1. Lineage (NCBI taxonomy): Eukaryota > Metazoa > Arthropoda > Insecta > Coleoptera > Curculionidae > Kuschelorhynchus > Kuschelorhynchus macadamiae. The sequence continues at coordinate 1,788,917 of JAUTXW010000349.1, forward strand.
TGTCACATTGAATTTTTCTGCAAAATTTAAAGTCAATTGCTCATTTTGCTCAGCCATCTTGAATTGGTACCACAACTTTACAAGTTTATCTTTATATCATACTTAATGCATGCACAACATTTGAAATCAATCTAACAAGTAGTTTCATCAGGCTCATTTTTTAAATATTTTATTAGAACGCAATTTTGTTTTGCTATCTTATATTCATACCATAATGTTACCAGTTCATTCTTATGTAACACTTGACTTTTGAGCAAAATTTAAGGTAATTTAATCATTATTCTTTCTTCATTCCTTTTTTTAAACGAGGAAGTCGCTTTCCTCGTCTAAGCTTTCAACTGTTCTTCAAATTAACATATTAACATATGTGTCATATGTTTTGTCAAAAAGTTCAAGTTTATCTAAGAACTACCTATGCAACTTATCGGGATAGCTTTGGAAACAAAAGCTTGTTTGTTTCCTGAGTTTCATATTTTAAATCACTTTAAGAAAAATGTCATACAAATGGGAAATTCGCAAAAATATTTGTAATTTAGTTGGTCAAATGCCTAAAGCTGAAATAGTGCATATTTTTCGAAATCAAAATATATCAACTAGGACCATATAAAGAGGAATACGAACAAGGTGTCCCTTGTATGAACCTTCCAAAAAGTGGAAGATCAGGGCTTTTTGGCCCTCAGCAGTGCAGAAGAGTTGTAAAAAGAGATAAGAATAGGGTTGCTGTGTTTATTAGGAAACTAGCCAGGGAGAATCAAACTTCTGACACTACAGTTTTTAGAATTTGTCCAGAAGTGGTCAAAAACAGGCACAGATTTTTGGACACTTTGACACAAAAAGTGTATGACGGAAGATTGAAAACCCAAAATGGGGATCAACTACGCCGTAGAATCTGAGAAATTGATAATGGGGTCACTCACCCTTATGAAAGGTGTCCACATATATACTTAAATTATTAATTATATATAAATATTGTTAGTTATCAAATACTTTGTTCACATTACGAAAAAAAATATTTTTAATTAAAATGTGCTACTTTAAATATATTTGATTTATTTTGTTTGTGACAAAACATACGAAAAATACGCTATTTACTGTGCGGGTACAGTAGTACAGCAGTGGAGTAGTTTTTTTAATATCTAATTTGTATTCAATTATTCAAACTTTCGCAAGCCAAAGCCAGTTTCAACTAACAATCGCTGTATTTGATCTTTCGGATTGAAACTGATTACATCTATGTACATCGAATCAAACGGATCAAAGAGTATACATTTTAACTTCCCGGTTTTAACTGTTGATGTTATATATACTCAAAAATATACAAATCTTTAATTTTCAATTCTGTTCACGACCAGTCCAGTTTTCTATAGATCTATTAAAGCTTGAACAAGCTATCGTAAAATATTTTTCCAATCAATTCGTGCTGCATTCTTAACACTCCGATTTTAAGTAAATATTATTAATTCTTTCCAAAAGCATTTACCTTTATTATTACGACTTGGCACGACTCTCTAAATTGTAGTATAGACGAAAGTAATTTCGTTTCAACATTTTTATGGACTTTGCGAAATTCAGCATGAAATTCTTTAAATTATGAGTAGAAAAATTAATTTAACATGCTCCATATATTTGATGTTAACATATTACTGCATATTTATGGGTTCCATGTTATTCTGGCATTGACAGAGCACGTTTTTTTTGTGTTCCGAGTATGAGCGTACTTAAGGGGGGTCCAGGGGGTTCGGACCTCCTCCGTGAGCTGTTGGTATATCAAGGAAAAGTATCCTTAACAGGGACATATGATGATATCCTTTTAGATTTTTCATTGTTCTGGGGGCCTGGACTACTGTAGTTGTACTGAGTATGAGCGTGAGAACCTTTTTTAGTCAACAACAAAAATTATGAGCTCAGACCCCCATCAAATCCAAAATACGCCATTGGTTCCAGTTCTATAAAAAGTCTCTCTCTTCCTATATTAATGTCAATTAATTCGACAATTGTTGGACACATACATATATACAGCGTGTAACAAAAATAAGAAAACGGGGAAATATCTCAGGTACTGCTTACCTGAATTTAATGAAATTATTTACATTTAGGCATGAAAATATATCCGGATTTCGCATTGCTGCCAAGTTTACCGTTTTTCAGTTATATAAGGAAATTTTTTTTAACACACTCTATTATATTACTTTTTTAAAATTTGCGTAAAAATCTCAATACTTTTTATTAAGAGCACTTTTGCGAAATAAGGGTCTAATATCAATAATTTAATGTATTACCTTTTATTAAAATACCTGCACACAAAAGGTTACCGGATATGTTTGACTATGTCAGTTTTGTTGATTTACAAAAATAGATCGTTTAACTGAATCCTAAAAAATTGAAATTTGAATTAGACTGGGTTATGGGGATAGAATGCGAAACCTGAATCATGTCTGTAACGTTTTTAATGCCAAATATCCTAACGGAAATCAAATAACCCAATCTACCGTAAGCAAAATTAACAAAAAATTTCGTGAAACTGGAAAGGTAAAAGATGTTGTAAGTTTGCCAGACTGGAAAGCACAATAATTCCTCATCTTACTACCAAAACACTAGCATGAGAAAACAGCGTGTCAACTTTAAAAGTAGGTTGTAAAAAACAACGGAAATAATACAATAAAAAATAGAAATACGTAATACAACAAAAATCATAAATTCATGAAACTAAGTAAGGTGTTTAAAATGTTGCCCATTTACTTTTACAGCCTCCTCGATTTTTTTTAAGGTGATTTTAAGGTGCCCCACAAAAAGTAGTCGAGGGGTGTCAAGTCCGGAGACCGATATGGCCACTCTATTGCACATCGTGCTGAAATCATATGGTGCACCATTACCTAAAAAAACCAAGTTTCAAGACATAAGAGAGCAGGTAAAGTAAGGATCTTACGGTTATTCGGAAATAGTTCTGCAATAACTGGGACAATTTCGGTTCTTAAAAGATTCAAATATCTTTCGTCAGTTAATGTTTCTTCCATGAAGAAGGTACCAATTATTTTTGCACCCTTTATGCCACACCAAACATTTATCTTTTGGGGAAATTGGGTATGATTTTCACGTATTCAATGTGGATTTTTCCTGGCCGAATATCGGCAATTATGCCTGTTAATTTATTAATAAGAAAAGTTGTTTCGTCAGGAAAAATAAATTGATTGACTAAATTTACATTGGTATTGCAACGTTTCATTATGATTTCATAAAATTCCAAGCGCCTATTGTGATCATCTTCACAGAGCTCTTGCACAAAAGTTATTTTGTATGGATGAAACTTTTCGGTGCGGATTTTCTTCTAAACTGATTAAAACATTCAGAGCTTTAGCACCATCTGTTGCGTTTTTAGGTCTGCCAGAACGTACATTATCTTTTACCTTTCCAATATCACGAAATTTTTTGTTAATTTTACTTTATTGTAGATTTAGTTATTGGATTTCTGTTAAAATATTTGTCATTAAAAATATTACAAATATCTTGCAGGTTTTGAATTCTATCCCCATAACCCAGTAAAATTAAAATTTCAATTCTTTGAGTTTCAGTTAAACGATCCATTTTTCTAAATTAACAAAACTGACATTGTCAACCATATCAGATAACCTTTTGTGTGCAAATATTTTAATAAAAGGTTATACGTTAAACTATGGATGTTAGACCCATATTTTTGCAAAAACTGTTCACTTTCACTCTTAGTAAAAAGTATTGAGAATTTTACGTAGATTTTAAAAAAGTAATATAATATATGGCGTCCCATTAAAAAAAACAATTTTCCTTTTATAGTAGAAAAACAGTAGCAATGCGGAACTCTCCATTGGATTCGTCATAATTTCATACCTAAGTACACATATTTTCATTAAATTCAGGTAAGTGGTTCCTGAGATATTTCGCCATTTCCTAACTTTTGTTACATGTTGTATAAATATTAAAAAGAAACTACAGCATTTGCAATTAAAAAAGCCGGTAAACTTTCTTTACCCAGAACTTCCCTCGTTATGAACATTTCCTTTTATTTGGAATATTGAAGCATGGTCCTGTTTAGTTCCACACACAATCATTAAAGAACACATATAAATTATGATTTTTTACTTTTGTAAGGAAAAAGGGAGGATGCAGGAGAAATTTTCCGGTTAAGTTCCCTTACAGATTCGTTTTACCCAATTGCCATGAAGTTCTCTTTATCATAAAAGATAACACAATTTATATACGTAACTACGAAATGACTGGATGCGAAAGAATTATAATATTTTACTATTCCGAATAAAAAGAAGAATTACTATCAAGGGAAGTTCAGGATAAAGGAAATACACCCATTTTTATAATGTTTTTTCAAACCATTTTAATCGGCCGCCGTTTTGACCACCAAACTCGATTCGTTAATATTTTACCAGTTTTCATCTATGTCACATGCCATTTTTGGGCAAAATTTAAAATCAACTGAAGAAGTATACCCTATATAACACCAACAGTCAATTGAACCATTGATTTTTAAACATTTTGTTCCATTATTTTGAATTCGTACCAAAATTTTACCAGTTCATTATAATTAGTTTATTTAGGCTGATCTTTTAAACATTTTATTAGGCCGCCATTTCGTTTCGCCGTCTTGGATTCGTGTCAAAATTTTACCAGTTCATTCCTAAGTCAATCAGGAAAATAATTTTTAGCTACGCTCGAAATAGAAAAACAGACAGACCGACGGAATTGAGAAAACATGAAATTTGGCATCTAGAGACCCTGAAACATAGAGATCTGAAAAAACTCGGAGGTGATTTTTTCGGGATTACAATATTTTCTTCTTACGAAGGGAGTAAAAATTGCAATAATTTTCACTTTATAGGTAAAGACAATTTTTTTTTGATTTTTTTTTGTTTATTTATAATTGTTGTTTATATTACGATTATTACTATAATTAACTTTTTAATAACTTTATTTATATAATCAATTAATAAAAAGTATTATTTGCCTCCATAAAAAGACGTTTTTGCTCCAGGAAATTCTCGAATATTTAAACATTTTATTAGGCAGCTATTTTGTTTTGCTATATAGAATTCTCACTAAAATTTTGTCAGCTTTACACTTGATATTTGTGCAAAATTTCAAGTCAATTGAATAAGTAGTATTTTGTTACTAAATTTTTAAACATTTCAATATGCTGCTATTTTATTCTATCATAATGACCCCACACATCAGCTGACTATTCTATGTCATAGGAATGAGCTTTTTACACGAAATAATTTCTGTTCTCCCGCCAATAAGTACCTCTGACATTAGTATTTTCCGTTTCCTTAATCATTTTCCTTTTCTTTCTTCTTCCTAGCTTGCATTTATTAAATATTATAGATCTGACATTACGTTGCGTTTAGAAATTTTTGTTGACCCTGAGGTGCTTTTAATTACATGTTTTGTTTAAACCATCCGGGCCTAAACAGTATTTGGATATCTGCCAGGAAATTGCCATGTCATGGCATTTTATTTTTCATTCCCTAATATGTTTATATTTAACTAAATTAATTTCCTCTATTAATGTGGTGTAAATGAAAAGTAATAAATTTCGTTTATTATTATTATTATTATTTATTAAATAAACAATCTAAGTTAACTTTTGCACTCAAACGAAATTTTTATGATTTTTATAAATTATATATTATAATAAATTGGACCAGTTTTGTATTACCATTTTAAAAATAAATTTATCTTCTGTAACTTTCCTTATGAGCATTTTTGTCTTTATTATAACGTTTCAGAAGATACAAGGCTCTATAACTCGTAAACGGTTATGGATACGAAAAAGATAAAATATATGCTGTATTAAGAAATCATGGTTCTTGAAGACCGTGTCAAAATGGAATCACTTTCCGACGTTTCGCCTTCGATTGCACGAGGCATCTTCAGAGACCTTCACTTCACGAGATCCGCACACTGAATGAGCTCGGAGAGACCCAGGCCGGCTATTTACCGAAGCGTGACTCGGTGTAACGATCGGTTTCTACGTATGATGCAGACTGAAGCCCGTATCTCTATTAAAATTGTTAGGATGCTTATAAATTTCAATAGATCCTCTAATTTTGCGTTTATAGAATCCCGAAACCGATGCAAGAACTTTGATTTATTTTACATTTATGACATGTCTAGTAGAATGTTGGTGTTCAGATACAGCAGATTGTACAATTTGTTTCTTTCTGATACGTCGTTCATGTTCCTTAAGCCTAGTCGATATGGATCGTCCAGTTTCTCCAATATAGATATCACCATAGGAACAGGGAATTGCATATATTCCTTCCGTTTGAAAAGTAATAATATCTTTTGGCGATCGCAAACTTTGTCCAATTTTCTTGTGTGTGTTGAAGATTATACCTATGTTGGACCGGCGAAGTAACCTTGCAATCTTGTCCGTGTATAAATGGAAGAACTACATTTCCTGTCTGTAATTCTTTATTAGTATCATTTCGTGGAGTAGGATTATTATATTTTCTAATTGGTCGTCTAATATCATCAGTGCAATATCCATTCACTCTTAAAGCTTGAGTCAGTTTCTCTGTTTCCGATTTTAAAGAATTAAAACCAACAAATTAATAACTGATTGCTTTTGTCCTGGATGATGAACAGAATTTGCATTTAAGTACCTGTTCGTATGCTTTGGTTTTCTATATACAGAGTGTCCTAAGGAACCATCCCCTTTCCTTTGTACAACAACATCTAGAAAGGGAATCGTGCCTTCTGATTCAATTTCCAATTGTAAATTTTATATTAACATGTTGTTGATTCAGATGATCAAGAAACCCAGGGAGGTTTTCTAGATCATGAGGCCATTGTACAAAAGTGTCGTCTACATATCTGAAACATGATTTTGGTTTTAGTGAAGACGACTTTAACGCTTTCTCCTTAAAACTTCTATGAAGATATTGGCTACCATTGATGACAGCTGAGATTCCATGGCTCCTCCTAAGGTTTGCTCATAGAAAGTTCCTTGAAAGACAAAATAAGTTGATGTAAGACATGCTTCAGTTAGATCTAAAAGTGAGTTGTTAATACTATTATGGCGAAATAACTCTGATATGGAAATTGAATCATTTATAGGCACATTCGTATACAGCGATTCTACATCGAAACTGACTATATGATGATATCTTTGGGATCTAATTGGATTGATTTAAGTTTTTCTACAAAATGCGTAGAGTTTCTAATATATGAATATGTTTTTCCTGCAAAATTATTAAGAATATTTGAAAGATATTTACCAATTTTGTAGTAGGAGATCCTACTGCACTGACGATAAGTCGAAGTGGTACCTTAACCTTGTGTCTTTTAGGTAGTTCGTAGAAACGCGGGATCCTTCAGCTGCTTGGCCTTAACATCTTCTGCTCCTCTGCTGGTAGGTTGGATTCGTTTATAAGGTTGGTTATCCGTCTTTCAATTTTGTTGGTCGGCTCTGCTTGGATCACTCTGTAGATGTTGTCGTCAAAAAGTAATTGCATTTTCTTCATGTAATCTGTTTTGTCTTTGACGACAGTGGCATTTCCTTTGTCGGCTGGAAGGACCAAAATGTTTTTTATCGCCGTTCTTTCTGCAGCTGATAGATTCTTCTGCTGGAAGTCTTCTAATTGCCGTTTCAACAGGATGGTTCCTTAGGACACTCTGTATATAGAAAACCAACGCATACGAACAGGTACTTAAATGCAAATTCCCATCTTCATCCAGCACAAAAGCAATCAGTTATTAATTTGTTGGTTTACAGAGCCCTCGCGATTTGTGACCAAAATTCTTTACAATCGGAAACAGAGAAACTGACTCAAGCCTTAAGAGTGAATGGATATTGCACTGATGATATTAAACGATAAATTAGAAAATATAATAATCCTACTCCACGTAATGATACTAATAAGGAATTACCGATAGGAAATGTAGTTCTTTCATTTATACAGGGAACCACAGACAAGATTGCAAGGTTACTTCGCGTGTCCAACATACGTACAATTTTCAACACACACACACACACAAGAAAATTGGACAATGTCTGAGATCGATGAAACGCAAAATTAGAGAATCTATTGAAATTTACAAGCATCCTAACAATTTAATAGAGATACTGGTTTCAGTCTTTATCATACGTGGAAACCGATCGTTAAAACGAGTCACGCTTGGGTAAACCCAGGTCGACTATAAATAGCCGGCCTGGGTCTATCTGAGCTCATTCAGCGTTCCGATCTCGTGAAGCGAAGATCCCTTAAGATGCCTCGTGTAATCGAAGGCGAAACCTCGGAAAGTGACTCCATTTTCACACGGTCTAATCCCAAGAACCATTATTTCTTAATTGACCACAGCCGTGAAAGCTTTCGTTATATATATGCTGTATTGTTCTCTTTAATTTCGCTTTTGTGCTGGGGCCAACCATCATCGGGAAATACGAGAAAAACCAAAAACAAGGATACATTTTGGGAACTCCTGGAATCCGATCCCCTCGTAGACCCCTGGGACTTTTGGTATAGTACTTTGGTATAGTCATCTCTCGAATTCAATCCAAAAGTCAAAAAACTGAGCACAAAAGTGCATCTAGTATATTTTTGTCTGATATCGCACCACTTCAAAAAAAAATCGGCAAATTTCTTTTATCCGGAACTTCCCTCGTAATGAATCTTTCCTTTTATTATAAATAGTGACGTGTGGCTCAATTTAGTTCATATATATACTGTCTTTACTTCAAACATTTTTATTGTCATTTCGCTCCACCATAATTCTTACTAATAGTTTATCGGTTTCTACCTATGCCACACTTAACTTTTGGACATATATTTTAATAAATTGATGTTGCCTTCTTGGAATTCTACCAAATGCTACCAGTTCATTCCAATGTAAAACTTGATTTTAGTACAAAAATTGAGGCAAATGGGTAATTAGTTTTTTAGTAATACTTTATTAACATTTAGGCGGCCATTTTGTTCCACCATATTGGATTTTTACCAAAAGGTAACCACGTCTATATGAACCTTAGTTTTTGACCAAAATTTGAAGTTAATCGTTTAAGTAGTTTTTTAAATATGCTGCGAACTGACAGACAGACAGGCAGACCGACAGACAGAACGATGGAATTGAGAAAACATGTTTTTTTGAGGTTTAGGGGTCCTTAAATTTGAAGTTCTGTAAAAAACTGGGTGGGTGATATTTTTCACGATTACAAATAATTTATTTGGCCGCCATTTTGTTTCGTCATCTTAAATTCGTACCAAAATTTTACCAGTTTATCTTTATATCATAAATAATTCTTGCACAACATTTGAAATCAACCTAAAAAGTACTTTTTCAGGTGGATTTTTTAAATAATTTATTAAGCCGCCCTTTTATTTTGCAATCTTGAATCCATACTAACATTTTACCAGTTCTTAGATAATACTTGATTTTTGTGCAACGTTTGAGGTAAATTGAATAAAGAGTTTTTAGTAATATTTTGTTCAGCCTTAGTTTTTGCTGAAAATTTGAAGTCAATCGGGTAAGTAGTTTTTTCTCTATGCCGCGAACAGACAGAGAGACCGTCAGATCGAAAAAATTGAGAAAACATGTTTTTTGACCCTAAAACGTTAAGATCTGTAAAAACTTGGGAGTGAGTCTTTCTCGATTCAAATATTGATTTTAACGTAGCCTTCCGAAACTTGAGGTCTAAGCTTGAAAACTGCTGACAAAATAAGGTACATCAACGAAGATTAGAACATTATTGGGTTTATCCTAAGACGGCGAGATAGCGCGAAACCTTACTAAACAAGAGAAAAGTCGTACTAATTACCATTTGAAAAAGAATTTCTCTTTAATCTTAGTCATAGATACTGCCAATTTGTTAACCAAACATGTTTTTCTGATCATATCTACCTAAAAACTATTTCACAGTTTTTAAAATGTTGATTTTTTAAGGACAAAACACGGAAACTTAAACAAAAGCAACAAGACGCCATCTCAAAATACAAATCTGGAGAGTTTCATCACATTGCTTATATATTCCACTTTCCTTCGAAATATTTATTTTAGATTTTAGATTTGGACGGTCTAAATTTAACTCGAAATTTATACACATGTAAATATCTTTGAAAAATTTTGTTTATATTGGAGTCGTTTACAATTTTGAAATTAATTTTCCAGCAGAAAGGCATTAAATTGATTTTTGGAGTGCAGTAAATAGATGTCATTTCAACGGGTATTTTCAGCAGGACAATATTTTAAACTTCACATACGACTGTTAACTACAGAGCCTGTCTTTCATTTACGAGAAAATAGCTAATATGAAAACATACAACAAATACACTGTTAATTTGCCTTGACGAAAAATTGTTAGTACGAAAATGTAATTTATCAAATCAACTCTGCGTAAACAGTAGTTAATAAGTAACCCAATTATAATATTAATGTGAAATTTTACCATAGCCTCTTTTAGTCGAGAGTTACCGTAAAAATAGTTCACTTCCGGATACCAGGAGATTTTGCATAGTACTTATGTTGATGTTAAAGAATCATTAAAAAATATTACCGACTTAAAAAAAAATGCTCTAAAAAGTGAAAAATAATATTTATTTCATATGAAAAATTTTGCTTTGTGAAGTCGACGCCAAATTTCTATTAAAACAATATTTTTATGTAATGAGTGTGTTTATGTCTAAAACCACGAGTATAATGTCTTACTGTCTTTATTAGTTTGGCGGCGCCGACTTCACAGAATTTTGTAAAAGAAATAAAATATTATTTTATTCATATATAATATAATTATATTATTTATTTATATTAAAAAAAAATATGATAGTTATTTAGTATTTTGAAGTCGGTTATATTGTTTTATATGTATTTTTTAATTCATTATCTTTAATTCTATTTATTGTAAAAGTCAAGTTTAACATATAACCACTGGGTCGACTGCATATTATGTAACATCATTGTGTAAACATTATTATAAAATATACAATTTTTCCTGAAACAATAGTGAACGCATGAGTGGGCGTACACAGTGTGTCCCAGATTCGCTTCTCTATACAGGGATCTCGACTCCTATTATACCTACAGCAAAGGTTAAATGGGGAAACTTTTAGAGGAAACTTATTGCATTCGATATCCGGCTTCAGATTTACGATCGATCAATTGTTTTTGGAAATATCGGGGAAAAACCGAAAATGGCGGATTTCGTTTTTGGCCAGTATATCCAGAACGGTAAATTTGACAACTGCCAAAATGTGACATTATTCGGACATATTTTTAAGACAAATAAGATGGCGTATACGACACGTCTTCATTGTTTTTTATAACCCGCAACCCGCCTCAACTTTCATTTTTCTTATGGCCGCCATATTGGATTTTTCGATTTTTGGAAAGAGCCTAAAATTTCCAGTCTAGTGATATCTCACAAGTGCGTTAAAAGGAGGCCATTATTTAAAGTAATGTTAGCTCTCAATGCTTTTCTAAGGAGGCCATGATTTATCTGTAACAAAATTGGATTTTGACTTTGACGTTAAGTTAAATAGTTGAAAGTATCAAAGCTGTGTTTTAATAAGTAGTACGTTTTTATCCCGATAAAATCATAAATCTGACACATAAGTTGTCAAAACCTATAGAAAATGGCCGGCATTCCGTATTCAAATGAAGAAAAGGTTGACATGTTAGCTCTGTACTTTCAATCATATAGAAACGCCGGCGTTACCTCAGCAAGGTATTTGGAGATGTACCCCGAACGACGGCAGCCTCATAAAACCCAATTCAGGAAAATCGTAGTTAATTTAATTAACCATGGTTAAGAAGAACTTGGTTTCAACAAGACGGATGTCCGGCTCACAATACCATTCAAGTGTCTGGAACTTTTTAAGAGAGCAGTTTGACGAAAGAATAATTTCTTTAAATCGTCCAATATCTTGGCCTCCTAGATCCCCTGACCTGTCGCCCTTCTTCCCCCGGGAGCACACGAAGAATGAAATCTATTAATTTGATCCCCCCGTGACCATAGAAATCCTGAGACAAAGAGTTCTGGACTCATTTAGAAATATTAACCGAAATACACTTACCAGGGTTGTATGAAAAACAGTCACCAATTGTCAAAAATGTCTCGATGCAAATGGACGTCATTTTGCAGATTTGTAAATTAATGTTACCCACTTACAAAGTAGTTAAAGCTCATTCAGATTTTTTAAGTCGTTATTTACGTTCAATACATTACTTACTTATTAATGTAATCTTATGACAAATAAATCATAGCCTCCTTTAAAAACATTGAAACCTAATTTACGAAGTGTGATATTTTGATGACACTAAAGCTTTAATGCACTTGTGAGATATCACTAGATTGGAAATTTTAGGCTCTTTTTAAAAATCGAAAAATCCAATATAGCGGTCATAAGAAAAATGAAATTTGAGGCGTATTGCGGGTTAACAAAAAACAATGAAGACGTGCCGTATTCGCCATTTTATTTGTCTTAAAAATGTGTCCGAATAATGTCACATTTTGACAGCTGTCAAATTTACCGTTCTGGATATACTGGCGAAAAACGAAATCCGCCATTTTCGGTTTCTCACCGATATTTCCCAAACTTATTGATCGATCGTAAATCTGAAACGAGATATCGAATGCAATGAGTTTCCTCTAAAACTTTTCCCATTTAACCTTAGCTGTAGGTATAATAGGAGCCGAGATCCCTATATAGAGAAGCGAATCTGGGACACACTGTATATTATTCAGTGTACCATCGAGAAAATAGTTAAAAATGACGTTGGCATTCTGCCATTTTTAACATTTTTTTCAATGTGCTTGCTTTGAAACTACTTTAGTAACATCCTGACTATTCCCTGAAAATTAAATGTAAATTGGTCAAATCATGGCCTAATAATCGATGTACATACATAAAAAAAATCGATACATTTCCTTACCCGGAACTTCCCTCGTTATCAATCTCTCTTTTTATTAGGAATGGTGAAGTGTGGTGGGTGGGTGATTTTTTCACGATTACAAACATTTTATTTGTCAACCATTTTTTCCGCTATCTTGGATTACCGCTATTTACTTACTAGTTTTACTAGTTCATCTCTTTACCACAATTAGTTTATTATGATCCAATATGTTTGATATAAGGGAAATTGAGTCGTCGACAGGAACATTTCTGTATAGTGATTCTACATCGAAACTGACCAATATATCTTCGGGATTTAACTAGATAGCATTAAATTTTTCCACGAAATGTGCAGAGCTTTTTATAAAAGAATCTGTTTTTCAAGAGATTCGATTAAGAAAAATTGAATGATATTTACCTATTTTGTATGTGGGCTAGTCTATTGCACTGACGATTGGTCGAAGTGGTAAATTGTTCTTGTGTATCTTGGGAAGACCGTAGAACATGGGAATCTTGGAGCTGCTTGGTTTTAATGATTTCTTCTCGGCTGGTGGTAGACTGGATGTGTTAAAATATTGTACCTTTTCATCACACACGTAAGGTATAAAAGACGGCATGAATCTCTCCGAGCTCATTCAGCGTTCAGATCTGGTGAAGTAAAGATCTCTGAAGATGCCTCGTGCAATCGAAGGCAAAACGTCGGATAGTAATTCCAATTTGACATGGTCTAGTCTCAAAAACCATGACTTTTTAATTGACCAAAGTTTCTGTTAAATGAAACCCATTATTCTATAAATCTCTTGGTGTTTATGTATGTAATGTTTAGATTGATTTTTTGTTTCAGAGAACTGATCTAATAGGTTCGGTAGAAAGCTTATATCTAATTACCCTCCATAATATTATAATGTACTAAATCACAAAATGGATCACAGAAACAACCACTTCGTTGGCTAGTACCACACGACCGGCATTGAATTACACAGTTAACTCCTGGCTTTCGTTGGGTATGATCATGTTAACATATTTTATTTCAAGTTACAGCAACGTCACAGCAAGGGCACTACGAGCCTTTAAAAATATTTGATCAACAGTAAAAGTAATGGTACAAGCGGGGATCAAACTCGCACCTCTGGATCTCTAGGCCGTTGCTCTAACCAATTGCGATAACGTACCATCGATAAGCAATTCGTTAGATCTAGTGCATATTCAAACCCACCAGTATCATAACCATTATTGACTCCTCCAAATATATTTAGTTTTTTTAAACTGTGAAATATTTTTTTAGAAATATTTGATCAACTGTAAGTTATGGTATGCTCGAGAATCGAACCTGTTGCTCTAACTAATTGCGCTATCGTATCACTGATAAGCAATTCGTTCGTAATATAACTTTTACTCAAAATAGAGTTCTAACCACACTACACCACAACTTGTTAGGTTCTGCGCGTTTCATTAACCAAGTTAGCATCATCAGCAAATATTTCTAAAAGCATATTTCACAGTTTAAAAAAACTTATAAAATACTTCTACTACGATCCTTGTCTGAAGCAATCACCCTAACAGGCTTTACATATCTTCACGTCTCTAAATGCCAAAAACATTTTTTCTCAATTCTATCAATCTGTCTGTCAGTTCACTGTATAGTTAAAAAAACTACTTACCCTACTAGATTAATTTCAAATCTTTGTGCAAGGTTTAAGTACGTAGTAACAAAATGGTGGCCAAATAAAATGTTTAAAAAAATCTTCTTATTCAATTGACTTAAAATTTTGCATAAAAATTAAATGTGATATAGGTAGATGATATAAACTGGCAAAGTGTATCTAAGGTAAATTGAGACAGCGGAAAATTTCGTGTACGCTCAATTTACTACACCACGTATACCAAATAAATTTATTTTAAATTATGTCCAAAAATCAAGTGTGGCATAGGTAGGAACTGGTAAAATCTGCGAAAATTGTACAAATCCAATATCGTTGAACAAAATGGCGTTCAATAAAAATCTTTGAAAAGACATTAAGTGTATGTCTATGTGACACTAAATGTCTGGCACTAAATTGGGTCACATTTCTCTATAACTAATGAAAGGAAAGATTCAAAACGAGGGAAATTCCAGGTCTTATCGTGTGGGTCCAAAGGTCACCAACATTATGAATCAAATCAGAAAATACAGTGCGTACCAAAATGTTGTGTGATTCTTTTATCGAGCTATTAAATCTCGATGGGCTATTTACAAATATACAGTGAGAAAGAAAATAGTTTTTTTTTATTATATTACGCAATATTATTAAGATAGCCACTTAATATTATTTTATATATTAAATGCCGAGGGATAAATAAGAAAATTCGCTAAATATGTATTTGGTTAAAATTTTTTGGTTGGCAAAAACAAAAATACACAAAATGGCAAGCGCCTTAATAAAGTCGGAAGGCGGTTCGAATCAGTGGAACAATCAGGATATGTTCTGTTTATACAGCCACTTAATGAAAGTGAGATTTTGTTATCAATCACCAAAAATTATGAGCCCCGCTTGACCTAAAAATCTAACCACTTATACAGTGTCATTTACCTGAATGCGGGCCACCCCTGTGCAAATAAAACTTGTTTTTTTTTTGTATTGTGATAACAAAAAAATTTTATTTTGCAAAAATATTATACACTTTGTTAAAAACACAAGAGAATTAGATCTTTACGTTTAAGGGCCCCTAGATGCTGGAAAACATGTTTTCTCAATTCTGTCTGACTGTAGGTATGACTCTCCGTCAATCTGTCTGTTCGCGGCATAGCTAAAAAACTACTTATCCGATTTCTTCAAATTTCAGTCTTAAATTAAGGGCCATGGATGCGAAAAATACAGGCTATATATATATATATATATATATATATATATATATATATATATATATATATATATATATATATATATATATATATATATATATATATATATATATATATATATATATATATATATATATATATATATATATATATATATATATATATATATATATATATATATATATATATATATATATATATATATATATATATATATATATATATATATATATATATTTATATATATATATATATATATATATATATATATATATATATATATATATATATATATATATAGCTTGTATTTTTGGTTAGCCCTGAGTTTCTGGTATATATATATATATATATATATATTTATATATATATATATATATATAAATATATATATATATATATATATATATATAAATATATATATATATATATATATATATATATATATATATATTTATATATATATATATATATATATATATATATATATATAATATATATATATATATATATATATATATATATATATATTATATATATATATATATATATATATATATATATATATATATATATAAATATATATATATATATATATATATATATATATATATATTTATATATATATATATATATATATATATATATATATATATATATATATATATATATATATATATATATATATATATATATATATATATATATATATATATATATATATATATATATATATATATATATATATATATATATATATATATATATATATATATATATATATATATATATATATATATATATATATATATTTATATATATATTTATATATATATATATATATATATAAAGCGAGTTTACCGATTTTTATATATCAAATTTTGTCTTATAATTAATAAAACAATTTACTTATTTTAAACACGCTTTAAAATTGGAACAAGTATTCTATAGTTATTTATTTATTGCCTACAAAATTACAAATGTACTAAAAAAGTGAACAAAAAAATGGTGTCAAATCTAATAAAAAAAATGTTTAACTTAAAATTCACTGGCTAATATCCAGGAGCCAGTGGCAAAAGCTCTGAGGATCGGTATAAGGAATGTACAGGGTGGTCGAAATTGGTCTGTTTTAACAGAGAAAACCTATTTCCTGACTAGATAGAGCAAAACTGACTTAGGTGTCATGGGCTCGATTTCTGAGAAATGTTTAATGGCAAAAACCGCCTGCCGATATTTTCACTGCCAACTGAGATATAGGGCGTTTTTCAATTTTCGGCCATTTTGAAAATTGTCCATAACTTTTTTATTTTGCGGAATATTAACATTCTGCAAAGACATTCTAAAGGCACTTTTTTATGTGCAATCCAGTGGCATACTCAGATTTTTTCTATAGTTGTCCGTTTTATCATAAATAGGCAAAACTTTTTTTTTTAAATGGAAATCATAGTTGGCTATAAATTATAAAAAATGCTCGCGTTTAGCCCTTTTCAGTGATATAAAGTTGTAGGTACTTATTTTCAAAAATAACGAAAATATTAGGTGTTTTTGGTTTACATCGAAGTAGGCTTTGATTTGTGATGACAATATCTCAATTATGTATTGTTAAGATTTATAGTTTGTTAGCAACTTAAACACAACTTTAAATAACACTAGCTAACGTTATTTTAATTATTTATTATTAATTTTTTTTATTTTTTTTTGTTTACATAGCAAAGTTGAACAAAATTAACAAACTAAACTACTATTTACAGCTACAAGTGAAAATAAAAAATAATTATGAAAATCTAGGTATTTAGTTAGATAGGTTTCTGATAAATATATTTAGAGAAGTTGTTCAAATTGAGCCCCTCCCTGTTGAATACAAACTAAGCATCTTTTGCGTACCGAGTTGCAACTATTTATTAGTTCAACTGGGCTAATAGATGCAAAAGCTTGCCTAGTGGCCTCTTGCAATTCTTCTTTTGTGTGAAAGGTTCTTCCTTTAAATATCAAGTCCTTCAATCTTCCCCACAAAAAAAAATCTAAGGGAGTTAAGTCACAGGACCTAGCAGGCCAAGGTATGGGGCCCCACGTACCAATCCAATTTTCTCGAAATTCGAAGTTTAAAAGATCAGTTGTGATCCTTGCATTGTGCGGGGGACAACCATCTTGTTGATAGTAGATATTTCTGGCATCAGCTAAAGGTATGTCTTCCAACAAAGGGACAATATATGTGCGCAAAATATTTACATAATCATCTGCAGTTAAATTTCCATCGTAAAAATAAGGTCCCACAAATCTTCCTCGGAATATCCCCACCCATATATTGAATCCACACCGACCTTGCCGGTCTTGTTGCACAACTACGTGTGGATTTTCAGTGGACCAGTGATATGAATTATATCTATTAAATATACCAGAAGTATCTACTCTGGATTCATCACTCCAAATAATATTTAATGGAAAATTCTCATTCTCCATGAATTTTTGCTCATACCACTGACAAAATCTCAATCTTCTAGCGGCGTCCCCTTCACGGAGTTGATGAACTCTTCTCGTTCTGTACGGTTTGAATTTATGTTTTTTGAGTATTTTTAAAACGGTGGTCTTTGGAACATTCGTTATATTAGCCAATGTTCGAGAGGAGGTGCCAGGATGATCTAATACCTCACCAATTATATTTAGCTGCTGGATTTCCTTTTCTTCCTTTAGTTCATAATGTCTTGTTCTTAACTTTTTAAAACTTCCGTAATTTACTAAATTACTTTTTAATGTTTGATAAATTCGGTTATCCGGTTGACGTCGCTCGGGAAATGTATTAAAATATAATTCACTAGCTGCTTCAGGAACTTCGTTAGATAATATGTAACATTTTAACATATCATACTTTTCATAATTCTCAAACATATTTTGTCAGCAACTTAACACAACTTTATAAAGATAACACCAAAACGCAATAATTACACCAGACTACAGTAATCTGACAGCAATATATTCAAAATATTGAACGCGCGTCATTATTCCAAGGCCTACTTCGATGTAAACTAAAAACACCTAATATTTTCGTTATTTTTGAAAATAAGTACCTACAACTTTATATCACTGAAAAGGGCTAAACGCGAGCATTTTTTATAATTTATAGCCAACTATGATTTCCATTTGAAAAAAAAAAGTTTTGCCTATTTATGATAAAACGGACAACTATAGAAAAAATCTGAGTACGCCACTGGATTGCACATAAAAAAGTGCCTTTAGAATGTCTTTGCAGAATGTTAATATTCCGCAAAATAAAAAAGTTATGGACAATTTTCAAAATGGCCGAAAATTGAAAAACGCCCTATATCTCAGTTGGCAGTGAAAATATCGGCAGGCGGTTTTTGCCATTAAACATTTCTCAGAAATCGAGCCCATGACACCTAAGTCAGTTTTGCTCTATCTAGTCAGGAAATAGGTTTTCTCTGTTAAAACAGACCAATTTCGACCACCCGGTACAGAAACTTGTGCATGAAAAAAAAACATAATTTACTTCCGAAGAAGATTAAGAAATGTAAAAATTAATAAAAATATTATAGATTAAAAATATCATCATCACTTAAAAAGTCCTCATCTTCTGAGTCGTCCTCAAATGGCGCAATGATCATTGGTGCTATATCGACATCTAGAACTCCTTCTCGATTCCACCAATCCCATCTTAATGTCTCCGTATGTTCCACAGATTTCTTCCAGTAATCCGGTGTAATATAACTTTATGAATCTTGCCAAACAATTTGCACTTCATCTGATGTAAGATCATCATTCACGTGTTTTTCGTAATATGATTTTGCATCAGTCCATATTAATTCTATTGCGTTAAACTGGCAATGGTATGGCGGCAATGGTATGGCGGCATTGGTGAAACCTAATGTCCATGTTCCCGTAATATTTCACCTACTGCATATATTGTTGGTTTTTTAATAGATTTTGCCATTAAAAGAAGTTCTAGTTTCAGCATATTGGGTAAAGGATTTTGTTTTTGTTTTATTAGCCAGTCATAAATATCACTTTTCTTCCAGGATGAAGTAGGTTGTTTATTTAAGATTCTTGAATGATAAGATGCATTGTCCAGAATGATTAAAGATGGAGCATCTAAATTTGGAATATTGGAATTAGTTGTTCTTTTAACCACTTTTCAAACAGTTCACAGTTCATATTATCATGATAGTCCATACTTTTGGATGATGAAGAAAGCAGTAAACTTGCACCTGGGAAAAATCCTGTTGAAGAACCTGCATGTAAAATGATGACTCGTCCTGCCAAGATTTCGAACCACTTCCATTAAAAAATATCCAAATCTCGTTTAAAAATACCACTTTTCTAAATTTTGAATTAACATTTTCCGTGTATTTCTTTAGAAACTGGATACGCTGACTTGCTATATGTGGCAACTCGCATAAAAATCTTCGATTACAGTCCTTTTTATATCGAAAATCCAACATTTTTTATTAATTTTGACAACGATTTTAGTCCACTTTCCAATATACCTCGGTTTTTTAAAGCTTCTTTTAAAACTTGAAGGGTTATATTAGTTTTTGATGTGTATAAATCGTAAATTGCATTACGAACATCCATTTTTACATTGTCACTTAAGACTTCTGTCTTTGGCTTTTTTCGTGTACATTTCTTAATCTTCTTCGATAGTAAATTATGCTTTTTCTCATGCACAATTTTCTGCACAGTCCTCATACCGATTCCCAGAGCTTTTGCTACTTTCTCCTGGATATTGGCCGGTTAATTTTCATTTTCGTAATATTTTATTAGATTTAATACGATTTTTTTCGCTTGTGAATGCAAAAAACCCGAAAATTGTTTTCTATTACTCATTTTGTCACTGACTTGTCAATCTGACTTTGAAGTGACACCGCTTAAAGATTTTTGCAACTGCTGGTATTTATATGTTTATCCTCTTTTTTCATATGAAAATATCATCTAATTCATCTTCAGGATTTTATGCGGAGGATATGATTACACGTAATAAAAGAAAAACAAACTTAATAAGTTTGTCGTTGATAAATTGTATGACCCGCACGATAACACCACTTTTGGCTATAATTCTATATTTGGCATATTATGAGAATGTATAAACAATATATGGGTATGTGCATATATATATATATATATATATATATATATATATATATATATATATATATATATATATATATATATATATATATATATATATATATATATATATATATATATATATATATATATATATATATATATATATATATATATATATATATATATATATATATATATATATATATATATATATATATATATATATATATATATATATATATATATATATATATATATATATATATATATGTATATATATATATGTAATATCAACTTTTAAAATAATTAATAACAAATGAAATAGACAATGCCTTATAGATAGTGGACGAAATAATTTTCAACTTTAAAATGAAACGATTTTATTTAACAACTTATATCTAAATGTCTAATCACTTCCTGAAACGGGTTTAAATTTCTTGAAGTTTTTGCATGTCCTATATGCTCCTAACAAATGAAACTATTTAAGGACCCTATATATTATCACTATAATATTGATTCGCTTTTAAATATTTTTTTTACGAATGGTGAGTTAAGATCAAAACGTCTGTAAAACGGTGTAGTGATTCCCTTAATACTTAATCCTGTAATATTTGGGTGCTCTTTCTACAATGGCCAAGTGTTTATTTTTAGAAGCCATTTAAAGCTTTAGCCAACATTTTGCTTTTACGGTGTCGTTTTTTGTTTTTTTCTGCGTATCGAATGGGAGTCACTGAACGACCTGATTTTAGAAAAAAATCTGTCTTTGAATTGGCATCGAGTGTATTTGAGCTATTTTTTCTTGCAAGAATATTTAATAATAATTTCAGCTAAAGACCAACTTTCTAATTTAATTCTATTTAAAATGTTTGAATGAATCCATTCCTATTAAATTGGTATCTGAAATGTTAGGCATTAATTGGATAAGTTATAAACTAGGGTTTTGTTTTTTGGGCATTGGGCTATGTACAGGGTGTTCCAGCGAGGACTGAACAGGGACCTATTTTCGACCTTCCTTGTATTTTGGAAAAATTCAAAATAGCCAATCGATGTATTTTTTCCTGTAGAATCCAAAAATGTAATCGAAAAAATATTTGAACCAGAAACAAAACAGTTACGCCAACGGAATGTATCGTTTTTTTATACGATTTTTGGAAAGAGTGATTTTTTTTATGTCCGTTCTGATTAAAAGATTTGATTTTGCGATAGCTGTTTATATTACATTTTAATGTTTTACAAACTAAAATTTTAGCTTCACCTGTTTAAAATATTCGATAGGTTGGTAGAGGACTGGAGAGACTACAGATTGTTATGCTATTTTACAAGTGCCAAGAAAATGCAAGAGGAGCAAGAAGAAGATTTATTGCAAATTTTCATAGAAATATATCCATCAATACAATTCTAAGGATAAAAAACCTATTTGAGGAAAATAAAACTTTACATGATAGAAAAAGAAATATACAAAGAAGAAGAAATCGAGACCAGGCCATTATAAATTATTTTCAAGTTAATCCAACCAAATCTATTTCGGATGCAGTTCGGGAAGTTCAGTACGGTGGCGGTGTAAGGCGCAGAAGAGTTACCCGAGGGACTGTTCACAGGACTCTGAAAATTCATAAATTTAGGCCTTTTCGTATCCTTCCACTTCAGCACCTAACACCGGCACAAAAAGAACTTCGCTTCCAATTTGTTTCTCAAATGGTAATTCGGCAAGAAAACGAAGACCCTGATTTATTAAAAAATATTGTGTGGACCGACGAAGCTACTTTCACAACATCGGGAGTATTCAACAGACATAATAGTCACCACTGGGCCGTTGAAAATCCAAAAAAGTTCCAGACTATTAAATTTCAAGGGAGGAATTCTATTCATGTTTGGTGTGGGATAAAAAACAATAAAATTTTGGGACCAATATTTTTTAACGGGACTTTAAATGGGCACAGATATTATTGAGTTTGTAGAAAACGAAATTGAAAATTTTTTGGAAGACTTACCATTGGCAGAATATCAGAATTTAATTTGGCAACATGATGGGGCGCCTCCTCATGCCGTGCATGATGTGGTTCAATTTTTAAATCGGCGCCATAACGAATGGATAGGGCGAAATGGAACATATGCTTGGCCGCCCAATAGCCCCGACCTCTCAGTTTTGGATACATTTCTTTGGGGCCATTTGAAGAACGTCGTATACAGACAACGAAACGAAAATATTCAAGAGATCATGGGAAAAATTGTCGATGAAATAAACTGCCTTAACCAGGAAAATCATATTGTAACAGCAAGTTTAGAAAGGCTACAAAGGGGTTATCGATGTTGTTTCGAGAAAAACGGCGGTCACATTGAAAACTTATGTTATTAGTAGTTTTATTTTATTATTTAATAATTATTTTTTATTGAATTTCTTTTTCTATCATGTAAAGTTTTATTTTCCTCAAATAGGTTTTTTATCCTTAGAATTGTATTGATGGATATATTTCTATGAAAATTTGCAATAAATCTTCTTCTTGCTTCTCTTGCATTTTCTTGGCACTTGTAAAATAGCATAACAATCTGTAGTCTCTCGTCCAAAGAGTATTTCATTTCGATCAGAGTGAAATATATATTTTTTAGGTGAAGACTTCAACAATAATTAAAATAATGTCAATTTTTATTGACAAAGCATTCAAACGTCATTTTACCTTGATCACCTATACCAACCTATCGTATATTTTAAACAGGTGAAGCTAAAATTTTAGTTTGTAAAACATTAAAATGTAATATAAACAGCTATCGCAAAATCAAATCTTTTAATCAGAACGGACATAAAAAAAATCACTCTTTCCAAAAATCGTATAAAAAACGATACATTCCATTTAAAAAACACCTGATGCATAGGGTAACTCTTTTGTTTCTGGTTCAAATATTTTTTCGAAGATATTTTTGGATTCTACAAGAAAAAATACATCGATTGGCTATTTTAAATTTTTCCAAAATACAAGGAAGGTCGAAAATAGGTCCCTGTTCAGTCCTCGCTGGAACACCCTGTACAAAGTGTTTCCGAATATTTAGCGTTCACCACGTTTATTATAAGAGATAGAAAAAAATCGGTAATTTTCCTTTACCCGGATGAAATTTACTTTTATAAGGAATAGTTAAGCGTAACCCAATTCAGTTCGGTATATAGTTATTTAGTAATACGTATAAGGTTCCTACCTTAGAGTAAGAATTAAAGTAGAGATCACAACTCATTCCTAAATCACGTTAGGGGTATGCACCAACATGGTTCCATATTTTTCATATTCTATCGACCAATGTTTACGATAAAACAAGAAGTGGGGATGGCCCATGCCCAAGCCGTGGCCATTTGTTGACGAATGCCAGTGACGGCGTGAGTTTTCACTTCCCGCATAAGAAAACATCATTAATCGTGAAAAAATTATCGTTCCGGGTTTTTACAGATTCTCATGTTTTTCCATTACTGTCGGTCGGTCGGTCTGTTCCGGTATAGCTAAAAAATCCACTTACTCGATTACCTTTAATTTTATTTAATTTTTCACAAAAATTACGTCTGATATAAAAAAAGCTGGTAAAATAATGGTATAAATTCAATATGGCGAAACAAAATGACGACCTGTTAAAATATTTGATGTACGAAAATGAAGAAATGGGCCATGCTTCATTATCGTTGACAAAAAGAAGGATTCTTACCAATTCCTTAATGAGGCAAATATGTATTTTTACAAACTTCAAAGAAATAATCGTTCTCCACTTCACTATCTAAAATCAAACCATTAAGTTAGCTAAGTTTAAAAGGAAATTAGTTATTTATATATTATAAAACTTTAGTTTTTAGTTATGTTTGCCTTATGTCACTATCATTTGTAATTGTGTCATTTAGAAAAATTATTTGTTCAGTTGTTAAAAATGTCATCTCAAGTTAGACCTTGTCTAAAGTTAAACCTCTTTAGTGAATATGGGTGTTAGAGTTTTAAACTAAAATCAATGCTTTTAGCGCGCTTTTATTAGCTTCCTATTCATCTGATTGTATGTTTGTATGTCTGGTTCAAATCTTGTAATGGATTTTTCAGCACTTCCATTACCGATTATTTTCAAATTTGACATGCATACCCTTTCGGATATAAAAAATCCGAATTTTTTTAGTCAACATTTAGAAATCCAAAATGGCAGCGCCAATACGGCCGACGAATTTTGTTACTTGTGTAGCTAAAACTGAAAATCAGTGCCTAGGAAAATTTAAAAGCGCCAGCATTCAAAAATTCAAAATAGCGGTGTCAAAATAACAATGTCAACCGGTCGGACGGATGATTTTAACATTTGTGGGGATTATTTAAGAACCATGTGTGCATTCTCAAATAATAAAATCAAAATGGTGGCGCCAATATAGCGAATGAATTTTGTCATTTGTACAGATTCGCCTGAAATATCAGTATCTAGAAGTATTAAGAATAAAAGTTATGAAATTTTAGCCAATATTTGAGAATTAAAAATGGCGGTACCACCATAGCAGACTAATTTTAAAATTTTTGCAGATTTGATTAAAATTCGGCATTTAGGGCTATCTAAGACTCCACATCATGAATTCTTGTCAACATTTTAAAAATTCAAGATTGTAATGTAAACATGGCGGCGGAATTTTAACATTTGTGTAGATTTGGCTGAAAGAAAGTAGGAATCTGGGGGTATTTGAAAATACGTGTCATACATTTTTAGTAAATGTTTAAAAAAATGAGAGTAGGAATGCCTAGAATGCAAGCGAATTTTAATATTTATACAGATTTGATTAAAAATCGATATTAAGTGAACAATTCATACGTTTTTAGTAATACATATTTAAAATCAATCAATCAATCCGATAAGTACTTTTTTGAGATATTTTTAAACATTTAATTAGGCCACCGTTTTGTTTCCCCATTATGAATTTGTCTCAAAATTTTTACCAGTTCATCCCTATATAATATTTGATTTTTGAATAAAAATTTGAACATAATAGATGTAGTAGTTTTCTGCATTGACACACAATATTTTATTAGGCCGCCATTTTGGATTTGTAGTAAAATTTATCAGTTGATGGTCATGTCAAACCTAATTTTTCTGCAAAATTTGGATAAAATGGATAAGCAGTTTCTTAGTAATATTTTTTTAACCAAAATGTTACCACGTCATCATCATATGACATGATTTTTTTAAATTTTCAAAATCTTAAATCTTAAGTTCTAACCAGTGTAGAACATGTTATCGAACACATTTGTACTTTTAATACCCAAAGAATCAACATTTAAATGCCTTTACCCGACAACACGACAAAAATTGGCCCAACTCAAGTGAAAATTAAAAAAAGGCGCGAAATCATCCGAAACTTTATTATTTCCCCAGATTTCATCCAAAATCTAGTATAGGTATTAGGTATATTCTATAATTACTTTAATTCTCTGATAGGCAAAACTATTGTAATCGGCAAAAACATCACCTCAGAGTCATTTTCGTATCATTTTGCTTCTGAAGATTCTCACATGACCCCCGACGAAATATACGTTCTATGATACTGAACCGGATTGGTCAATACGTTATGTGACCCAAAATAAGTGAATAAGGTGTCTTCCATTAGACACGTTTTCTGGAAAAGGAAATCTTGCTGTTTACTTAGTGACTAAATGAAAATTGCAATCTTAAACGGCCATTTTTTTACAATCTCACATTGCAGCACCATAGTTAGGTCAACTAAAGCTCCTAGTTTTGCAATGTCCAAGATAAAGTAAATAGAACTTATTTATTAAATATTTAAAAAAATAATGTTCTTCTAATGTCATCGCTTCTTTAAAACGCTGCTTCTTGAAGTAAGGCAACAGCAGATTTGAGCTATATCAATAAATACACAATAATACATTTAAACACATGCAGTAGTGACGCTAAGAAAAGCTTGGTATCTAATAAAATATTTTTTAGCAAATTAATTTCTTTAATGTTAAAATTTATTGTAGTTCCACGACCCGCTATTGGTTTTTAAACCACGCCGGTCACGTGACCATGTAACAATGTTTACTGTAGACTATTATACTTTTTTACTATAAGGATCCCTTGTCAATGAAAGTGGGATGGTCTAATATCACAGTGGGATGGTCTAATACGTGGAGTTGTCGATCGGGTTTGCCATAGCTAACTAAAACTCTTGTTACTGGTGAAATCTAATCTGAGACTTTGGGTATTTTAGTTTGTATTTTACTATTTTGCAATAAGAGTAATTTCTTTATACTGCTTAGAAACTAATACTGGAAATACATTACTATTCTTTGTATATATATGTATGTATTGCAACATGTTTAAACATATATACCGTAATATAAATTGGTATAAACATTGGTGTGCCTGGCTAGGCTTGGCATCGTCGTAAGTCGACCTTATACTGTGTAATTTTGGCAGTGGCTAAATATGTAAATAATGAACTTTATTTTTATTCTTCCTCTAAGATTCCTACCAATGTTTTACTAATTTCTACCTACGCCACACTTGATTTTTGAAAATAATTTAAAAGAAATTGAATAGATAGCTTTAAATTGACACACACCACCATTTTGTTCCGTCATGTTGAATTCTCACCAGTGTATCCCTATTTCACATTTAATTTTCCTGTAAAATTTAAAGTCAATTGATTAATATTTTTTTACGATGATTTTTTACAACTTTACGAATTTATCTCTATACTTTTTGATGGCACAAAATTTGAAATTACCTCCATTTTGTTTTGTTATCTTGGATTCATACTAAAATGTTACCAGTTTATTTTTATTTAACACTTAATTTTTGTGCAAAATTAGAGGTAATTTGGATAACCAGTTTTTTGGTAAAATTTTTTGTAACACTAAACTAGACCGTCTTGTTCCGCAATATAAAATTTTTACGAAAATATAACCAGGTCATCCCTTAACCCTTAAATTTATACCAAAATTTGAGGTCATTCGGATAAGTAGTTTTTAAGCTATGCCGCGAACTGACAGACCGACATAGAGACAGACGGAAGTGATAAAACATATATTTTTTGGCATCTAGAGATGTTAAAACGTGCAGATATGTAAAACCTGGTAATTTTTTTGCGATCAAAAACATTTTATTTGGTGGCCATTTTGTTCCGTCATTTTGAGTACCTAATAAAATGTTACCAGTTTATTTCTACGTAACACTTGATTGTTGTGCCAAATTTGAGGTACTTTGGAGAATCGGATAATTTTTTTAACAGTTTATCATGCGGCCATTTTGTTCCACTGCATTTGATATTTATCGAAATGTTACCAGGTCATCCCCATAAGACCTTTAATGTTTGCCCAAAATCTGAAGTCAATCGCGTGAGTAGTTTTTTAGCTATGTGCTAAACTGACAGACAGACAGAAGACCGACAGCCCGGTCGACGAAATTGAAAAAAATATGAAAAAGCCTAGGAGGAGATCTTTTTACAATCATAAACATTTTATTCCGCCATCTTGAATGCGCAGATACCACAATTTTACCCAGGGTATTTCTATATCACCCTTATTTCTTACACAATATTTGATTGAATGTAATAGGTACTTTTTCCTGCTGATTTTTAAAATATTTTATTAAGACGCCATTTTGTTTTGGCTACCTTGGATTGGTGCCAAAATTTTACCAGTTCATTTCTACGAAATACTTGGTCCTTGTGCAACATTTCAAATAAATTGGATAAGTAGTTATTTAGTAATATTTTTTTAAATATTTTACCAGACAACCATTTTGTTTTGCCATCTTGGATTCGTACCAAAATTTTACCAGATGATTTCCACGGAACACTTGATTATTATGCAAAATTTGACATAAATTAGTAAAGTAGTTTCTCAGTAATTATTTTTTGACATTTCACTAGGCCGCCATATTGTCCTGCCATATTGGATTTTTACTAAAACGTAACCATTCCCCTTCTCAAATTTATCGGGTGTTTTTAGAGATAAAGTCACCAAACCTGGTGTATTTATAATCAGCAAGAAGAGACCCATTTGACGGAGATATGTTATAGAGGGTGATTATTTTAAAATAACAAAGTTGATGCTCATTTCGTTAATTTTCCTTGATTATTTGTTTTTTCCGTTAACGAATCCTGGTGGTCCAGAACAAAGCCTACAGCCTTTATATTCAAGGGTTTTCTCTATATCTTATACTAAATGATCTAGACCCTGCCTTTATATACGGAAAAACCCTGTACAAAGAATCTTCTATCATCATCACTATAATCATGCTAATAAAAATAATATAATTAATAACGCTACTTCGTATACCTTGATGTTCTCAATTTTTTTCTCCATTTTAACTATTCGTTTGCAGTTTTAACTGATGCGTGATTTAAGGAAAACTTTTATACCTACATGGTGAAACATTTAGCTGGAATAAATTCAATACCTCATAAACTATTCATAATTTCGAAAAACAATTGTACCCGTCGAATTGTTTAATTCAAGTCCGGTCCTTTGGTAATAACGATTTGATTGTGACATCATCTATATAAGAGCTATGACGTCATATACATTTTTTTTTAATGTAACACAGCTTATATTGTTATTTTTTTTAAATAACTCGAACATTCCAAATTTATTTTATGTTACATATCCTATATCTAAATTCATCTGTTTTCGACACAATAGTGGATCACTTAGAGCCCTCTGTCGAAAAAAAAACTGTTAAACTTTGAACGAAATGCTAAGCAAATTGCTATATTAACTTTTTTAAATCTATTGATTACATTAACTGAATGTCAAAATTTGACACTTCCGGTTGTCCCGGAAGTGGACACCAGTATCACCAAATGGAATATCGCTTAAACCCTGTTATAAATTCGCCCTATTGCGGCGCCACTTGCAGTTCCTTCCTGAACTTATTGAAAACAAATATAAAAAAAGTTCGTTGAAGTTTTCGTAAGACGTAGGTTAGCTCAGAGGTGCTCGAATACCCAGGAGAATGACTTTTTTAAGTTTTTGACTTTTTTTCAACAAAACTAATAATTAGTAAAAATGCGAATTATGTTAGATTAGCATTGGTCAGTTTTGTTGTCTAAGTCTATATTAAAACATGGATTTTTTTAACAAATCGCCTGTTAGGTGGATCTGTCCAATTAGCGTTAGGTTAGCCCATCATTAGAGCTATAAAATCGCAATTCTAATCATCGGAAATCAGATTTTAAATACACGCGTACTCCAAAGTATATAACAGGGTTTAGCTTCCCCTACCTAATAGATCCTTAAAGTTAAGATAAGAAAGTGCAATCCGTTTTATTCATAAGTTTGGCAGATCGAGGACGTTAAGTGGTCCAAAATTCCATTTCTTGAAAACCCTAATTAAATGTATATTATGAAAAATAATCAGATGTGCTTATATGCCAGTTATATATGTAAATGTATAACCCACAAAGCATTATACATGCATTATACATGCTTCAAAATTACTGGACAAGCTTTTGGTTTTCGGTTTGCAGATTTCTTACATGGAATTAAAAATAGTTTCTATGAATATGTGCCTGCAATTTTTTTGTTTCTGAAGTACGGTTCTATAAATGCAGCATCAAATTTTTTTTTAAATTGAATAATATAATGTATGTATAATAATGTATTTTACCCTCAGAGGTATCTTCTTCTGATCTAATTGTTATATCGTCGAGTAATGTAGGTAACTCTTTAGGCCAGTCAAACTCGAACAAAATGGTCAAAAGTAATTCTAAAACCCCTTAAAATATTTGCTTTTAAGTACTAAACACATTTCAACTAAAATTAATTAGTGAAAGTATGGGAAAACACAAACAAATTAAATCTAATTGTAAAAAATGCGAAAATTTTACGAAAAATAAGCTAAAAATGAGCTAAAAAATACGATTTTTAAAACCCAAATAGTCAAAATGGCTTCTTAAATCCCATGAAATGTTATTATGATCTGCTTTATGCATTCATAGAAATATTTGTAACTTTAAGTACAACATTAAAAAAAATTTCATTTATTTATCAAGAAATTCGAAATTTTACGTAAAAACGGAAAAATTGAGCTTAAAATGAAGATTTCTCGGGCGGAAATGGCCAAAATGAGCTCTGTAGAGGGTTAAAACAAAAGCTTAGAGTCTAAGGAAAAAATTAGGAAAAGATTTCATAAACCGGTTGGGCGAACAAAATTGTTTGAAAAAAAACGTCAAAGCCGTTTATTCGTTTCCGTAAAATATGACTAATTTTCATATATTGAAATGGACATTAAATTGGTAAAAAATGGCTAACTTTATGATTGGATCTACTAAATTATACCTTATTAAAGATGCTCCAATAATCTATAAGTAGAAAAAAAATTAAAAACAAAAGCACTAGCCTTTTGCTAATATAGTGATTTTCTTTTAAATACAGAAAACCAGCCAAAAATAATCGATTCGTCGGGTTTAAATAGATCAAGTTACATCAAAAAGAGCTCAAACTCTGCCTTTTGATTTGCTCATATATACCCTAAATTAGGTAAAAAAACTGCTAAAAACATAAAAAATGGCAAAAATTGCAGTTCTTAAGGGTGACTACAAGCCAAAATCTGGCGATTCCAAAAAAGGTTGCCGTTTAGAAATATTTTCCACAAAAATGACAATTTAACTTGACTAGTTCCCGAGTGACACATGAGAGAATATTTATCGTCAATATTTTCATATTCGTAATTTAATGGATCAAGACCCGTTGGACCTTACCGATGCCGAAGTACATTGGCCCACAATTTTGCAATATAATAAGTTTTAAGGAAAAGTTGCAAGTTGCAAGGCTGTAAGTTTGAGCCATCAATATCTTTTTGGCAATTTTTCCAGAAAAACGAGTTGAAGTCACATTCTAAAAAATTAAATAATTTCCGTGGCAATCTCACCTGTGAAAGCATGGACGGCCGATGGTAAGGCGGCGCATAAATCTGGACCCAAACTTTCGTATAATTTAGTTATATTTACATATCTTTTCGAACTTCATATAGCGCATGTAAATGTTTAAATCTTTTTCTACTTGATACATGTTACAGTGCATTATTACACCTACATCTGTATCTGAACTTCGAATGTTTACTTTAGCATCGAAATCTATCTTGCGTATATGATACATTATTTAATGAATTACATGAAATGAAATCTACAATTTAATTTTTGCAAAAATTGTTCACTTTTTTATTCTACCAAAGCTTAAATTTTGAAAAATTGCAGGTTTGCACATAGTTAAGGGTGTCTTAGAATGTTTTTCGTTTTTGATTCTTAAAAATAAAAGACCAGAATTAGTTGAAACTCCTTTTAATTACTGTTAAATTAAAGAACAGGTTTTTAAATTTTTATTTATAAAAAACAAGCATTTGCAAATGGGCACCAGCCGCTTTTTCATACTCATTTAGCCTGGAACTAAAATTAGCATTGATTTTGTCTGTCATTATCTGCTTTAAAGCATTTAATTTGGGTGCTAACGGGTTAAAAACAAACTTTACTCTTTTAGTAGCTCCATAAGGAAAAATCAGTAGTCATTAAATCTGGACTCCTTGGTGGCCAGTAGATATCTCTCTGACGACTAATTACTCATCCAGGAGTAAATTGTGAATAGCAGCTAACGAGTAATTTATGACGTGGAATCTTGATGGAACATGTGTTGCGATTGCAGCCAATCTGGTTCTGCATTTCTGAAACCCAAAAAAGTATGAGCCATACAAGGAATTATCCTTGACTTGATATTGTAAATCAAACGACGACCTTAGGCGAGTGTAATTGGTTTCAGAGGGAGTTCCAGTGGCTTATCGGAAGCCCAATATCTATAATTTTGTTTATTCACACGTCTATTAATGTAAAAATTGGATTCATCAGAGAACCATATATTTTTGAAACTTTTGAAACATTTCTCATTGTCTTACAGAATTCGGCTCTTTTAGCAGGGTCATCGGGTTTCCTTTTTTGCAGGGGTGAAAATGCAAATCTTTACGAATAATGCGATGAACTGTGTTGTTTGAATTTAGAGATGCTGCGCGCAATCGTAGTGATTGTCGTGGATCATCCATAAGAGTTTGTTAGTTGCACTGGGTATTCATTCTCGATTTTGATGTCCTTTTGCGCCCACTTGATTTATCCAGCATTGTGTTTCCATTTTTTTTAAACTTGCGCACCCAATGCTTAATTAAATTTGTAGTTGGCATTTTTCTCACAGTCGTAAAATTAAAATGTGCTCTGTAAAGTCTTCGAAAAACAGTGTATGAACTGTTGTTTTTATAAAACGCTCGCACGCAAAACGCAAAATTAATCGATCCATCACTATTAATGAACAAAATGAATCGATCCACCAAAAACATTTTAAGAAACCGTTTATTAACGGAAACAACAATCAGCTGGCTTATTTGAGATGGGAAAATCTAGAGCTGTGCCGTGAGATGAATGGCAGTTGAAGATGGTTTCGCTTATGTACTATAAAAAAAGCTTCCGTATCTCTGAAAATCAGCCTTGGTACAACTGGTCACTACAATGTATCGTGGGCTCTTAGACACTAATAAATTAAACAATGTTTTACGGAACCTAAAATTTAATGAATTTATGCTATGTCCTTTACCTGTATCAAATTATCTATTGTCATGTGTCAGTTTCAACTAAATATTCATTGACTTTCCTGTCAGTTTATATTCGTTCATAAATATTCCTTATCATTATTTCTAAATTCTCAGTGATTTAAACCGAAATCATGGTTAAACCTCAAGTAGCCAGATTGCAGAGCTTCAAACAATGGTTTGATCAATGGGATGGGCCGGTAAGTTTGCTACAATAACGATAATATTATAATGGCCAAACCTCAGAAAAATAAAGAAGCAGGCATTTTCTTTAAAATTGTAGGGTGGAAACACTCACAAAATAGTTTTTTGATTTCTATAAAGCCTACTAAATGTGGAACTGAAAAAAATTCCTGCGGAAACTTAATTATTTACTTAACCTTACCACCGCCGATTCTTGATTTTTGGTACATCAGAATTAGGTTTTTTCGGCGACGTGTTATTTCTAAATTATCCAACATAGAGACGTTCAATATTACTTTTACTATTTTCATCCTTCTTTTTCGTAAAACTTACTGGTTAATATATTCACTTAACAGCAATTACAACATTGACTAAATAACCTAAATTATTTCATTTACTGGGTGTATTATATTACAAACTTGCTTTAATAACGAAAAAAATACACCACGAATAAATGCCATAATTATTTGTGAAATATTTAGTGATTTTGTATTTTCATGTTGATTAACCGGATATTTTAAAATCATTTCCGAAAGTTCAGGGTAAAGGAAAAAAATGATTTTAAAGTTGCTGTTTTAATCTTAAAACAGCATATTAAATGCTAGTATGTTAGGGCCAGGCACGTAGCCAGAAATTCATTTCAGGAAATTAGTAAAAAGCATGCTTATACAGTCAAATGCGGTCTTATCGTGCGGGTCCAAAGGTCACCAACATTATGAATCAAATCAGAAAACACAGTGAATACCAAATTGTTGTGTGATACTTTTATCGAGCTATTAAATCTCGATGGGCTATTTACAAATATACAGGGAGAAAGAAAATAGTTTTTTTATTTTATTACGCAATATTATTAAGATAGCCACTTAATATTATTTTATATATTAAATGCCGAGGGACTAAATAAGAAAATTCGCTAAATATGTATTTGGTTAAAATTTTTTGGCTGGCAAAAACAGAAATACACAAAATGGCAAGCGCCTTAATAAAGTCGGAAGGCGGTTTGAATAAGTGGAACAATCAGGATATGTTCTCTTTATACAGCCACTTAATAAAAGTGAGATTTTTTTATCAATAATCAAAAATTATCAGCCCCGCTTGACCTAAAAATCTAACCACTTATACAGTGTCATTTATTTAAATGCGGGCCACCCCTGTGCAAAGAAAACTTTTTTTTTTTTGTATTGCGATAACAAACAAAAATTAGTTTGCAAAAATGTTATACATTTTTGTTAAAAACACAAAATAATTAGTTATTACTTCCCTCGTGAGATTTTTTTAGATCTTTACGTTTAAGGGTCCCTAGATACCGGAAAACATGTTTTCTCAATTCCGTCTGTCTGTAGGTATGTCTGTCCGTCAGTCTGTCTGTTCGAGGCATAGCTAAAAACTACTTATCCGATTTCTTCGAATTTCAGTCTAAAATTAAGGACCATACATGCGAAAAATACAGGCTATATATATATATATATATATATATATATATATATATATATATATATATATATATATAGCCTGTATTTTTCGTTAGCCCCCGAGTTTCTGGTAAAGCGATTTTAGTATTCTATAATTATTTATTGCCTACAAAATTACAAATGTACTAAAAAAGTAAGCAAAAAAATGGTCTCAAATCGAATAAAAAATTTTTTAAATTAAAATTTACTGGCTAATATTCAGGAGCCAGGGGCAAAAGCTCTGAGAATCGGTATAAGTACAGTAATGTACAGAAACTTCCGAAGAAGATTAAGAAATGTACACGAAAAAATCCAAAGGCAAAAGACTTAAGTTACAATGCAAACATGGATATTCATAATGCAATTTATGATTTATACACGTCAAAGACTAATATAATCTTTCAGAAACTTTTTAATATTATAGACTAAAAAATATCATCATCACTTAAAAAGTCCTCATCTTCTGAGTCGTCCTCAAATGGCGCAATGATCATTGGTGATATTTCGACATCTAGAACTCGTTCTCGATTCCACCAATCCCATATTAATTTCTCCGTATGTTCCACAGATTTCTTTCAGTACTCCGGCGTAATATAATTTAATGAATCTTGCCAAACAATTTGCACTTCATCTGATGTAAGACCACCGTTCACGTGTTTTTCGTAATATGATTTTGCCCCAGCCCATATTAATTCTATTGCTTTAAACTGGCAATGGTATGGCGGCAGTCGTAAAACCTCATGTCCATTTTCCCGTAATATTTCATCTACGGCATATATACGGTTTTTTAATAGATTTTGCTATTAAAAGAAGTTCTAGTTTCAGCATATTGGGTAAAGGATTTTGTTTTTGTTTTATTAGCCTGTCATAAATATCATTTTTCTTCCAGGCGGAAGTAGGTTGTTTATTTAAGATTCTTGAATGATAAGGTGCATTGTCCAGAATGATTAAAGATGGAGCATCTAAATTTGGAATTAGTTGTTCTTTTAACCACTTTTCAAACTAAATTCTAAATTTTGAATTAACATTTTCCGTGTATTTCTTTAAAAACTGGATGCGCTGACTTGCTATATGTGGCAACTCGCGTAAAAATCTTCGATTACAGTCCTTTTTATATCGAAAACCCAACATTTTTATTAATTTTGACAACGATTTTAGTCCAATTTCCTATATGCCTCGGTTTTTGAAAGCTTCTTTTAAAACTTGAAGGGTTATATTAGTTTTTGATGTGTATAAATCGTAAATTGCATTAAGGCCGTTTTACATGCTGCAATTCTTCTTTGCAATATACAATAGCCTTGAACAAAGGC
Organism: Kuschelorhynchus macadamiae; assembly: GCA_030620095.1. Classification (NCBI taxonomy): domain Eukaryota; kingdom Metazoa; phylum Arthropoda; class Insecta; order Coleoptera; family Curculionidae; genus Kuschelorhynchus; species Kuschelorhynchus macadamiae. The sequence goes on from JAUTXW010000349.1 coordinate 1,825,221, forward strand.
ACTTGCATTTGACAAAAGATACAAATGTCTTGCCACTGCGCCTGCTTTTGTTCAAGACTATTGCAACTTGCAAGAAAGAATTGCAGCATGTAAAATGGCCTTTACGAACATCCATTTTTACATTGTCACTTAAGTCTTCTGCCTTTGGTTTTTTTCGTGTACATTTCTTAATCTTCTTCGGTAGTAAATTATACTTTTTGTCATGTCACAATTTTCTGCACAGTCCCTATACCGATTCCCAGAGCTTTTGCTACTGTCTCCTGGATATTGGCCGGTTAATTTTCATTTTCGTAATATTTTATTAGATTTAATACCATTTTTTTCGCTTGTGGATGCAAAAAACCCGAAAATGGTTTTCTATTACTCATTTTGTCACGGACTTGTCAATCTGACTTTGAAGTGACATCGCTCAAAGATTTTTGCAACTGCTGGTATTTATATGTCTATCCTCTTTTTTCATATAAAAATATCATAGGTCTATCTAATTCATCTTCCGGATTTTATGTGGAGGATATGAGTACACGTAATAAAAGAAAAACAAACTTAGAAAGTTTGTCGTTGATAAATCGTATGACCCGCACGATAACGTGATCATTTTTAACTGGTTCACATTTTAATCTGCTATAACTATCTTGTTTTTGAAGAAATAAAATGTTTAACCGACTTCAAAAAGGAAGAGGTTATCAATTCGACCCTACGTATTTTCTTTTAAGTATATACATCGATTACCCCTCGATTGTATGATCAATATGGATGACATTTTCAAGGAATATTCAGGATAATGCCGGAGTGGTATTAAAACATGCAGAATGGCATCACATATAATAATAAAAAAGAATCTTTGTCATACACATTGGTCTTATGGCGCTATTTCCATCATTTTCTCGCTTATTATTTAAGATAAGTGTATCAAACCCGGTATATTTAAAGTCAAGAAAAAATACCTATCTATTGAAAGCAAAATTTACAGGATATCTTATTTAAAAGAAAACAAGTTATATTTATTTTTGATAACTGATACTTTTTTATATTCTTCTAATGTTACAAAAAACTTGATAACTAACCGTCCAATTTATTTTAAAATCATTTTGATATCTTGGAGTATAAGTTAAAATGACCACGTTGTACAGGATCTCAGGATTTTCGTTTTATTTGTTTTCTTAATTGCTATATTTGCAATATTTAATATTGGCAAAAAATTGATTTAAATTAATATTTTTAACGTGTAGAGAGTCCAGCATTGCAAACTTTGGTCAAATCAAAAAAGCTCCAATAAAAAAAAAGTCGGTAAATTTCCTGTACCCGGGACCTTCCTCGTTATGAATCTTCCTTTATATTATCAGTAGTAAAGTATCACCCAATTTAGTTCCGTACATAGTCATTTAGTAACATATATACTGACTTTTCAAATATTTTTATGGGGCGCCATTTTGTGCCGCCATATTCGTACCAATGTTTTACCAGTTTCTACCTATACTACATTGGAATAAACTGAATAAGTAGTTCTTACACTGATTTTTTTAAGACCGCTATTTTGAATATTTGAGGTCAATTGATAAGAAGATTTTTTTAGGTTGAATTTTTAAACATTTTGTTTGACCGCAAATTTTTTTTGCCATCATGAAATTGGAACCACTATTTTAACAGTGCATCTCTATATCAAACCTAGTGCTTTTTTTAGTTCAGGCTGATTTATGTAGGAGTGTTACCAGTTTATTTCCATGTGTCACTTGATTTTTATGCAAAATTTGAGGAAAATTGGACAATTAGTTTTTCAGTAGTATTTCTTTAACGTTTCACTAGGCCACCATTTTGTTGCATCATATTGCAGTATTACCAAAATATTACCAGGCCAACCCCATATGATCTTTAGCTTTTTACTTATGCCGCGAACTGACGAACAGACAGATCGACGATATTGAGAAAACATAACTAAATAAATAAACTAAGGACGCTAAAACGTGAAGATATAGAAAACCTGGAAGTGTGATTTTTGGGCGTATACCAACTGAGCATTAATCTGGGTACATATATATATATATATATATATATATATATATATATATATATATATATATATATATATATATATATATATGTATATATATATATATATATATATATATATATATATATATATATATATATATATATATATATATATATATATATATATATATATATATATTTATTTATTTTATTTTACAAAATAAACGGATAAACCATTTTACAATATCAAATTCAATAATAAACACTAAATGAACAATGTACAAACAATGAGCATATCTCAAAAATATACAATAAATCTACCTTCTATTAAGCAACAATTTTTTAATGGCGCTCTTGAAACCAGCCAGCGTGCAATTGAAGACATCAAGCTCATCTTGATGTTCGTTAAGAAGCCGAAGAGTTCTGTCAATAGGCGCATGCATACCGTAATTCAATTGGTGGCATGGTGTTTTACATAGAATAAGTTATACTGGCGTAATGTTCGAGAGGGGACGTTTAGTTTTATTAATGATAAGAGCTCTGGGCAGTTGGTCTAACCATTAATAATCTTGAAGACAAAGCACAGGTCATGGAGCATTTATTTATATATAGATATATATAAATAAATAAATGTATATATATATATATATATATATATATATATATATATATATGTACAGTGTACGTATATATTATTATACAACAACAAACCTACAGACACATATACATACGTATTTTACTTACGTATAATGCACACTTATAACTAATATTTTATTCACATCATATATTTAATACTTACCTATATAATTAACATAATTGTGATTATTTGCAATATAACTGACTATAAATAGCCATTTCCTAGTTTAAGATTTAGACAAATATATAAAAAGGTATGTGTAAGTATACATACATTGCGTACCTACATATACCAATGTATTTTACTTAAGTGTAATGCATACTTATAGCTAATATTTTGGTAATTAGGAGTCGAATTAGATCGAAATATTTTTCTAAGAAAATGGTAGTGAAATATTTGGCCGCCATTTTGTCCCGCAGTCTTGATACCGCCATCTTGCATTCATACCAAATTTTACTAATTGATTCCTACATAACACTTTATTTTTGTGCAAAATTTGAAAACAATTTTGTAACAGGTTTTTAGTAATAATTTGTTTACACTTCATTATACCGCCATATTGGATTTTTACCAAAACGTTACCAGATCATCCTCATATGCAGTGGCGGCTCTTTCATAGGGCATTTGATCAATGACCCCCCAAAAATATTTCAGAAAATAAATTATTCGTTTGACCGTCCCTCCTAATAGTTGTAATAAAACGTGAACCTTGGGAAAAGTTAAATACGCTACACTATTAGCAGCGCGTTGCGGTTCGAATGGTGTCGTTGCGTTTCTTAGGCATAATAAAATAAGCTATACTAAGCTAGGCTGGACAGTCCGAATTGCCCTGATTACCTTAAATATTGACGAAAGTACCCCAAGATTTCACAGCTACCGAGCGGCAGCCGAACGTAATAGTAAATGGAATATGAAATTGCGATTTGGGTCATCAGCCGGTATCTTCTCATAATTCGATCGATTGGTCGCGGCATCACGTCGGCATGCGGAAGTTCAATTGTTCAGAGGTCGCGCGGTCGATATTCTAACTCGATATTGTTTCGGACGTTTTTAATCGGTGAAAATTGATTTAATACTATTTTTTGTAATACATATTTTTTTATTTTCATGATCCACGTGCGAGTTGGAAATATACAAGTGCTTGATGTGCTAAATGACTATGTACGGAACTTAAATGGGTCATAATTCACTATTCCTAATATAAAGGAAGATTCATAACGAGGGAAGGAATTTACCGATTTTTTTTTTATTGGAGCCTTTTGATCTGATCAAAGTTTGCAATGCTGAACAAGTTAAAAAAAATGAATTTAAATCAATTTTTGCCAATATTAAATATTTTAAATATACCAATTATGTAAATAAATAAAATGAAAATCCTGAGATCCTGTATAACGTGGTCATTTTAATTTATATTTTAAGATATCAAAATGATTTAAAAATAAATTCTATGGTTAGTTATCAAGTTTTTTGTAACATTAGAAGAATATAAAAAAAGTATCAGTTATCAAACATAAATATAACTTGCATTTTTTTAAATAAGATATTCTGTAAATTTTACTTTCAATAGATAGGTTTTTTTCTTGACTTTAAATATACCAGGTTTAATACACTTATCTTAAAAATAACCGAGAAAATGCCAAGGTAAGTGGTCGCAATTTGCCAGAACTTAGTATATGACAAACTAGTAAAGACAAAAATAAAGAGGTTCATCGAAACTTTCGCAAAAGTATGTACGGTTTAGCTAACAGGATATGTGGTTGTAGAGTCTCTAACTCATGTTACTGTTATGTTTGTTTGTTGTTTTCTAAGGGCTCGGACTCATTATGGTGCAAAACCGGTGTTAAAGACTTAAAACACTTAAAAGAAAAAATCAAAAAACATGCGTTTTCTGCAGATCACATGAAATGTAAGGTGAACTATGCTACGGTCGGGAGTGTTGATATTCGCACTCAGCTAGACACAGCTTATAGAAAATCCCTTAGAGATTTTAATAAAAATGTATCCAAAAATTGTTATATTTTAAACAAAATTATAGATTGTTTAAAATTTTGTGGGGCATTCGAGCTGGCACGACGTGGCCATGATGAAACGGCTTTATCTGAAAATCCAGGGGTTTTTCGAGGGCTTATTAATTTTGTTGAGGAGTTGGGCGAAGATCTATCCGCTTTAGCAATGTTAAACATCGAGAAATCGTTTATAAAAGGAATGTGCGTGCAATTTTAACGAACGTGTTATTCAGCATTTTTCCAGTTCTAAAGAATGAAGAGTAGACCTGAACTTCAAGAGAATTTAAAGCTTAATTTAAAGATATTTATTTTTATTTTAAGTATGCCTATTTTTAAATTTGTGATTGACCTTCCAATATAATTCACCACGAGCCGCCACTGCTCATATGACCCTTATTTTGTGATCAAAATTTGAAGTCAATCACCTATATAGTAAATAGCTATACCGCGAACAGCCAGAGAGACCGACAGACAGAGAGGCCGACAGACAGACTGACAGAATTGAGAAAACGTATTAATTATAAGATTGTTATTAATAAAAATCTCGGAGTGATATTTTCACGATTACAATACTGTCTTTTTACGAGAGAAATAGCTTGCCTTGTAATTGTTCTGAGGTTCAACCAAAAAAAAAAAAAACGGCTCCTAGAACTAACACCACAATACAACATTACATTTTGTTTTAGAATAACATGTTAAAACCGGGTTTCTACCGCAGATACTTTGGAGTGATACCCGTAGCTTCGTTAGCGTTCTTAGATTGTTGCTGGATGGCGTTTTGCACGATTGCAGGATTTATTAGAACTGACGTGGTTTTGTCCCGAAATTCCATTAAGAGTAAGCAGCAGGGCGAGTTAACTGACCTGCTTATTAATCCTCGTAACAGGAAGTTTCTGACTTTTACGCAGGTTTATGAGCCACAGCCAGAACTATATAATGCTTACGAAGAAATGAAGAGGGCTGAAGAAGAAAGGAAAAATGAAAGCGAAAACTAACTAGAAAACGCAGTTTTGTTATTATGTTGTATTTTAATAAATAAGGTGCAATTATTTTAATAAAGTAAAAACAGTTTCGCAGATTACGCATTTTTTTATTATTTTGACGCCCCATATTAGAGTATTTAATTGTAATAATTTGAAAATTAAAAAAAAACAATTATATACTTGTGAATTTCTGGTACTTCTCAAATATTTTGCATTTTTAGATTTGCAAATAATGAGAGACTAAAAATGTTTTATTTTCCGTTGTTATAAGACAGACAAAATGTTAACTGTATAAATGTATTTATGAAGAAATCAAATTTATTTGTAGAAGAAAGTTTAATACAAAAATTTAAGACTTTTTAAGTGTCTTCTATTCAGGGTTGGTCATAAATTAATGGTACCCAATATTTTTTAATGGAATAATATATAGGATTTTATTGGATATTTCAATCCTCCCAATTTTAGGCAAAATTTATAAAAAACATAATGTACCTAAATTTAATAGTTTCAGAGTGATCGAGTTTTGATGATAATAAATATTCGTAATAATTTTAATTATACAGGGTTGGTCATAAAGTCGTGGCACACCAAAGTTGCATTTTTACTTCATTCGTAAAAAGGACGACTTCAAATTTTACTCAAAAATGAAATGTCATATGGGGATAACCTAGTAACATTTTTGTAAAAATTCAATATGGCGAAACAATATGGCGGTCTAATGAAAAAATATTATTAAAGAGCTAGGTATCAAATTCACCTAAAATTTTCAAAAAAATCAAATAGTATGTAGAAATTAATTGGTAAAATTTTGGTATGAATCCAAGATGGCGAAACAAAATGGCGGCTTAATAAAATATTTAAAAATTCTGCCTGAAAAGCTACTTACTGAAAGAATTTGAAATTTTGTGGAATAATTATACGTGGGATATAGATGAACTGGTATTATTGTAGTACGAATCCAAGATGGCGGAACAAAATGTTAAAAAATTATTACTAAAAAACTAATTATCCAATTTATCTCAAATTTTGCAGAAAAATCAAGTTTTACATAGGAATGAACTGGTAACATTTTAGTATAGCAATATAGCAAAACAAAATGTTGGCCTAATAAGATATTTAAAGAAAATCAGCCTAAAATAACTACAAATAACTAAAAAATTAACATAAACCAATCTTCTTATTCATCGACTTATTATAAATTACTAATTATAAATTATATGTGATATAGGGATGACGGAACAAAATGGCGATGTGTGACACTTTAAAATCTACTTATTCAATTTATTTTAAATTATGTCCAAAAATCCAGTTTGGCATAGGTAGAAACTTGTAAAATTTTGGTAGATTTCCAAAATAGTGAAACAAAATGGCGCCCAATAAAAATGTTTGAGAACACAGTAGATATATGTGCTACTAAACGAATATGTGCCAAACTAAATTGAATCACAATTCCTAATAAAAGGAAAGATTAAAATATCATACATTATACATGTAATGTATTTCTCAATATAACACACTCATATGATTTCATTTAGGTTATATTATATTATTAGTCTGGTAGTTTTCACATTAAGGAAATTTAACTAAGTTTCTACTAGATACGACCCGATACATTATCACCGTGATCGCGGGAGCTATCAACTGACTCTACTAACAATGTTGCCATAATAAGGTAGTATTAAATCCTTACGTTATAATACATATATGACAATACAAAGCGATCAATTAAAAAAACTTTGGTTTGTCGTGACTTTATTACCAATCTTGTATATTTGAAATTGTTACTACCGAGTAGACACTTAAAAACCTTAAAATTTTTGTTTTAAACTTTTTTTTGATATCTTTTATACATTATGTGTTTACAAACTTAGAAAATAATTAAAATATCGAATAATATACAGGGTGTTTTATTTAAAAAATGCAACTTTCGTGTACTACGACTTTATGCCAAACTCGTTATAATTTAAATTATTACTGCCTAGAAGATATTTAAAAATCCTAAAACTTTTCTAATACATTTTTTCATCTCGTAAATTTTACACAGTTTCCGGACTTATCAGCGACCCTGTTTGATAAACTATCCAAATTAGTCTTATTTTAAATGCAGTGACCTATATTTTACTATCTTCTTAGAATCTGCGGAAAAAACTAGGCATATTTTATATAGCATGTTATAGTAAAAATATAAATGTTTTCGAGATATCCACGGTTAAATATTCAATTTTTCTAAACTTTAAACACTCGTTATGAAAAATCTATACCTAATAGAAACAAATGAAAGTCCTGTATCCATTTACTATTTTATAATTATTCCAAAGATTGTTAAAGAAATATAATGTCTATTAACATTCCAAGGCAGGTTAGAAATATTTATCCAAATGTTAGTAGGTAGTATATTAGTAACGTTACTGATTTAATAACATATTTTTCTTTTGTTCGTACAATTTATAAAAAAGCAAGACAGGAACACGGATTTCATTTGTGTCTATTAGGTATCGAAATTCATTTCGCGTCTTTGAAGTTGAACCTTAAATATCGTTCGAACTGTGGGGCAGAGGAGGAGGATCCCAATCATCTTGTTGGTACGTGTAAAAGGTGGGCAAAACTATGTTGGAATACTTTCGGCGTTGAGTCCTTCTCCAAGGAAGAATTACAACATCTCGACTGGGGCAAGATGCTCTCCTTCATTAGGGGACTGGCCATCTTTGTGGAGAAGAGGTGGTGTGGCGAAAGGGTCTTTTAGGCCTAGTTGCTGGGCTTGTCGCCTCCTTTTTACTACTACTAACCTTAAATATCCCGAAAACGGTTATAGTTTTACATAGAACATGTTCCAAAAATGTAGATAAATACAGATCATTACATTTGAAATAGAAAAATTCTAGGTTTTATATATTTTTTTGATGTTCAATTGTTTTTTGCGAAAATAAAATTCAGTTGCTCGTAAAAATCTGGGTTACTTTTATATTTAGTATTTTTTTCTTATAATTTAAATCTTATAACAACGTAGGTATAAAGAATTTTCACTGTCGTTTGTATCAGCCTGTATTTCATACCCGTGTATGTGTATCCTGTCTGCTGGCAGGGTCTCTGCGAAATCTAATGCTGCACGCTAGAAAGATTTCTATTTCTTTAATACCGATAAAATAAAGGTTTAATTACAATTAACCAAGTAACATATAATTTTACTTTAATGTTTAAAACAATTTTTTAAAAGCGAAGGCGAGGTGCATTAGGCATAGTGATATTCTTGTTATGCATCATTAATGAAAAAAACGACATTTAGTAAAAAGGCCAAACGAAATATAGTCGATAACCTACAGTCATTACGAACACATTAAATTATTTTATAGTATCTCTAATAACAATTTGAGAAGAGTTTACTCACTTTTTGCGTCGACTTGCTTCGGATTTTGCACCAGCAACATTTTTTTTTTAAGTTGAGGATGTATTGAACATAAACTGAAATTGTTAGACCAAAATCCTTTATTTTATTTATTTAATTCACAGTATATACAGGGTGTCCAACTTAACATGAAAACCAATATCTCGGTTATTTTTTAATGAATCCTTATCATTTCTCGTATGATTATGTAGAGTTAAAAGGCGCATGCTTTTCCTGGGTTTAAGTTGCTATATCTAATTTGCGCAAGGTTTTAAGGGGGCAGAAATAAAATATTCTCAAGAGTAAACTCTTTCTAGGAAATAATTTATTTCAAATTTAATATCATCTGTAAATTGGTCATAACCTGGCACATCAAAATGTCAAGTTTGGTACTAACATAACAAAAATATGTTCCTATATCACCACACAAAACATCTTAAGGTCAAATTTAACATATCGAATCTGACAATATCACAATTCAATCAGTTTGGGTAAGAAAATTAAACTCATTGTTTGTGGCATCATTAATTCTGAGGACAATATGATCCCTATAGCTTAATACACTGTCAATCAGCATTCCCATTTTTTATGATTTTCAATATCGTTCCATATATTTTTATTTCTTGCCGAAAAACGTTATAAATGAAATAAATACGCTTTAAAAATATTGTAATTACTGTAGACATTTTTTGTAGGCAGGCTTCAATGTGAAGATTTTAGAAGTTCCGATGATGAAAATCCACATCACTACATTCCACATCCAAAGGTATGAAATGAAAATGTTTAGCAAATTTAATAATAATTAACGATCTATTATAATCTGCAGTATTGAAGTTTTCTATTTTAGAAGTCAAATATTTAGGATCTGGTCCTAGTTTCTAAAAAAAAAATATCCACTTATTTCCTATGAAGATTGCATGTTGCCAGTTACCTAAAGAATAAATTAACGTGAAGAAATAACCGATTCGTATTATGTTGGTTATACAAAACTCTGTAGGAAGGGTGGAGGGTTGAAACGGGGCTACAGACTTTACATAATAATAATATTAGGTTGTTTTTGGTAATACCACTGACAAAAGTTAAAGATTCAGAGCTTGCATTTATTCTGTAATAATGATACATTTAATATGATTTATTTTAAAATATGTGCGGTAATTTTCAGGATTATCGTCAAAAATCTCATGGACACAAGTACCACCGAACACCATGGGCAAAAATGAAGGACATTATCAACACCAGAAACAGTTTGCGGAAGAAACATAGATTATCTGCTGCCAGCGATGATATACAAATAGATGTTGAGTTTTGCAGTGATAATGAAGACGTCTTCGAGGCTGACGATTCTGGAAACAAAAGTGAGTTATGCTTTAACTCTTTGTGGCACAACAAAGGAAAACAATATTTTTCCCTAGTGACACAAAAAATAATTTAGAGTTATTTTGGGTTAAAGATTGATAATAAAGATGCATTAAGTTATAAGAAACTATATTTTTTTATAAAATATCATTAAAAATACACATTTTGATATTTATTATGGTGGTATTCCTGTGGTACCACTGTGACACAACAGAAAAAATAATAACTAAATAAATCTGATAATCTTAGGAATGAAACACTAAAAAGCAGTTTTTAATTCTGTTTAAACACAGTGAGACTTTACAGGTTTGACACTGCCATGGACTTCGAAGTTGATGCGCTGTCGTACTGCATACCCCACAACGTCTTCTTGTACCCCGGATAGGCTTATGTTCTGCAGAATTTAGTCTAATATTGGTAGGAACAAAAGGTTTATGCTTTTTTATACGTACAATAGGTATACTTCTTTGTCTTCTTGGCGCTTTAGAAAGTAGATCGCTGCAAACTTCTCGCCTAAAATCTTTCATCGTCAATTTTGGCTGATCTAATTTTGAGTATACTATATATGCGTTGACCACAGAAGCATCAATGAAAAACCAAAAGAGACGATGCCACCACTTTTTACTTTTTCGGTCTATTTCGTAGACTGTTTTTTTCTGATCAAACAGATCCACCCCATTCATATGTGCATTATAATCTGCAATCATACGGGGACATGTGACTTCTATGACATCACCATTTCTCTCTTTGCGTTTAATTTGTATAACGTCATCAGGTTGGTGAAAATTTGACAACAAGTGCACACTTCTATTATCCTTCCATTTAACTGCAACTAAATTGGAATCTCTTACATGGACATCATAATCCCCCCTATTCATACGTCGATCACTCAAAAATGTTGGAAGAAATTTACGACTTACATTGACTGTTCCACAGCAATATATTTCGGTTTACCAGGAGATCCTCGAAAAGAGGCACGCTTGAAAAAAAGTTGTCAATATATAGACGATGACATTTGTTGTGCAAATCCTTACAAAGGTGCTTTACAACTCGCGAACCGAGAGATTTTTGAACAGAATTTTTTACTTTCCCTGTATAGATTTCAAAATTCCAAGCATATCCTGACTGATCAGCTAATATCCATATTTTATACCCTCTTTTGACAGGTTTCTTCGGCATGTATTGTTTTAAACTACTCCTTCCTTTAAATTTAACCATTGATTCATCTATAGCAATACACTCCGTAAGATCAAAGTTTCTTTGAAAATTTTCAAGCATTGTGTCAAGAAAAGGCCTTAATTTATAAAGCTTATCATAATCAGCATGAGTTCTTGGAGGCATGTTAGAGTTGTCATTCAAGTGAATGTTTCCTAATAGCCAACTGAATCTATTCAGAGGCATTTTACTACTTATGTAACTATCATGTAAATCTGGAGCTGAACTCCAGTAGCCTTTGTAGCGAGGAAGTCGTTTTATACCCATAAGAATATTAATTCCAATGAATGCCTCTATTTCCTCTTTTGAAGTTGGAACAAATAGTTTTCCTGATTTTAAATTCTCCTGCTGAGCATATAGGTTGGTCTGATACGCTATTTGTTCTAACAAATGATCCGTCAGAAACAGTCTAAAAATATCAGCAGGTTCTTTTTCATCCATATCCTTAATAAACTGAGCTAATCAATCAGAGGATTGTAAGAATTGTCGGGGTTCCTCAATTACATTAGTGTTGTTCCAAGTAGGAGGAGCATAAAAGCTGTTAGCATTAATATCATTAACTTGGGCCAAATCGCGCCTAATTCTAGCAGCTAACTCGGAAAGGGGAAGGTCACTCTCTGATAGGTCACTAGCTGATAACTCATCTTCTGCAACAATATGTCGTACACCTTCCTGCAATGTGTTTTCGTCATCAGAACAACTAAGGTCATTGTTGTCAACTGACTCGCTGTCAGATGGGATTTCAGCACAGTTTTCAATATAACAATTTTCTACTTCCTCATCAAACTCAGCCCTTGTCATGCCAACAATATTAAAAGGTAAATCATCAGGTCTTCGATCCATAATATCTGTAAAAAACAAAAATAATAATTTTTTGTTAAAATGGCCTAGTGTCACAGTGGTACACATAGAGGACACTCAAATTTTCTCCATTTCCACGGTGCTGAAATCAAATCTGAATACTACAAAATCGAAAAACTAAGTACCTACCTCTATTTTGTTGCAAATCAATCCAATAGCGCCTTTTAAACAATGTTTAACTAATTTTCTTTCACACAAAACATAGACAAATCAACACACATTGTTTACATCAGCTTTGAAGCCCAAATGATTGACGTTTTAGATTTATTTGAATAACTGACCCCCAACGCCATCTGTTATTGTTTAAGGACAACTCAATACAGGTGCTCTGTAATGTGGTTCATTCAAAATACCACTGTACCATATCTGAGAGATATATTTAAAAGTGGTACATGTGGAGTACCACTATGGCAATATCGCAACATAGTAGGTGGTTCATTGCGTGTACCGCTGAGCCACAAAGAGTTAAAAAATATGTATTTATTAATTTTGATGTATTAAGTAAAAGTAAATATGCTTTAATTCAAGGTAACTGTCTGTTTAAATGAGAGCATTTCATAATAAGAAAAAAGAACTTGTTTTATGCCAATATCTTAAGGCAGCTTGTTTATTTACGCATTCATGAAACTGGTGTCATGAGATGAAATTCTCATATCCATTTCTGCAACTTATTTGTATTTAGTAGTGTACGACAGACAAAGCAAAAAGGACAAACGGTTTTGTTTTTTGACATTAGAAAAAGTTATATAAAAAGGTTTTTAGTACCATAGGAACTATACAATTCCGTAGAAGGCCAAGAAACCTACAAAATAAGTAAGAAAAGAGCCCAGAATATCTAAAGGCATCACATTAGGTAGCAGACTAGAGTTCCGTTTGTTACAGGAATTGACCAGACATATATCTCTTTACAACCTAAAATCGGCCATGCACCACCACTCACCGAATCAAGAAAGAGAAAAAGCTCCCAATATGTCAATCTTTCCAGTATTCAAGCCTGCTAGATTTTTCGTATTAAGTCACAATAAGCCACATGCACTATTTTTGTTGGTCGCCTTTTATCAATTTCTTTAAGTTACAGCTTTGCCATACTTCATCTGGAACCCAAAAGCTTTGGTTTCCCCCTCCGACCTCGACGAGAATTGCCTTATTTCTATAGGTCGCTCGTAACTGGCAACTGGTCAATATGCAATCAACAGACTATAATGGTTGCATCGAAAATATGTTCGCGCCCGTAGTTAAACGTTCACTATAATTAATTGCTCCTTATAAAAAAAAGCATGAATCGGTTTACTATTTATTACGAGTCAGTGAAAAGGACTTCCATTTTTAAATATTTCATAAATTACACTGGCGAACAGCAAAAATGTCTTCGAGACCAAAATAGCAAAATCTTACTTATTTTATTATACTAATTAAGAATCTGTCTTGCAAAAGTCTCAGTTGGCTCCGGTTTTATAGATCCATGCATATCATGGTAATTTACCTACCTGCCCTTAATGTATGAGAAAGTTCGACCATTAAATGAGAATACCTGGATTTATTATACCAGGTGTTCTTTATAAGGGGTTTAAATACATATAACATAAATCCTAAATTGTTAGTTAGTTGTTTTTCAACTACCAGTTCATTGAGAGCTGTATTTGAGAAATGAAAGAGTCTTGAGTAACATGTCGCGAGTTTGCCCCTTTAATAAACAAAGTACCACTTGTATTTTGTGCTGCAAAGTTGGAGACCAGGACAAAAATCGAGCTCCCCATAACTTCTGCATCAAATGTGCGTCCAATATTCGCGGCTGGCTAAGTGGAAAAAAGCATATTCGCTGTTCCTACTGGCGAGAACCGAAAGGCAACGTTACTGACTGTTACTTTTACTTGACCCCTACCATCAAAAATGGCATTTCGGAGAAAAAAAGGTCTGGGATACAGTATTCAAATTTACAATCCGCCATACGCCGCTCACCGAATTGCCTGTACCTAATCCACCTCAGAAATATACCATTGATTCTGATGACGATCAAACATATTCAAACGATAGTGTTCCGGAAACTGTCGCCGACTCATCAACCTCGCAAGACTGCAATTTGTCTATAAGCTTCCCAATAAAAAGCCTTATAAAATAAGCCAAAGTGAATTAAGTGACCTTATAAGGGATTTAGAACTGCCCAAGCAAAAATCAGAACTATTAGCCTCTCGACTGCCACAATGGAATTTACTTTATTTAAATGAAGTAAAAGTTTCTGTGTACCGAAGCAGTCAGAAAAACCTAACATCATTTTTTAAAATGGAATAAAATTTGATAGTCTGTAGGGACATTGAGGGACTAATGGTAACTTTAAATCTGGACTATGATCCAAAAGACTGGAGACTTTTCATTGATTCCTCAAAAGTAAGCCTTAAAGGTGTGTTACTCCATAATGGAAACAAGTTGTCTTCAGTCCCAATTAGTCAGGCAGTCCCCATGAAAAAAACGTAAAGCCATTTGAAATTGTTACTGGAAACTAAACAATATGAAAAATATAAATGTCAAATTTGTAGGGATTTAAAAGTTGTGGCGATTTTGCTTGAAATGCAGTCAAATCCTTCCTCTACGAAAGGGACAGTCTAGCATAAACGGATCACTACAGAAAGAAAATTTGGCCACCGAGAGAGTTTTTTGAGTCTGGAAAAAAATGTCACCAGCGCTCCATAATTCCCCTTGAAAAGACTTTTTTACCGCCATTTCATATAAAATTGGGACCTATGAAAAACTTGGCAAAAGCCATGGATAAAGAAGGCCGTGGTTTCAGTTATTTAAAAGAAAAGTTCCCTAGAATCAGTGACGCTAAAATTAAAGAGGGAATTTTCGATTCTATACTTGAAGGCAAGGAAAAAGACGCTTGGAATGCCTTTAAAATGGTTGCAGCAAATTTTTTGGGAAACTATAAAGACTTCGTTTGTGTTACTTAAACCTAGGGTATAAGTAACACAACAACAACACAAAATGTTCAACGACCTTGAAAATTCATTTCCTGGATTCTCATCTGGATTACTTTCCGGAAAATTGCGGTGCTGTAAGTGATGAGCACGGTGAGATATTCCACCAGAATATTTCAAACATGAAAAGAAGGTATCAGGGACAATGGAATTGTGAGATGTTAGCCGACTACTGTTGTACTATTACGAGAAATGCCCCAGAGGCTACTTTCAAAAGACAGGCTAAGAAGCGCAAAATGAGTGTTTAAATTTTAGATTCAATGAAAAAAATTTGCTATTTAATTGTTTTTGTTGAACCAACAATATATTTTTATCTGTATTTTGTATATTTTACTTTATCATGTTATATGAAAAACTAGCATTTTCTTAAATAAAGGGGCAATATGGCAATTTTTTTAAATCCTAAAGCTGTAGGTGTAAAAACGCATACTTCATAAAATGGATCAGTTGCGTTACCATTGACCATTTTTTATAATGTTTCCGGTAGAGCTAGCTGCTAACTTTAATTAAGTTTTGAAAGCATATTCTGAGTAGTCATTGGTATACGTGTTCAAATGAGTAACAGCCAATCTTTAATGACATTTAGTATATAGTAGAGGGTAGTTCAAACATTTGTTGATATAATTTTGTGTTTCTTATTATTTTCATCACGAGGAAAGGATATTTCTTTTGACCATTAATAATTCTAATGGGATTCATACTAAACCTGAACCAAGGTTTTAACAATCGATCATTATGATTTTTCCCGATACAATTTTACAAAATCTCTACTGCCATTCCAATTCAATATGTAAGTTAGATTGGAAAGCTAAATATTAAATGTACGAATTGACTTTTCAAAGATAGATATTTTGTTGTAATAACCATCAATGGTTAGCAGATATTTAACGTTACAGGAATATTCTTATCCAAAAGGGCTTTTTGAAAAGTATCATTTGCAACCAGATATGAATTATTATAAATACTAGAGATTTGTCAAGGTTGCTGTCATATATCTGATACAACATTAGGGACTTACAAAATCAACCGTACTGTTCCTTTCTTTTACAAATTTTGATTTTTCACGTACACTTGATAAAGTATGTTCGAAAATAATTTTCGAATACTTAAAATATGTACTTCACCCTGTACGTTCTTAATTTTAGAATTAATTGACCATCATCTAAAAAAATTGTATGAATTGGTTAACTATTAAAAAAAAATTACGAATTATTGAAATTGACTTGCATTTTGAAATATTCCATAATTAATTGAATTAGTGCACAATACATTGTTATTACATCCAATTTTGCTCACGATTAGTTTCATGGTTGCCCGCAAATGGTTTCGTGGTTTTATAAATTAGTGAAAATACTTGTACAAGTAAGAAAAAAGTATGGATAAGCAACAAGGCTCTAAAAGCACAGAAATTGATTTAAATATTTATAACTAGGTATCACGCATACATGATAGACATACCTACTAGCGATTTTATCATGGCTCTGCAGTTACTTCCGAATGACACGAAATACATAATCCGAGCAATTCAAAACAGTTGAAAATGTATTAAAGTGATGAATTGTTAGCAGAAAACGTGAAACTAAAGTAAATATGCAGAGTTACACATTTGCTTTACTTTAAGTATTTCCGCGCCTATGATTTATTTAAACAAGAATGATTTGTTGCTTTAGTACTATCCAGTGAATTGAATATATATTTTAATTTTGGAACAATCAAAAATCATAAGGGTTGTCATTTAACACTATTATTTATACAATAAATGTATGGTAACTCCTAAGTACAGGGATATTCAAATAAAAGTGACCAGTCTTGTAACACTCTAATTTTTTTATATAGTATAATCTTTAAGTTTAACATTTATGTTATATCACTCGACTTAAAATTCACTTTTTAAAAAATATTTTTATTTACAAAATGAAAATTAAACTAACAGTGTAGAAGCTTAAAAACGAATCATGATTTTTATTTACAATTTACACTATTTATATGAAAGACGAATGCTGCGTCAGTGGGAACTTGCTTGCTGGGCAGATTCTGCTGACGAGGCGTCTCGGTACTCGCCGTCTCCTTGAGATAACCGACATCCGATACGGTGGGAACCAAGGGCATCGTACTTGAAGGTGACATTGCTCGTGAGAAAGGATAAAACAACTCCCCCATTAAGATGAAAGTTGACGCGTGGTGACAACTTTCAGGTCCTCTGCTTATTGAGGTTGAGTTCAATCTCTTCACTTTCTTCAATCGGGTCGCCAAGGCGGATGCTCGGTCTCCTTCTGGGAATTATTCTTCTCCATTGTATAACGTTAGATCCTCTTTTAGGTGGAGAGGGTGGATTGCCATCGTTGCTAGTGGCTCCTCCAATCTTGATTTTACGTGTTCGTCTTCGACATTTGCAAAAGATGTATAAGGCAACCAGTGTGATAATGAGTGTTATTGTAAGAATCGTGAACCAACTTATGTGTTTTTTCACGAACAGCTGATTTACCAATTGATCCAGCTGATCGGCATACTGATTTAGCTTGTGCTGGGCTATGTTCAGGTCCTCTACATCTATTTTGTTTAGCTTCAGAGGCTTCAAATCTGGTAAGTGAATATTCTCTGCCATATGGTTACAGCAGTCAAAAGGGATGTTGACTGGGTGGTAATTGTAGGTTACGTTGTCGTAAACATCAACTGATTTCTGGGCACGAACTCTTGTACTCCCAACGAAGGCACTACACTCGGGTTGAAGTTTCATCAAAGTATTTGTGTTGATGATCTGAGTCTCTATATCTCTGGATCCACATTTTATTGTGACGGGCAGAGGGTCTGCAACAGCTATCAACCATAAATTCTGACTGATTTCTTGAATTTTCTTTGGCAAGAATGACTAAAACTTGGCATGTTCTGGGTAGATGATCAAGTCTCTTCAGAAGCTGAGCCTCGCAGACTGCATCAGTATCAATTGGGTATGGTAGGATGTTGGAACAGATGAACATACGGTTGCCTAGTGGTTTGCAGGACTTCATATTGCGGATGGTTGTATAAAGTAAAGAATCATCATTTCGTGCAATTAGTTTATTAGTTATTGACAAAATGTGATGAAGGCCTGTTCGATTATCCAGAATCGGTATAGGATATAAGTGATAGAGAGTGTATTTTTCAGGTTCGACTAAAGGTATTTCTAGTACAAAAATTATTCTAGTATCTAATTGATATGCCTTTACTTTTGGTTAACGGCGTTTGATATTTGTTTAAGGAGACTAACATGAGTTTGAACTTGCGGCTTAAAGGCTTTCATTCGCGGTACGTCTTCGTCTATAGTGTTTAATAAGCTTTCTAATATTTTGTCATTATTACTAATTGTTTCTTTGATTGGTCCGAGGTCTTTGTAAACAAAGAGGGTCCATTTATCATTTGAGATTTTTACGGTCGCTTCTTCATGAAAGAAAATTCCTAAGGTGTTGTTTATTGGTATTAGAGTGTATTGGGACTGAATGGCTGTTGAAAGTGCCAAGAACCTAGAAGAGAAAAATTACTCATAGTATGGTTTCAGTCTGTCAAAATTTATTTTAGATTTTTGTTTAGATTCGGGGTTTATCAGAATTGCTGAATTTTGTAAAATTTCGATTATTTCGAATGGACCGTTAAATTTATTTTGGCTTTTGTCCTTGATTTGCGATTCTTTAATGTATACCTTATCTCCTACATTATATTCATAGGGGTGAGCAGAAACATTTTGGTCGAAGCGCTCTTTGGCTTTTTCTTTTTGTTGACATGTTCTGGCTCGGGCTGTTTTATAAAGGTATTGCATGCGATTGTTTAGATCTTGCATATATTTGGAAATAAGACGTTTTTCATTATATAGGATTTCGGGTGGTCTAGATGAGGTGTGTCCAAAAATAAGTTCGTAAGGCGTGAAACCGTGCGTTTTGTTTTTGGTATTGTTATAACATATAGTTGCATAAGGAAGAACATTAAACGGGTGTTCGTCAGGGTTTTCAGTTTGATTAGCTCGTATCATTTCACTAAGTGTCGCGTGAAATCTCTCAACAGAGCCGTTTGATTGAGGGTGTCCTACGCTAGAGAAAGTTAGTTGGATATCGTAAAGCTCACAGAGGTCATTCATTAAGGTGTTTTTGAATTCTCGGCCATAGTCACAATGTATACGTAACGGAGTTCCATAATGTTGAAAAAATACAAGAAGTGTATTAACAACAGATTTTGCTGTCTTATCCTCTATAGGGTAAGCTTGTGTAAATTTTGTTAGTTCGTCACGTACTGTTAGGGCGTAATTTCGAGTTGGGTATTCAAATATGTCTATGTTTATTCTTTCAAAAGGTGTTTAGGGCGTTTCTGTTACGACTAGGGGACTGCTTAGATTTTTACGACAGATTTTTACTTTTTGGCAAGTTTCGCAACTTTTAATAAAGTTTTCTACGGCTTTTATTATGCCTGGCCAATTGTATTTTTCTTTTATGCGCCTTAACGTCTCGTTAATTCCGCGATGTAAGTTGGTTTTTCCGCGATGGTAATGATCTAAGATCTGAGGTATTTCGTCTTCATTAGGGGTTGTTGTGATGTTTTGGCAGATACTTAATTTTATATTTTTGTCTGCAAAAATATACGAAAATATTTCAAGGATAGGAAGTTCGAGTGTGTTTTCCACGAAATAGGTACAAGAGATGTCAAGTTCGTCTTGACCGGTATAGAGAATGTAAAAGAGAAGTTGTGTGACAGTTTCTGGGTTAAACGGGAGAGGAATAATGAAATATTTACGATTTTTTGTTGATTTACTGGAGAAAATATTTATATCGTCAAGAATCTTATGATGTAGTTCTTCTAATTTATTTTGTCGAAAGAATGTTATAATATTTTTGTGTGACTTATCCAACAGCTGGTCGTTGGTTGTTTCGATTTTAGAATAATCGATCAGGGATCTGGTTTCGTAAAGGCTTACGAATTTATTGTATTCTTCGGCTATTACATCGTCGTCATAGGTTTTAGGTTCTTCGATAAGTTCTTCGGATTCTGTCTCATTCGATGCAAAAACAGATATTTTTGTTTGAAGCTTTGCGCATTCTTGGAAATGATTTACTTTTATTCGAGATAAAGCATCAGCGTTTTTATTAATTTTTCCCGGTTTATAAATTATTTCGTACTGATATTCTCCTAGTTTTAGCCGCCATCGTGCTAATCTACTACCTGGGTCTTTAATAGAAAGTAACCAAGTAAGGGGACGATGATCTGTGACTAGAATGAACTTCCTTCCAAATAAATATGGACGAAAATATTTCACGGCCCATACAATTGCAAGTAGTTCTCTCTCTATTGTCGAGTAATTGGTTTCGGCTTTACATAATGTTCTTGAGGCATAACCAATGGGTAAGTCTTTGCCAATGGGACCTTGGGAAAGTACAGCGCCTATCGCAAATGCGCTTGCATCCGTTGTTAGTAGGAAAGGCTCATCGAAATTTGGATAGATGAGAATTGGGTCAGAAGTCAGTAATTGTTTTAGTTCGTCGAAAGCTTGACGACAATCTGAGTCGAAATCAAATTTGATATCTTTTTTCAACAATCTGGTAAGGGGCTTTGATATTTTCGCAAAGTTTGGAATAAACCTACCATAATAACCAGCTAAACCCAGAAAGGATTTTATGTCTTTTGAATTTTTTGGGTCTGGAAATTTCTGTATACAATCGATTTTAGTGGGATTAGGTTTAACTCCGTCCTGAGTGATTAGGTGACCAAGGTATGCTACCTCTTTTCTCAGGAACTCACATTTGTCAGGTTGTATTTTGAGGTTTGCTTTTCGAAGACGTTTAAAAACTTCGCGTAAGCGTGTGATGTGGTCATGGATTGTGGGTGAATACACAATGATGTCGTCCATATAGACGAGACAACGTTCATTGAGAATGCCTAGAAGGATGTTGTCCATTACTCTCTGGAAAGTGGGGCGTTTTTAAGACCAAAGGGCATTCTTATAAATTCGTAGTGTCCGTTCTCGACAGAGAAAGCAGTTTTTGGAATATCTTTAGGGTCTATCTCGATCTGGTGAAATCCTGAAGCCAGATCCAGGGTTGTAAAATACTGGCACTTGCCTAGCTGATCCAAAAGATCAGAAATATTGGAAAGCGGGTACTTATCATCTACCGTGGATTCATTCAATTTACGATAATCTATGACTACTCTCCATTTTTGTTTGCCTGAGGAATCAAGTTTCTTGGGGACGACCCAAACTGGAGATGACCAAGGTGAAATAGAGGGTTTTATGATTCCTTGTTCTAACATTTTATTAACCTGAGTTTTTACCTCTTCTTTGTGAATATGGGGATACCTGTATGATTTGGTGAAAATAGGCTTTGCACCATTGGTGTCAATTTGGTGTTTAATTTCATTGGTAAAGGTAAGATTGTCACCTTAGAGGTAAAATATGTCCTCAAAATCTACGCAAAGATTGGTAATTATTTCTTTTTCTTCTTCGTTAAGATGCTCTAAACGAAGTTGGGACTTAATGTTGGGAATGCGGTTAGGAGATAGCTGTTTATCAGATAAATTGTAATTGAGTAACGAATGAGAAGAAAAAGGTTCGATTTCGATATTTGAAAAATTAATGGTTTTTGGGATGGCGTTTGCATTGACCACAGAAGTTAGAAATTCGCCTTTTTCATTGACATGGACAATTGCGTTTGGAATGTGAACTTTTTCGATTTCTTGCCTAAATAGGATAGCATCGGTCTTGACTAAATCACAACGTAATTTAAAAATTTGTTCGGTCCTACCTCAATCTTAATTTCGTTAGAATTGTTTACGTTAGTTATTTTATTATTTTGTTCGAGGTTTTCTTCTGCCTTAAACAGTGGTAAAGTTTTAAAATTTGTAACAAGTTGTTTATTTTTTAAGTCGATGGTGCATTCAAAGTGTTCCAAAAAGTCGAGTCCTAGAATACCATTGAAATCAATATCTAAATCGTATATGTAAACTTTATGTGGGTTTCCGGCTTGAAAAGGAACTAGGGTTGATTTGGTGATAAGAAGTTTTTGGTCTGTGATGCCTTGAATCGTAACGTTTTCGGGAAAACGTTGGGGAAATTGTTTTACTGTGTTTTCTTTAAATATCGTAATTCCTGCTCCGGAATCTATAAGTAGTTTAAAAGTGTTAGATGCGTCTTTTATGTAATATAGATTTTTCGGGTTAACAGCAAGAAGGGGATTTAAAGAAAATGTTGTTCTGGGAAATTCAATGACGGGTTCATGTCGTCCAAATTCAGGGTTTGTATTTGATTTTGGATTTCCATCACGGCATTGGTATTTGAAATTGTTCGAATAGGAGGATGGTTTTAATTCGAAATGGGAAGAAAATCCTGATATTCATCGTAATTCGTTTTATCTTGTTGATCAATATTTTCAACATTTTGATATTCGTAATCGGGGTTATCTTCATACATTCCTGCGTATTGGTTACAATACTCGTCATATTGGGGTTCGGAATAGTTATTGTTGGAATATTGGTCATTGTCGAAATTGACAACATGAGCACGATGCTGGGGATTATTTTGTATTACTGAAGGACGTTGAAAATTGTTAAATGGTGTTTGACGTTGGAAATTGTTTTGGTTTGATTGGTTATGGGGTGTGTACTGCGGTCTTGGCTGACCGTTGTTTGGTCTATTCGACTGAAAGGAGGTGCTTGATTGAAAAGAATTTGATTGTTGATTGGTATTAGGCCTTTGGAAATTGCCAAAATTCTGGGAAGTATAACCATTAGGACGTTGTTGCGATCTACATTCATTTGCTAAGTGACCATTGCGATCACAGCTATGACATTTAAGGGATTGTACATTAGGTCTTTTATTAGTTTGAATAATAGGTCTAGCAGGCGGATTGGGTCTAGAAGATTTTTGGGATTCGAAATATGATAGTTGGAGCTCGCGTCTGATGCGAATTTGTGCTTCCAAAAGATTAGGTGGATTTCCTGCACGTATTATATGGCCAATTCGGGGTTCCGGGCCAGTAAGTAGGCTATTTAGAGACATGGATTCGATTAATTTTATTTGGGCTGCCTTTTGACTGGGTGCGAGTATGGATTTTTGTATGTTGGCATGCATTTTGGCATTTAGGACTTGAAGTCTGTTAAGGAAAGTCAAAGGAGATTCGTTTGGCAGTTGTCTCATTCTTTGTAAGTCCTGAATAAGAGAAGATAGATCTCGCGTATCTCCGAAGTGAGAATTAAGTAATTGCTTTATCTCTAGAAAAGAAAGTGGATTTCGGGAGCTTATCAGCTGCGCTGCTCTCCCTCGCAACCTATTTTTTATGTGAATCACTAAAAGATCTTTTTGGTTACCCGTAGACATATCATATGCACATTCGCAGGCATTTAGGAAGATTTGTAAAAATATTTGATCACCTTCGAATTCGGGGATAATAGAAAAAATCTCGGAAAGTTTATAAGGTTCGATTACTGCTACCGCTGCTCCTGCAGTTATTCTTTCATTTTCCGTCATATTTGCTCAATATATCAACACAATAAACACTAGCATAATATAATATAAAAAGGATATAAAACACAAAATATTTTACGAAATTTTATGTTGATAGACAGTACGTAAAGTAGTATGCCAACCAACGTAAAATAAACAGTTCTTATTAACTAGTTAGTGTAATTAAATTAAAACTGTGTAATATTTCTTGTTGTAATAAAAATACAAATGTAATCTGGAGATCAGTTAGCAGAATAACTGGTCAAAATAAGTCCAAAAAATATTTTAAAATTAATCAATTAACAGAATAACTGATTATACACAAATTATACGTTGTTACACTTAGAAATACAGAAATCAATTAGCAGAATAATTGATTAGCTTATCGAAAAATCAATTAACAGAATAATTGATTATTTTACTAATTAATAAAATGTAAGATCGATTTTGAAAAGTCGAACAGGTATTTGATTAAATATTATTTTTAAAATAAACGTGATGATTCGTTACTTACAAGCAGAGTAGAAACATCGCTCGTCGTGTTCTTAGCAGTTAGTTCTACCAGGGGCTTCACTATGTGTTCCTTCCGTAGATGCGTGTTCTGCCAAGTTGATGACGTCACAATGCACAAAATGGGGCTTCTTTGTTCTTCTGGATGAAGGATTGGGATCCACCGTTGCCAGTTAGAGTTCTCTTGTTCTGCCAACGTTGCCAGATCCTACCACGACTGCGCCAATTTGTTATATCACTCGACTTAAAATTCACTTTTTAAAAAATATTTTTAATTACAAAATCAAAATTAAACTAACAGTGTAGAAGCTTAAAAACGAATCATGATTTTATTTACAATTTACACTATTTATATGAAAGACGAATGCTGCGTCAGTGGGAACTTGCTTGCTGGGCAGATTCTGCTGACGAGGCGTCTCGGTACTCGCTGTCTCCTTGAGATAACCGACATCTGATACGGTGGGAACCAAGGGCATCGTACTTGAAGGTGACATTGCTCGTGAGAAAGGATATAACATTTATAATATACTCTTTTAGGGTTAATTTTTAATAATTGATATTGCTTTATTTAAATTATATATTGGTTTTATGGTTTAGTTAGATTACCCATATCTTAAGCGAAGATTGCATTTGTTATACCGGATTATATTATAATAATTCATCGGTATGTATAGCGCCACCTATTATCAACAACTATCAGTATTCTTAAACTAAAGTAGTTCAACACCCCGTTCTAACGAAACGTTTTACTGCAAGTTTCAACTTTGTTACTTGGATGGCGATACCTATATCCATACAATATCATTCATCAATTAAAATTATAATTATTTAAAAAACGAAAACCCAAATAACATCTAAAGATATTTATTTCTTAATATTACAGAGTAAATAAGAATTTAATTTTAGCAATCTTGAAAACATGTTTTGCCTCCTTTATGCCTTGGATTAGGTAGCAGTTGCATATTGGTATAACTAAATCGGTTATGTGTAGTGTTTGGAAAACCAAATTACTTCCGTAAATATTTCCTTTTTCAGTCATTTTCTCCTGATTGCACGAGTATTTAGACCATTTTATATCCTGAATTATTACTCGACCATTTTTTGTCTTCTCTGAATTGCCTAAAATATTTCGTTATGAATAAATCTCTTTTAATGGTAAAATAACAAATTTATTTATATTCTATTGTTGTGAAAATCTAATTTAAATCAAGTCTAGGTACCTTTTTGTTGTCAGGGTTTTTCCACTGCCCCATTTAAAATCAATTCCCCATAGCTTTGTTCTCTGTTTTAGTTGCAAGTTGATTTTTCGGGATAGCCTTTTCAACTATTATTCTAATTATCTAAGTTTTGGAAGCTGGAAGATAGATGTTTGTTTACTATTCGTTTTGCCTAGTTCACAGTATAATTTAGGGTTATGGGACGTGTCACTTCCTATGCGCTGTCACTCGCTGCATCCGATATGCCCTCATTCAGATCCCAACTGTTGCCAAGTTTATTCTCAAGTGGTTGCCGTTTGAAATATAAACCAATCTGTGATTGTTTTTCTTGCCCTGCAATCCCTATTTTAAATTATTCCGAGTTCGTCTTGACAATACTGATGTTACCTGAGACAATCTAACCAATGATAGTTCGGCATCCGACTTGAGTAAATTCTAGAAGGTACAGCGGAGATGGTTCCAAAAAAGAACTACTTTTTCGCTTCACTTTTTTCGTCTCCTGTAACATCGAAAGGTCTTTAGCGCGAACTTATTAATTTACTTGGGGTTTTGTATTTGTGAATTTTACAATATTTTCTAACCTCTAAGTAATCTCTGTGAGAGAGGATTTTTGGAGCTGAAGTTGGACCAGGCCGCCATTTTCCTGCCACGTTCTGAAGAAGTCTTCCTGTCCAGGGTGAACTAAACCTTATTGGATAGGGTCTTAGTACGGGGCTTTAAGACTCAGTTTGACGTGAACGAGTAACGTTCCGCCCTATAACTACTAAGGTCCTGTCTACTGATACACCTTCCACCGGTTGCAGTGACGTATCACGCTGGGACGATTGGTGAACTTTTTTATTTTATATTAGTGTATTTTTTTCCAAACCAACTTTTAGTAAATAGATTTTATTGTTTTTTTTTAATGTTTTATTTAGCTCACATTTTCTCTTCTTTTTCAGATTTTTTTTTAAATAGCTTCTTAATTTTAAATTACATTTTTTTTTATTTTATAAAAGTATCACCAACAACTGAGTGCCGAACACATCCAGGGGCTTTCCAATTTAGGCCGTAATAAATTGGTGGCGCTCACCTTTTTTACTTTTCATTTTTTTTCCCACGCCCACTCTCCGGGATAAACGAGCTTAGAGCATTGATATTGCACACTCTGTTGACCACGAGCTTGTCTCTTGATACTTTTGTTTTTTTTTAATTACCTTTGCGAGTTTTTTTTTATTTCAGTAAATTAATTAAAATATTTCCTATTTTATTATTTAAAAAAAATAAGAGCGTAGCAATTTTGCACTTTACGGTTATAAACCAGAGCAAGGGTTGCAGTCTGTCTAACTTCTTTCTATACAAGGATGGTAGAAATTTTAAAAATGAAAGTTTTGTGCATTTTTATAGATTATTCATAAATATTATGAGCACGAATAAAAAAATTATAGTATAAAAGACCGATTTTATCGCCTTTTTGGATTGTATGAAAAGTTCTAGACTTATTTTCTATAACATACCCTATGCGGGCTTACAGTCATTTTTGAAATATTTAAATTTTATTCACATAGATAATGTTTAAAGCTTTCGAAGAAGATACCTGCTTTTTTAATTTTAGGGATTTAGGTCTAAGTCAAAAAATAACACTAATTCTCAAGTCATCGTGAATTTATAATTTTATTTTTATGCAAACTGAACTATGAGATACAAAATATTAAAATTGTATTTAAAAATAACAGCACCGTGAGGGCGATATGAGAAACGTATTGTATCAAACATCATAATATATACAAATAGAAGACTAAAAAAGAGGAACTCTAGGCAATGGAAGAAGAAGAAGGAAAAAATTAAGAAAGGGACTTAGTAATTTTGTTATACTTTCAAGTGAATACGCTTAATTCCCGATTATGTGCAGCATTTAATAAATGGAATAATAAATAAAATATCGATTATGGAACAGTTCGTTAAAAAAATGTTATAGCATTTTGAGCATAGTAGAAATAAACTACTAGGTCCATTCCTTGACAAATCCTTTGATCTATTTCTGCCACATTTTTTTCGCGTCGTGCGATCACTGGTGCCTACAGATATGGCCGAATTGTTGCAGAAGTTTCCGAACGCCGCGTCCGGCAAAGGGAAGTCGGGCACCAGCCGGACACGTATTTAGGAAAATATAGGCACACGATAAAATAAAAAATATCGTTTGATCAATGGGTGAAAAATTACGTGAAAACGGAATATTGTAAAAACCTTTACGTCATACGGCAAAAATATTTTTATTTACCTAAATCGTCTTAAATGTCCCAAGTTTCTCACAACGTGTTAAAACCAATTTTTACCAAAGAATATCTGCGTGTCTATTAGCTCACTAGTTAACTAACCGGACTGATTTTGGGCATAATCAATTTAGATGAAGGATTTAAAACAGGCATGAAATGACAAAATATTTAATATTTTTCTATTACGGATTTTTGGGTATAAACACTTTTAATTCTAAAGTTAGTGTTTTTTTTATGGAAACAATTTGCCATGTTACGTCTTTAAATGTATCCGGCAAACATACAATTATGTTTTAAGATATTTTAGGGATACAAATTCCTTAATTCTGACTAAATAAGGTATAACATTAATTAAATAACGAATTTTGGGCTCCCAAAAACAGCTTTATTAAACAGCGGTAAATTTTTCATTTGAATAAAAAATAGGCTATTCAATTTATATAACATTAGAATTCATAAATTGGAAGGAGTTTAAAAAGCGGAGGAATAAAACTTTAGAATATCCTAAAAAATCAAGTATTAATATGTTATTATTTCAGAGATTTTCTACTACCTATATCAATTTAATTTTAACATCCATTTAGTTTTATTTAATGTGTGTTTAGTAATATATCCGTTTTTATGTATAAATTCAATTGTTATCACATAATCGACATTTTAGTTAGAAAATTAGAATTGAGGCTAAAACTGGAAGTGAAAAAAATTCAAGATTTTCTCGATAACTATTTATTATTTTTGGATATAAGGATTCTAAAATACTACCTATTTTCATTTTATTTTTATAACCCATATGGTCAAGAATACTCAGCTATGTGACGTCAAAACAGGAATTTGTTCAAAATATTAAACAGAAACATATTGTATATTTTATTTTAAATGTACGGATTAGAAGATCTAAAATATAATTCATAAAAGAAAATATAAACAATTTTTCGACGTATTGAGATACCCAACAGCAGCACAATCTGACTCTGTTCTAGGACGCAACGCTCGAACGACGGGTCTGAACTGAAGCGCTTTGCATGCTGCCAACAATCTGGCGAATTTTGTCGGCAGGCGAAAAATACTTGGGAGAGTGGCGCTACTAGTTTATTGCTACTATAATTTTAAGTATAGTTTATATGCCAGCGTATGCCAGTTTAGCAAAGCAAATTAACTTCTGTACAAGTATTGACGACAGATTGGTACAAGATCGTAATTTAATTCATTGTTTGGACAGATGAATCAAATTTCTCAACTCTTGGAATGATTAATAGACGACATGTTTGGTAAGTTGAGAATTCCGTTTCCGTCGAAGAGATTGGTGTGAAATATTAAACAGAAATTCTAGGATTTGTTTTTTTTTTGGGAAGCAGTAACTGGGGAGAACAATCTTCATTTTTTAGAAAATAAAATTGAAGATGTACCCGGCGAATTATATATATTATATAATATATTGAGGTTAGCCATTTCTTAAACCGTCAGCATAGTGAATGGATCGGTAGACATGGAACGTTACATAGGCGTGCAAATAACCCAGACCTCACACCTTTAGATACATTGCTTTGGGGTCATTTGAAAATGTCGTATACAGAAATTAGAACAAAAATATAAAAGAAAAAAGGAAATAATGTTGAAAGTATCATAAACTCGCATCAGAGACAGAGATTTTATGAAAAATGCTTACGTTACAAGGTCGTTGAAATTTTTTTTCAGATATTTTATCCGTTTTCATGTTTCAATACATTTGTTTTTGGTTATAACCATTTGTTACTGCTTCTAAATATTATTAACTAAATATTGAAAACAAAATTTTATGGCTTAATGGAATTTGGCATAAAAGTAAAATTATAAATTCACGCTGACTAAAGTATTATTGTCAATCTTGACATTGTATTTGACTTAAATACGTAAAGTCAGGTAAAAAGTATATTGTTTGCAAGCTGGACACATATCAATGCGAAATACATTGTAAATTTAAATATTTCAAAAACGACTGTAGAACTGTATATGGTTTGTTATACAAAATAAGTATTAAATTTTTCGTAGAATCCAAATATGCCATAAAGAACATACCATGGAATTTGAAATAAGTGAGAAATGGAACCAGAAGTAGGCATACACGTTTAAAAATGTTGACATGTTTATACTCGAAGGTCATAAATAATAATTCATTCTAAAATGTCTGTGTGATTGTAGACAAAGAATCATTCTGCTTAAAACTCACTTGTCGGACTTTAAATTATTCACAACGTTTCCATCAACGATGTATCTCCGATCTTTATCTAGTGTAAATTGAATTGGCTTTTTTTGGTGACAGTAATGTCACATAACATTAAACCCTCACCAGAGAAAGTTAATACTACATTTAAATGAAAGTATGTCTATGGTTCACGTTTTAAAATATGTAATAATATATAGATTTTTTTGATGTCCTCCCCATAGAGCTTTCCTAACATAGTTCGAAAGCTTTCACGGCTGGATGGTTCTTGAGAGAACGGCACCCTAGGTCATACTGTTTAAAGGAAATCGACACATATGAATAGATATTTAAATTTTAGTTTTCACCATCATTCATCTCAAAAACAATCCGTCATCAATTTATTAGTTTTTAGGGCTTTGGTAATATGTGATACACATTCTCTTCCCGAAGAAACAGAAAAATTGACTGAAGTTTTAAAATCAAACGGATATTGCACTGAAGATTTTAGGCTTTCGATTAGGTATTATAATAATCCCAAACCTAAACCAGTGTTGGATACTCAACCATTAAGTTTTACTTTTTATTCAAGTCACCACAGATAAAATTGCAAGAATTCTGCGGAGATCCAAGATTCGTACAATCTTTAATACACACAAATAGATTGGGCGATGCCACCAACAGATGTAATTCCTTTGCAATCAGAAGGAGTTTATAAAATTCCTTGTTCCTGCGGTAAAGTGTATATAGGTGAAACTGGACGCTCTGTTTTTAAGAGACTTAACATTAAATTATTGTTGTTAGCAAGTCCTTACATAATTCCTTTTATCACTCATATAATCAATTCATCTCTAGAGAAAGGTGCATTTCCCAATTGTTGGAAGCATGCCATTGTCACTCCTTTACCGAAAATTTTCAATCCACTGGAATTTAAAGATTTAAGGCCGTTGAGCATAATGACGGCACTCTCCAAAGAACTGGAAAGGGTTATGGATACGCAATTGCGCAGTCATCTTGAAAAATTTTCAATCCTACCTGAGATACAGTCTGGATTCAGACCAAAACATAGTTGTGAAACTGCTCTATTAAAGGTTACGGATGACATAATAAGGAGTGTGGATGGCGGGGATGTGGTGGTTTTTGGCTCTAATCGACTTTTCAAAAGCGTTTGACACCAGCTTGCTTTCTTTGATATTGGAATTTATTGGGGTGGATATCCACAGCATGAGACTGTTAAATAGCTTTTTGCATGGTAGAGCCTAATCTGTTCACATTGCCGATGTCCAGTCAGACTTTCAACCTGTAAAGTGCAGAGTCCCACAGGGATCTATTCTGGGCCCGTTATTATTCTCAATATATACTTCGCAGTTTATAAATCAGGTCAGGCATTGTAAAATTCATATATATGCCGATGATACGCAAGTCTACCACACGTTTAAACTGGATAACATTATACATGGTGTTCAGGAGATAAATGACGACCTTACAACTTTACTTTCAGCAGCAACTGATCACTCTTTATCAATTAATTCAAAAAAAGTTCAGTTATGTTCTTTGGAGCTTCCAGGGTCCGTCAAAAATGTTTACCTTTCATACAAATCAAAATAAATAATGAGGATCTGCCTATAACTGAAAGTTGCAGAAATTTGGGACTTTTTTTGGACTTTTATGAGAGGCATTGGTTTTATCACGATTGAACTTTTGTGACTCTATTTATGGATACTCAATAGACTCTTTTGATAAGCGCCGTATTCAGGTGTTACAAAATTCTTGTCTACGATTGATATTCGGAATTCGTAGAAGAAATCACATTTCTCATAAGCTTGCTGACCTTGGTTGGCTCAATATGAGTAATAGACGTTTACTTCATGCTACTTGTCTCTTTCATAGGATTGTTTTAAATAAAACTCCCCCATATTTGTATAAAAAAATCGTGTTTAGGTCGGATGTACATAATCTAAATATTAGGTTTAAGGGACGTCTTACTCCTCCAATGCATAAAACTGAACTATTCAAGAGATCATTCTCTTATCAAATTTCAAAGATTTATAATGCTATCCCGGATTCTATAAGATGTAAAAGTGCCATTCCTTCTAAATTAGTCTATAAAAGATTCTTGCTTCACCAGCAATAACAGGCAACAAATTTTTAATTTTATTCTTGATTAACAGACGGGTGTACCTCAGCGATTATAACTCTATTATTATAAATTTTTACTACTTATTTGTTACTTATTATTGTTTTTCTCGTTTTTCTAATGCTTAGGGTAAAGAACAGAGGGCAGGTGTATTCTCGAATACACATGTCCAGCTGCCCCTCGGCATTTTCTAGCATTGTTTTTTTTTCACAAAATTTGTATTTTTTCAGTGATTGTCAGAAATAAAGACCTTATTTATTTATTTATTTATTTATTATAAATAAGAAACAAATTTTTTAATCCGCTATCGCCGAACACCAGTCCGCGACAGGATACATGATTAATATAAAAGATAGCAAGATTCTTGCTTCAGTCTCGGGTTATTATAAACAAAAAATTAGAGAATTACAGAAAATAGAGTATCTATTGGAATTATCAAGCACCCTGAAAATTTCAATAGAGACGCGGAGTACGTGCAAGATCATGCGTGGAAACCGATCAACACAGTTAGTCACGCGTCGATGAACACAGGTCGGATATAAATATCTGAACTTTGCTCCTCGAAGCTTATTAAATGTTTTGATCTTGTGCAGTGAAGATCCCTGAAGGTTCCTCGTGCAATCGCAGGCGAAACGTCGGAAAGTAATTTCAATTTGACACGGTCTAAACCCAAGAACCATGATTTCTTAATTGACTCCAACCGTGAAAGCTTTTGTTCTGTCTTTGTTTCATCTTTTTTAGTTCTATTTATATGAGTATTTCGTAAAATCACTATATAATAAAATCTCTTATTATACAATGTATATACAACGGTAACATAAATACTTTTTCTTCTTGACAGAATGCTGAATAGTTCAAAATGACACCATTCTGACCACTCCGGTAACATCCTGAATATTTCCTGAAAATACATAGGATCGAATTGAAAACTTCCCCCTTTTTGAAGGCGGTTTCAAACTAGGCTTTGCTTTTTCAACTTTCCTTTGATACATCATTTTTGAAATATTGTCGTCTTGAAGTCTTTTCCAACACACGTGTTGAGATACTGTCCTGTCGAAAAGTGTTTTTAACATGCGTGTGATATAATACACTCTCAAAAATATAAAAGCTAACAATTTTTTTAGGTATTAACATTTCTCTCTCTCCGTCGCCGAATGTGTACAGTAACTCCAGTACAAGCCCATGTGGAAGTGAAATTCCACCGGAAATAGTTGAAAGATATCACAGAGCGTTAATTGAAGATAGTACCGTAAGTTCCTCAGATTTATTTCTTCTAATTCTTTTCTTACTTTGAGGTTCCAATTAGTAAAATAATTATTAAAACATTTTAGTCAGATTCGGAGTCCAGGCCATCCAGATGGACCCGTGTTCGCAAAGCGTTCTTGAACCGTGACCATAGACCCGCAAAACATCTACAATCATCTCTAAATGATGAAAGTAAATCGGAAGAAGCCAACGTTGAAGAAGAAATCCAGAGGAATTACAAAAATTTGCAGAAAAAACTTAGTTTGGAGTTCCAGGAAAAAGTTTGGGAATGGGAAAGATTAAAACAGGTAAAGTTCTTTTCTTGATATTTCCTTGATTCCTGAAATAAGAATTTGAGTGTAGACCCATGTTGACCAATAAACTAATAAAAGTGAAAATGTTCGACAGCGTCGAACTGCGATTGGTTTGTTAAATCTGTTTTACTTAACACTTATTCTAATATCATTTTAGAATCAAAGTGAAATAAAGCAGGCAATATTTGTCATTACCAAATTTTATTAAATCATTTTATATTAAAAAAATATATATAATAAAAAATCGGCAATTCCGTCTTTACCCACAACTTCCCTACGCACAGATAATATAGTCTATATGTGCATATAATCATAATATTAATAACTTTATAAAAACCCTATAAAATGTTATTTATTTGTTTTTTTACTTTTTAATTTTATTAGTTATAAAAATACACAATGAATTTGGATTTTTTTTGTTACGCGCCTCGTAGATATCTTCGAAGTAAAAAAAATCCTGTAAAATTTGAGCTCTTAATTAAAGTTTTAATGGAAAATACTTGCAATTTTTTTGTAACTGTGATTAAAACTGATGAATCAATTTGAAATTGTAGCATGGTTGTAGCTGATATTATTGGCAACAAACCCGGAAAATTATATATTTTTTATTCATTATTCTTTTATATACCAAGTTAATAAATATGACGAACTTTTCTTAGTTAAAATATTTTCGTAATATCACTCAAAATATGAACTAATTTTTTTTTCATATACCAGTTTTATTTCCTATTTTCATTTGAAATAAAATATATTTTTCAATTTTTTGTTTAAAATATGTTCTTTCGGTCTTTTAGTCATTCTTTCTATTTCTATCGGGCTGCCTAAAAATTATCAGTTGATTAATACAATGAAATACCATAATTTTAACACTAATTAATTTTCTCTTCTACCTCGAATAATAATTATTATCGACGTTCTTATTCATACTTTATCTTCAAGAAAAATCTCGGCCACTGTAGTTATATTGGAAAAATAATCTTTAAATTTACATATGATTATATTTAACTGAAGATTAGTTTTCAAATAATATTGATTAATGTCAATATTTGTACTTATAAATTAAGATACTTTTTAATATCTATAATATTATACAACGACACAACAAGAAAATACTTGTTCCGTGCAGTCGCTGTTATCATTTTATAGTAAAATACTACACAGTGCTTTTAGGTGTTATGCTATGAAGTGACATCAGAGACATTATTAAATATTTGTTAATCGATACTTAAAATTATCGATACTTTCGAGTACAGTCGACAGTTGGTAGTATTATTGCATCCCTAAGAATATATTTTATTAAGTTGACGTTTGTATTGAGTTACATGACGTTGGTAATTAACGCGGAAAATTCGAAGTTTGGGATGAGATGTCATGCTCAGGGTAATGGCATTCGTTATAGAGTTTTTTTGCCTTGCATTGTTAAGATGGGAAGAAATAAAAAGAATATAAGAGGCTGAAAGCGGATTTTGACAGAGCTGTCAAGTTGGAGGAGATTTCCTTTTAATAGGTACGAATGAGTGATATATGTGTTGCCTATGGCTAACCTCTTTCAGATAACATTGTGTTTTCTGGGGAGGTCAGCGAAGTGGAAGACTTCATCGAAAGTTTATTACTGTTCTCGTACATGCCCCAACCCATATGGTTGAAACTAGAGGTATATTTATAAAAATCTGTTATAGGAAGGAGGGAGGAGATGATGGTTCCATCGTGGGATGCCCATATAACTTGGCACCCAAAAGAAGAAGATGCTTATAGGACGAAGAGTGGCTATGTGTAGGAAGTCGGTATATCAAAGAGTGTGTGAGACAAGGAGATCTTATTGATTTGAAGGCGCTCAAAGAGCTTGAGATAAGAACGAAACTGCCTTTACGAAAATGCTTTACTATAATATGCTTAAGCCCTTCCCGGATGGCTAGAAATTTTCTAAAACTACAGAGTCTTCTACCCCATCTAGTGTCTTAGAACCATCAGTGAACAGCATTTGAGAAGAATTTAGATATTTAGATAAGATGAAATTTAATTTGAATCTGATTTGGGAGTGATAGAAAATGGTTTTATTGAATTATTGAAAATTTATTTGGCGGGGGAACGTGCAATAACCCATGGTGGGAAAATAGGAGGGGTAAGGGGCTCAAAAAATGGAATGGTGATATTTTGAGAAGAGGTGAGGTTCTTAAACCTGTCATTTGCTCCTCTCCTCATTGGTAATATTTGGACGTATTGTGTTGGAAGGAATGAAAAGCTTGTGGTGGTCTAAAAATGATTTTACGTTACGAGTAAAATAAACTTTTCACTTTTGTTAATATAAATTTAATGAAAATCTGAACTTTTCTTTATTTACAAGATTTTAAATTACTTAAAAAGATGGTGATAGTACGAAAATATCTGAAGTGAGAAAATTTTGTCATATTTATTGACTTGGTAGATAAGGAAATAATGAATAAAGAAAATTGCACTTTTTAGGGTTTGTTCCGAACAATATCAGCTAGAAGTGTGCGAAATTTCAAAATGATTAATCAATTTTTACCAGGGTTACAAAAAAATTGCCTGTATAAAAAAAATGCCTGTATTTTACATTTAAAGTTTTCAGGATTTTGGGTCAAGCGTTAATAGTAAAATTAAGAGCCCAAATTTTCCAGGATTTTTTTTTCATAGGTATACTCGTAAGGTATGTAGGGGGCGCATAACAAAAAATTCCAAAATTATTGAAATAAGAGGGATGTAGAATGAATTTTCCGATTTTTTGTTTTAAATATAATCCTTACCTTGTAGTTAAAAACATGTTTAAAACAAAAAAAAACTTTTTTGTTTTAAACATGGAATTTTTTGGAGGTGAAAATTAAAGAAAAATTTAGTAATTCTCTGTTTAAGTATTTATTATGGTGATTTGTATGCTTAGGATTTAACAGCAAAACCTATTAGACTAAAGCTCTTATCATAAAATCAGAACGTGATTCCAACAATATTTTCAGAACTCACCTGGAATATCAGGAACACCTACCACGTGCAGCTATGCAGAGGATAATCGAGATCTATTTTATATGAAAAAGATGGAGGAATTCCGAAAATTCAGAAATCACTCTCCAACAGGAAAACACAGGTATATGTTTTCAGTATTTTTTTTGTACCTTAGATAATGTTGTCAAAATTAAAGTACAACATAAACCAAGCTAGTCTAAAACTACAATCTTATGCCGCATCCACCAAACGGACAGTTTGTTTTTAGAAACGAAAAGGCACGTACGCGAAGAAAAAAGCGCAACAAATCATAAACTCTTTTTCAACCAAACGAACTCAGATTCAGTACGAGTTTTTGATCGTTTCTATTAGAGAGATAAGTGGGTCATTTTTGAAATACTTATGTTAAATCAACATGTTCAACGAAGAAGATTTTCTTATTATTGCTTCGTTT
The DNA here is from genome assembly GCA_030620095.1 of Kuschelorhynchus macadamiae. NCBI lineage: Eukaryota > Metazoa > Arthropoda > Insecta > Coleoptera > Curculionidae > Kuschelorhynchus > Kuschelorhynchus macadamiae. The sequence goes on from JAUTXW010000349.1 coordinate 1,862,349, forward strand.
GTGCTGAGATCTTTGAAATAGGGTTGTGAAAATATTTCTGTACTAATGTTAATTATTTATTGATGTTACGAGTATTGCTTAGTTGCTTTTATATTAATATCATTATTATTTTAGGAGAAGCAAGCCAAGCCAATAGAAATATAGGGTTAGATCATCAAAAAATGAACCTCAAAATGATAACATTGAGCCAGTGGCGGTTTGCTAAAGCTGCAGGACTGGTCACAAATTTGTTTATTTATTTATTTGTATGTGGGTGCAAACCAATACTAATCTAAACTAATCTTAGAATGGTTATATGAATAAAAAAAACTATAAAAATAGTACAATTAAAAAAACACAAAACAAATATATACAAACAATATCAATGATAAATAGACAACGTACGGAACATATTTAAACACTTCCCTCTTGAATGAAGAGAGGGTAGAAGAGAATAGGTTCAGGGATGGAGTGTTACTAGCAAGGTCGATTGACCCCGATTGGAAAAAATTTGTTCCATGGTTTGTTCTATGGAAAGATTTATAAAATGTGTAAGATGAAAGTGTGGATCTAGCAAGAACATGTAGATGATATATTTGAAAGTAATGCAACGCAAGAGTATTATTAAGTCACGGTGATCTCTTCTTGTTAAAAGGGGTCCACACACAAGAGGTGTACTCCAAAATCGGCCTAACCAACGCACAGTAGAGCAATCTGGTGGAAGAAAGAGCAGATGAAGATGTGCTGCGCTTTCAAAAAATAATAATGATAAACCAGTTTTAATTTCTTCATAGTTTCGTTCACTTTGGCAAAGCGCTTAAACAATACCCCAGAAGATATATTACCTAATCTGATAATGCATAATATATTACCTACGTTAAACAGCCGTTGTCGCACTGCGAAGTGGCTATCCCATAGCAGCTCGTAGCAAACACATGTGATATGCTTTGTGTTCTTGAAGCGACCTGACGATGATACCTAGCTAGCGGGCTAAAGCAAAGTTTACAGAATTAAATATTATTTGCAAAATTTGACTAGAGTCTTGATTTGGAGTTATCAGAATTATGCAAATAAATCGCTTCACCTATAAAAACGTCCATCCATGACCCTCCGAATCAAGAAAGTGCTTTCAATCTTCCAGTCCTTCTGGTGCCTGGACCTAGTGAGGGAGAATGATTAGACTAGATTTTTTTCTATCCAAACAACAAGCAGAATTTCGCTCAGGATATGGATCAAATGACACTTTCTAACGATAAAGGTTCTAATTGAGAAATGAATAGGATGCAATAAGCCTTTTATAATTGTATTTGTGGACTACGAACCGGCCTTCGATTCGGTAGACCAACAAAAACTTCTGGAAGCACTCGCCAAATGCCGAATCGACCACCGATACTCTGCAATCATCCAACATATATACGAAAATGCCACAGGAAATGTTAGAACACCGACCAATCAACACACAAATTAAAAATCGAAAGAGGTTTAGAACAAGAAGATACACTCTCTCCTAAACTGTTCATAACCCTCCTAGAAACCATGTTAAAAAGGATAAATTGGGAATCTATGGGAATAAACAACGACGGCGATAAATAAGTCATCTCGGTTTTGCAGATGATATTGTCCTAATAACAGACAACATACGAGAGACACAAAATATGCTACAAATGCTCCACGAAGCATCAGAGAACGGTGGTCTAAAAATTAATTTATCAAAATCTTAGTTCAGAACAAATCTGGTAATAAGTGACTCCCAAAAACTCAATAACAAAAAAATCGGAACAAGTTCACACTTATAAATATCTGGGCCACGAATTAGCATCAGGTGAGATAACAGATGCATAAAATATATCTTAGAATAGGTCTATCTGGTCCGGTATTTGAGAAGCTCAGGGACATATTCAGACCAGATATTCCAATTTGCTTAAAACGAAGAGTCTTTGACCAATGTCTGTTACTGGTGTTCACTTACAATGACCAAGAAAAACATACATAAGTTCCAGGTTATGCGACGAAAAATGAAGAGATCAATATTGGGAATTACCCTTAGAAACAAAATCCCCAATAAATCAATAAGAAATAAAACGAGGCTAAATTACGCTGCCAAAGTCATGCTACACCTCAAATGGAACTAGGCGAGACGACAGAATGCCAGACGACAGACGGACGAACTAGAAAACTTGTGGAATGGAGACCAAGAGACGAGGCATACCGAAGCAGAGGAAATGGTGGCTGGACGGATGACATAAAAAGAGTAACAGGAAACTGGATCCAGGTCGCACAGGAAAGAAATAAGGGAGGCTTTCGTCCAGCAGTGGACAGTATAAACTAATGATGAAGATGATGAATATAAAAACTTGCATGTTATTAATTAAGTACTTCCACCCAATATAAAATCTGCGTGCCAACAAAGCACTCAGGTAGAAATTGATCACCGTTTTCACGAAGCAGATTGAATTTCAAAACACGTTGAAACCTTTTGATGTTACCACTTCCAGTGGGGACACGGAACACGAAACATAAACAGTCGCCAAACCTCGAGTCTTAAAAAAGATTCTGAAAAGTCGAAATTACGTTTTTTCGACGCGTATTTTTGTTTTATCTCGGTTTTGTCCGTTTGGTGGAAAACTGGCATTAAATAGTAGGGTGAAGTTCAATCATTCGTGAAAGTTAAGCGTTAATACGTCAACACGTGAAATGTTCGTGCGAAAGAGTAGGGGTATTCAGGTATCTGAAATATCTATACTGGACTTGCTTAAGACTTCTTTGTTACGCTCGTTCGTTAAATATCCCTTTCTTCCCATGTTGTTCTTGGTGAAGGATTTTAGCTCCTGACTATAGTCTTTATTGTAATAATGTTTAGGAATATTTGATCTTGATGTTTTTACCTTTTGTATATTTTTTATGTTATTTAATTCTATATTAAGAGATTTCTTAGTTTCCTCAATATAAGATTTATGACACTCACAGGGAACTTGATAGATAATATTATTTGTAGCTGGTAGTAGTTATGAGGGAGCTAAATGGTTGGCTAAAAAAATTAACAAATAATAATATTTCCATTTAAATTAAAGAATAGTATCCACGTAGCTCATAACAATTTCATATTTAAAAAGGACCTTGGATAAAATCAGATACGTTTCAAGAGTTTATAATATTAAAAGTGTTTTCAAGTCGGAAAACATTTAATTTTTTTAGACTTTCAAAAACCACTAAATTTTCTTATTAGCGTTTAAACCTCGGCTTAAACCCTGAAAACAAAAGCACTATAACGAACTTTATTACTTTGTACTTAGGTAATTCCTGGGTCATATTTTATTACGCTGAATGCTTAATACATTTTTAGGTGCATACAAATGACCAGAGAGTATGAGCTACCGCCTGATTTTAAGAAAAAGCTTCAAGAGTGGGAGAAAATCAAGAAAAGCAGCGGCAGTGGGGGAACCAGAAAAAAGCTGGGAGAAATTACTAAATGGAAAAGCTTAGGACCTAGGTATTGACCCTTTCTATTAATAGATATTTCAAGAGCATAAAGAGTAGCAAGTGTAGTAAAGGTGGAGGGCCAAGCCCTCTTGTCCTCATCCCCTGTTCATTTCACTCTTACCCAGTACTTAACTCTTTGCTTGCAACTTATCCCAATCAACGGTCTTTAATTTCTTTTCAAATAGGATACTTAAAAGTAAAGTATAAACTGAGAACTAAGTCGAAAAACATAATATTAAACAGTAGTCGTATTCAATGAAGCGCGTAAGTTTAGTGCCAACCCATCAATACATGAAAGGTTCATACGAAAGGGTAGGGAACTCCATACATCTGGAATATACATACTGGGCATGCTTAAGACCTCTTTGTTATGCTCGTTCTATAAATTACCTTTTCTAATGAATTTGCGACCAACATCTCAATGACTATATACTATAATAAGAACAGTGCATTTTCTGGGATGTTCACAGGACCGCATTAGGCAATAATAGTAAAACTAGTAGCGTAGTGACCGACAGCTCACACTTCCATGATTTCTTACTAAAATATGTAGCAAAATATATTTCAAATCAGAAAGCAACACTATTTGTAATTCATTTAATTTAAAGATTTACATATTCAGGTCAACCGATCATTCGCCCGTTTTTGAATATCCTACTCTAACTGATGAATTTCGTAAGAAATTGGAAGAATGGAGGCAAATAAAAGCATCTGGAGGGCCAATGGCGAACGCGGAACAAAAAAAGCTCAAAGACAAAACACCGAGTCCAAAATTAAGCAGGTATGTTCGATACTGTATTGTAAGGATTCACATCATGTATTTTAAAATACTTTGCGTAATTATTAATACCCCTTAACTATATTTTAGCTATACACTATTAATTGTGTTATTTTTCTACGTTTACAGCAAAGGGCGAATGACTTATTTGCCAAAGCTCAGTTACTCAAGGCTCATATTGCTCCGATTATTGTTGGGTGCACATTTTTTGCCTTAAAAAATATATAACTATTCCTATATGTTTTCTTTATGACGTCAAATTACCGAGATATTTATATCTGCTGTGTACACATTACTTTCGTTTTGCTTCATGAAAGTTAATGATCAGAAACTTATGCCGAGTCTTCTAAAAAAATCCAATGCCGACTTTGACTTTTTTTTAATGTAGGAATATTATTTATATTTGATATGCTTTCTTATACATATCTAGGAAGCTTATAATTAGTTGAAGTGATAAAAGGAGTATATAATAGTAAGTCTTTTTAATATTATGAGTTTAATTTTTATTAATTTAAGGAAAAATTCATCCCCAAAACAAAGCAAGAAAGGAAAAGATTCCAACAAAGAGTTGCATTGGTTTGAAAAAGAACTTGGCAAAATAGAGAAAGAGAAACAAAGGCTAGAAAGAGAGAGGCAAAAGTTCATTGAAAGAGAGGAAAGGTAGGTTACCAACATGTAATAAATTGATTAATTCGCAAAGTGTAAATTGGTTTTTCTAATTGTTATATAATTCGTATTATCAAAAAAAGGTCATGAATATTATTATATATCTATTATAATGTTTATGTATGAGTTAGATCGAAGGTGATTTTTTTGGCCGAACACGAAGCCGATGCCGAAATCCTATTTTGACATTTTGAACTAGCAATTCGTCATATTACGATAAGCAGAATTTGAGGTTGTGTTTTTAATTACAATGGGAAAACTGATAAATAAAAATAAAAATACTTGTGACTAAAAGCGGTATTATTAAAAACTCGTAACAACTTTTTCTTTGATACAATAAGAAAAAATCGTTAAATTGGCTTTTACCCGGAACTTTCCTCGTAACGGAGTTCACCACACACATAATACAATTTTTATGTACATATGTAGTTATTTGATAAAAACTCTACATATATTATACAAATATTCATATTGTCACTTTTCTCGATAAAGTGAAAAATTTCATTACGCGGAAAGTTCTGTTACAAGTTAAAAGAGCCTTACCTATTTTTGTCTCCAGTACCCGGAGCTTACACCTTCTAATAGAACTATCGTATTATTACAATTTATACAATATATAAAGTTATTGGCAAATAAATATATGTAGTGTTTAAAATGTTTAAATTGTGTTTGTCTAGCCGAAAGTCACTATTATCTTGAATAGTTATATTGCGCATGCGCAAATGAGAAGTTGTTTTATCTACATATATAAAAACCATTCAGAATGAAACAAATATAATTGTTTATCCCCACAACTTTTTGGGCAAGACCTAACATACATATAAATACATTCATTTGCTTATCATACCTACTTAAACTATATTACGATTAACATACTACAGTATAACATATTTTAAAGTTTGCTTTTATTTGTTGTTAATTTATTTTAAATTTAATATTTTTATTATTTTTTATTTTTTGTAAATTTATTTACATATTCTGTAAAAAAATCAAAGATGGGTCTTTATTATGGAAAATGGGATTTATTATTTTACCGAATTTTTAAACATTTAGTTAAGACGCCATTTTGATACGTAAAATTGACAAAATTTCCAGTTCATGCCCATTTCACACTTAATTTTTGTGCAAAATTTCAACTTAATTGGACTAGTAGTATTTTGGTAATGATATTTTAAACATTTAGTTAGGCCGCCGTTTTGTTTTCTCCCTATAATTTTTTTTTCTATTTTATCAGGCCGGCAATATTATCCCCATATGACCCTTCATTTTTTATCAAAATTTAAAGCCAATTGCACCCGAAGTAGTAAGAATATGCTGAATTAACGTTTAACAAACGTCAGTCTTAACACCTAATTAACGTAAGATAGACGTTGATATTTAAGTCAAATATCAGTGTTAAATTGATGTCAAAGTATAAGGCTAGAGACGTCAAAAGTGACGTTAAAGTTACTTCTAGGCGACGTTAAAACGACGTTGATTTAAAGTGGACTTGGAACTGGCAGTATATATATATATATATATATATATATATATATATATATATATATATATATACACGTTTAGTTTTGTTTTAGTGCTTAACTTTAACCAATAAATTAATTTAATTTATTGTTAGCGTTTGTTCCTACAAGGAACGTACATAGAGTAAGATAAATAAAACTATTCTGGAAAAAATGTTGCTAAATAATATATTGCTATCTTTGTCAAACACATTGTTAAACCATTCCTTTAATTGAAGTACATACGTCTATTATAACAATGATAGAACTTTTTTTTTTCTCCTGTACTAAACTTTACTTGATATATATTTCTTGACACCCACGTGCATTGAATTTGAGCAAAAAAATATCAAATATAAGTTGGCTTCAAAAACATTGATATAATTTTATTTCTTTCGCATAATTTCGAAGATTTAAAAATAGACTTCACATCAACGTCGAAGTTCGTTAAATAACGTAAAATGATAAAGTGCGGGACACGAAAGAAAACTGGCAGAGTCAATCGGTTTAAGAAGGTCGGCCAAGAAATCTCTTTAAACCAGTGGTGTCCCGTCGTTCTTTAAATAATATGGCTTTCCTTTTTGACTATACGCAATTAAGATAATTAAAAATTGTAACTATGCTTATTGACCCTTTATCTATATTTGTCTGTTTTCTTTCGTGTACCGCACTTCTATATCTATTTGTGTTGCAAAAACGGCGAACTTTCGAATTTTAAAATGATTTAATTTTAATTTTTCTTGATCGATTTATCTATAAATATATTTTTTCTTGAGTTCTGTCATTAACGGTTCCCGGGCTACTGCCTACGTCCACTATTACTGGACCACCCAGTATAGTGATACACGATTTACAAGTCCAGATTTTATAAGGGCAGCCAGCATCAGGTTCAGTGAACAAGATTTATCAAAATTTTAATTTATGCAGTTCGACTTTTGTCATATTACTTTATACAGGAGCCGTCATTGTGAAGTACTATACAGGGCGTTTCCTAATTGCGTGCTGATGTTAAAGGGGGTGTTTTTATGTCCTAAAACTCTTAACTTTTGAGATACAGAATGGTAAAGTTTAAAAAGAAAAAATTTTTTTTTTATCCCAATTCTGATGCTATTGTAGATAACTGCATGAAATTTGATACACATCTTCTATGCATTAAGCAGCATACGGATTTACCCAGGTTAATTACATATGCACGCCACTGGTAGACATTTCAAAAATTGATTGTTAATAAAAAATGCCCTTTTATGCATAAAAGACGTGTATCAAATTTCACACAGTTATTTATCTATAATAGCATCAGAATTAGGATTAAAAAAAAATGTTTTTTTAAAACCCTGTATCTCCAAAGTTAAGATTTTTAGATTCATATTAAACTTTTTTCTTAGAATCACCCCCCTTTAACATTAGCACGCAATTAGGAAACGCCCTGTATAGTACTTCACACTGACGCCTCCTGTACAAAGTAATATGACAGACGGGGACAAACGGTCATTTTTGGCACACCCGAATAGTCCAAAGTCGAACTGCATAAGTTGAAATTTTGATAAATCTTGTTCACTCGAATCAGTGCTGGCTCCCCTACTATAACTACATTGATGTGTTAATTTTGGAAAGCTATGAGTTCTGTAGTTTTTCAAATATTAATTGCAATATTAAATATTTTTTGACACACGGTATTGAACAGAAAATTAATTATTTTGAAGCGGTTTATTGACAGCTACTTTATGAATAATTTTACAAAATATATGAAAAAAAAACTAAGCCATTTTTCAGGTTGACGGCTGTGATTCTAATGGTTCGATTCCCTCTAAATCGTCGTCTTCCTCTGAAAATGATGAGGTTTCGTCGTCACTACTTGAAGATCCCAGTGTCATCTACTTCCCAGTATTTATCTTCAATAGAACGAACATGTTTAACATACGATTTCCAATTTTCAGCCGATATTGAGTCAATCGCTTCTAATGTTATTTTATTTAAATTTTTAATTGAAAGTTCACCGATGTTGCGCTCTCGAATATATTTTTTTACTCCTGCCCATGCAAGTTCAATAGGGTTGAGGTCGCACATGTATGGAGGCAGCCTTAAAGGTGTATGACCGAGGTTACGTAAAAGACCGTCAATTTTATATTATTTTTCACTAGGCTTGTTGGCTGATATTACTTCATATAATTGATATTTTCTCCATGTTGGATCACATACAACATTGTTCGATTTAAGCTACGATATCATATGAGCTTTTGTAGAGTATTTAGTTGGCACTTCATCTTCTACGTGAGGTTGATAAGACGCATTATTCATTACCACGACTGATTTGGGAGGAACGTAGAAGCTTCTCGAGCAACCACTTTTCAAAATTATCTCTATTCATCTGTTCATGATAGTCTCCAGTTGTTAGTCCCGAGCGAAAAACTAAAGCGGCACCTGGAACAAATCCGGCTTCGGAACCAGCATAAACTATAATAAAGCGACGACTAGAGCGGATTCCCTGAACAACACCTGCAACACTTTCAATTTGCCAGCATTTGTTCACTGTCATATCATTATCTACCCAGGTTTCGTCTAGATACACAATATTGCGTTCTTCTTGCCTATATTACCTTACAGTTAATAGATATTTCACCTGCCAGTGAAAAATATTTGGTCCCTCAATGAGCAATTTTCGTTTATTTTGGCACTTGCACCAAACAAAACCATTTGATCGTAAAAGCCAATTTAAGGTTTTATACCCCTACGTAAAATCTATTTTGTTCTTTACAGCACGAAGTAGGGGTTTGCAGGTCGGATCATTCTTCAAGTTTATATAAAAATCCTCTATTGTTCGTCGAATTACTTGAAAATCACCATCGTCAATTTTATCTTTGTATGATAATCGGGGTCTTTTTTTACCAGGAGATTTTAAAAGTGAAGTAGAACATAGAACACATTATGTTCTCTTGGAATTTTTCTTACACTATTTTCCGAAACACCAGTGTAAAATGCAGCGCGTTCTGTCCGATTTTGAATTGGAATAGTTAAACTATTATTTTCAGCTTCTCTAGTACAGACCTCTATAACGCTCGCAATAACTTCACGTGCACTGTTTCGAATTGTTTTTCCTCTTTTGCTCGCCATCGTTACTTCGAAATAATAAATCAAATTCAACGCAACGCATTTATATAAAAATGAAAACAAATGCTCGAAATGTATAGGCGCCAAATAGCTAGAACCTTCTAGCGGCAAGTGCATGGAGACTAGGCATATTACAAGTGGACTAGTGCGCAATTTACTAAATCCTCGATTAATTTTCCGTACCGCTTAGCTGGCGCACTTTATAGGTGAAGCGGTAAACTATTAAAACAAATAAAATAAAATAAAATTTATTTGCGTACACAAATTTTACTTTTCCGCTTGCTTAAGACTATGAACCTTTATTTTATTAAACCGCCCGGTTTTTTTTCGTGTCCCGCTCTTTAGTCATTAACGTTACGGACCTAAAAAAACCTCGCATCAACGTAAAAATAACGACATCTTGCTACTATAGAGTAGTATTTTAGGTAAGGTGGGAACAGACACACAGGCAGGCAGACCGAGGGACTTGAGGGAACATGTTTTCCGGCATTTAGGTACCCTGAAAGGTGAACATTTGAAGAAACAGGATTATTTTTTTACGATTGCAATACTTTCTTTTTACAAGGAAAGTAAAATTAAATATTATTCTAGTTTCTTTAGTGTAAATGTATACAAATAATAATAATAAAATAACTAATGAAAAATAGAAAAGTGAGCAACTTATGATTAAAATTAAAAATGCTTATATTATGTCGAGATTCTTTTGTCAGCATAAAGTTGGCAGACTGAACTAAAAAATTTTCACTAGCTACAGGTTGGAGTTGTTGAAAGAAATGGTTTCGCAGCCTATTTTAAGCTTACATAAGAACTAGATTCCCAGTAAAGGAATATATCTGCATTCCTCAAAGCAGAAATTGTTTTAAATAAGATATCAATTATTCATCTAAATATTAATTTTTATTTGAGAGCATCCACCTTAGGCTTCCGCAAAAGTTATCTGAAGCCGATTAATCAGTCGGACTCTAGTAAAATGTAAAATGGACTTTTTATGTTAAATATAGTATGAGGGTACGAATTTTAGAATCGTATAAATAAAAGTAATTTTTCATACTAGGTCTTTTTTTTCAGGCTTTCCAAATTACGCAGATCAATGTTGGGAGCGCCTTCGAAAAAAGACATCCTAATACATACCCCATCAGGATTTCACAGGTTCGAAGGAATTTCGAGAAAGTTTACACAAAAGTTATATGAATGGGAAAAATCTCAAGGAATCGCACCAGAAGCCTCAACATTCGCCTTGCTGTCAGCATCGAGTTATACTCCTGAAGTTCGCCTTAATGGCAATAAAAGTAAAGACAACTCAAGTACGCCTTTTATCTTAGAATTTCTTCTTTTAGTTAAAAAAAATAATAATAAATCTATTATGAACCCTAAATGTTTCTTTCCTTCTTTATCTAATTTTAAAACACTGATCATGTTTTACGGGAATGTACTGGACTTATTCAGTGTAATAATTTGTATTTTCAGCTGAAGTTATAACAACGTAACATTTTTTTTTAGTGGATCACGTACAAAAGTTGTGACAAACCGGCTTCGGGAAATTCGCTAAATTTTTTACATATTGTAGTTCTTGATCTTATGTAGAAAAAATACATGGGCACGTCAATATGGTACGACCGTGTTGGAAGTGTCCTCCGAAAGGGTAGATAACCTTAGTAGTGCATAAAATAAGTAAAATATTAGTTTTAAGCTGGTATACACAGCAGCTAGATTTGATTAGGTTGATTGAACGGAAAAAATTGAGACCTTGAGAGACTATAAAATCTAAATGGCTTGAGTTGAAGGAGAACGAATTGTATATTTCTATTTTGGTTTTTTTATGGTCACTTTTCAGTATAACTAAAGTTAATATATGAACAAAATAAATTTTAAATTATTAGATTAAATGGAAAATTAGTACTATGAGAGCATAAGAGAAAAAGATAAAACATGCAGTTGGTTTTCTTTTAAGTCAAGCCGTTTAGATTTTATATTATTTTCAGTTTTTAAATGCCAATATCTCGAAAACATTTTAATTTTCGATATATGATATGCTTTGAATTAACCGCTTAATTTAAATATTTTATAATAGATAGAATTCTTCTTAAAAAAAACTGATATTGCACATTATAACACGTTTTTGGAATATCTTGTATAAATAAAAGTAGCCTAAGAATATTTTTTGTAACCAAGTATCTTTCCTATTTAATCTTTCCATCTCTTTTTAATAGCCAACGAGATATTCAAGAATTATACACTAATTGGACCAGTAACCAGTAAAGTCCATACAACTTTAAAAAAAATAGAAAGCTTACAAAAATTAAACAATAAATATTTTTTATGTAGTATAACTTTTTCTCGAAAACTCAATTCAAATTAGTCTATTTGTTTTATTTTATTCTCAACCATGAACACCCTGTCTATTTGAGATAAAAATATATTGAAATATATTTTACTCATCTTAAAAAATTAAAACAAAATCATTTTAGTCAATTATATTTGTTATTCAAGCTTAAAACAAACATTAATTAAAATCTTACTACATTTAGTATTCAGTAAGCTTTTTAAAAGGAGGACTTTTCGGAGGGTTATATTTCCAAAACGTCTAGTACGATTTTGACATGTCCCTGTATCTTTTGTTAAGAATTACAAAATTTAAAAGAAATAGCAAATTTTATTGAAGCCGATTTTCCATAAGGTTTGTGCGTCTTCCTTTATATAAGGTGCGGAGCATTTCTGGGAAAGTTGTACTGCCTCATTGGCATTGCGTTATGGGGAGAGGCATCATTTTGTTGAAAAATGAAAGATTAGCCTTCTTCTTCCAGTAGTAATTGCCAGATAAAAAAAACAACCCAAAAATGCAATTCCCAATGCAATCCACAATTTTTAGCATTATAAGTTACCTTACAAAATTTTAAACACCGGTCATTATTTACCACCAGATCGGTACATAAGTGAAAAATACATACCTATCTATATGTCTTTCGTTAACAACCTTCCTTAAAGTTTTTGTTCAATTCCAACAACGAATTTTTCATTAACCTAATTTCCTGAGATTTACTGGCCGAAATTCAAAGAGTTATTTAAAATTTTAAGAGCAAAGGCCACTGTTGCTCAGGAGCTGAAGTTGAATAGATAAAGAAATATTTTCCACTGAAAATGAAAATTGACATGCCCGATTATATTTAATTTTATTTCCAGCTTCGCACTCCGCAACCCTTCCTCGGTCAAAATCGGCAGACAGCATCGCTATTTCCGCCTTGAATTTAACGTGTCCACTTTTATCTGGACATCCATCGTCTCTCTCCTTAAACGATATGGATGACCTAGAAAAAGAGTGTTTGGCAGATTCTAAATCCTCCTCCATGCAATATTTGATGGCAGGTGAAGAAAACTATTTGGACGAGAACCTAGATGATAATTTAGACGCCGATGAACCAGAAGCAGTGTTGGTAGAAGTCGAAGATTACGAAGAAGAAACTGCTGAACCATTGCATGTGTCGTGTGTAGAAAGACATCAATTACCGGTATATCAAAGACAGGAGTTTAAGCCTCTATGGTTAGTAAAGGTTTTAATCCTGGATTAATTAAGCCCAATTTAAACAAACATTTAAATTTTGTATTAACAGATGATAAATCCAAAAAAATGTATTTTAAAATATTAAGCTGGTAATCCAGTCTAATTGGATATTTATAGGATTTATATATTACATATTTTATTTACGTCTGCGTACACTTAGAAGTAGTATTTATAAACTTTGATTTTATTTATATGATGAAATTGTTTCCTTTTTATTATAGCGAAAGCGAAACTATTGTCGTACCAAAAGTAAGGAGGTCCGAGTCGGCAAGGGCACAAATAAATTATGATCTCATGGAGAACATTGTCAAATTATTGACTGAACTGCAAGTAACTGAAGATGAAATAAGGTAAGACATTAATCTGTTTCAGCTTCCGAATAAACATTATACTATCGTATAATGAATTTTATTCTCATAAGTTATAACAAGTTTTTTTTAGTAGTCAACTTTTATAAGGTGTTATGTATAAAGTGAACGAAAAAGAATTACGTTTTTCATTTAATGAGGTGTTTTTTTTATACGAAATTATTACAACTAGCGACGCTAGGGGGGAGGCAAAACCCATTTTGCCCCCCTCCAAATCTATCCCTGTGTTAACTTGGTTGGAAAGCGACCACTGACGAAAATGCCAAAAAAACACAATGTTATGTGTGTTGAAAAATACTGTCGTTTTCAAACTCCTAGGATTTCCTAAATACCTTCTGGAAAACTACCACTTTCAACACTTGTTATGTAATATATACTATTTCAACATGACAGTATCTGAAAGATGGTAAGTACAAAAGGAGGTTTAAAAAACAAAGCCAAATTTTTAACTTATTTTATTCACAATCAAAGCAATAGTGTTTGAAAAATTTTTTTCACACAATACTAGAGTTCAAATTTAAATAAAAATAGAAGTCCTATTGAATATTATTTGTGATCGTAAGATAGTATACAATACACATGTGAAAGAGATCGTTTTCAAACTTTAAAGATAAATACTTCCTCCTTTGAAAACTTCCGCTTTCAATACTTGTTATCTAATGGGAACCTTTAATCAGAAAATCGAGAAGCACCAAATCAACTTCTCTGTTTTAAGAAATCTTCGGTGTTTTGGTATTATTATTGTACTTCGAATATATGGAATTTATATTTGATCGATTCAATTTTGCCTGTATTTTTGTATTAGCACTCTATCATAATAATATTCTTTGTGGAAATATTCTTTGTTAATAATAATTTAAATTGATCTAAATATCTATTAATTATTAATATTTTAAAAAGCTCAATCATGAAGTAATAACAATTTTTTTTATTTTTTAGATGCTTAGTAGAAAACAAAAATTTTAAAGAAGAACAAAGTAAAAAGACATTTAAGGTAAACGGACATTCCTTTACAAAAATGGGTAATATATCACTAAATTATGTGTTTTAGTTTTTGAATGAGCTACAAAATCAGTCCATAAAGAAATTGGTAGAAAAACTATTAAAACTCCAGGAAGCAAATCACGTTGTTGCCAACAATATTAAGAAGGATGATAAGCAAAGCCAATCAAATCTGGATGACATTTTAGAAAATGTGCAAGATATCTCTGGTGAAATGTTGCAAATGGTAAGACTAACTGTAAAAAATTAAGTGCTTTAGATCACTGGCTTCCATTAAAGACATTACTGTATTTTTTAGAGAAATAAAAATTTTAAATGTCATGGATTTTTTCAAGTGCATTTTGTCTGTAAATACGCGAAAAATGTTTTGATTAATTTTTAATTCCACTATGATATAGGGGCGTAAACTGAAAATGACAAATTGGGACTTTTTTGATCTGAGAGTTATTTTTAATTTTATAGCTTTTTGGATTTTACCTAACGTGCATTAAGAAACATTCCTAGTTGCTTTAAAAATAAAATATAAAAACATCCAAAAATATTTCAAAACCTCAATCCAATCCCATCTACATCATATTGTTTCTATTACATCTATAGGTTAGTCTTCAAAATTTTATTTCTCACTAGATCCATGATAAAGACCTGATCAGATATTTCAAATTTACATTTTTCTTCACTGTTTAACTTTTGTTTTTTTTTTTATTTAGACTGAACAAATGAACAAAACACTTTCTGCACGTCTATCCTATGATTCCTACGCTTATCATGGAACAATGTTTGAACACATTAAGGTCATACGATGTAAAATAGCTGAACTTCGTCGACATCTAAGTTATATTTGTGCAGCTGCTGATCTCACTACACCAACCAGAAAGAAATTTTCAAATACTAAACTGGCAGTTAGAAAAACAATGTCTAATGAGTCCAAAGACAGTAAAGGTGAAAACAGTGACATTTCTAGGAATAGCAGTGACAAAGAAAGAAGATTTGTGAAGCTGGAAGGTAATAATATTTAATGATATTTAATTGCCTATATTAGTAAAGAAAGTAACTCAATATTTATGTGTCCACAGAAACTATTAATATTGACCCTAAATGCAACATTTTTTGTGGGCCTCGAAAATTAACCTCTGATTATTCAAACAATAATTAAGGAAATTATAGGCGGCGTAAATTTAAGTCTTAACGGATAAAAATTGTGTTTGTTATTAAACATAATTCCAGATCTCGAACGACATATGATTTCTTTGTATCTGTATGTATTCTAAACTTCTTTAGTTGAGGTAATCCATATTGTTCTAAATGGTTTATGGTTTTCTCTTAAATTCTTAAAACTATAATTAAACACCGGGTAGTTTTCATGTAGTAAATGAACAAATGTATTAAGTATATTTTATTTATTGATATTTATTTTCTGAGAACTGTACGAAAACTATATATCAACGTTTGGAAAACTTTTTGGTACACAGAAAAAAATTCTAATATGAATAAAATTATACTTTAATATTTATTCATTATTCTTATTAAATTTGGGAACGAGAGAATTAATAGATTTATTCGTTAAAAGTCAGTGTTTATTGTTCTCAGTGATTCGTAGTTTTGTGAATGAAATTGTAAAAATTAATTTATGTTTTGTGGCTTGTGTGTTAGTACGATCAAAATACGCACGTACATAAAAAAAATTGTGTAAAGCATATATTTTATACGCGATATAGACAAATTTTAAAATTGTAAACAGTTCGTTTATCCTCATTGACATTCGTTATCAGTAGCGCGAATACTGTTTATGCTAAAGGAGACCGCATACTATAGTACCTGTATTGAATTTACTTTACTGCATATACTTCTTGCCAGACTGGCTATACATTTATTATTGATGAACAAATCTATGTTTTCTTTGATTGAATTATGGGGGATTTATCTAACAACGATCTCTATTCTAAATTGGTGGAGGCCATAAATCAGTCAGCTGAGTCTACCCGTAACACAGTTACTAAAGAGTTAAAGGAACATATTGCTACCGAAAGCAACAAAATCTTAAAACATATGAATGAACTTGACCGCCGAATTCTTAAAGTAGAACAAAAATGCACAAAACTAGAAAGCAAACAGTTAGAATTTGAAAGAAGATTCAGAAGAAACAACATCATTATATTTGGGGCCCTTACTTGCATTTGCTTTGCAATTTTTCACTAGTACATTAGGCATCACTGTACAAGAATTAGAAATAAATAATCTATACCTTCTAAAACAAGTAAAGAGTATTAAAGTTATTCCTATAAAAGTAGAATTTACTACAAATCTAAAGAAAAATCTTATTTTAAAGAATAGTTTCAAATTGAAACACAGTAAGATTTTTATTGCTCAAGATCTTTGCATACAAGGCAGACAGGAAAGGAAAATTCTTATTACACCTCAAGGCAGCTAAATCTAAAGATTTAAATGCGAAACTTATCAGTGGAAACAGGTTGATGATCAACGGCGAGACCTACACGGTACAACAGCTGCAGTCTCGCAATGATTTAGAGACCGAAGAAGAAACTACGATCGCTAAATCCAACAGTGCAACATCTACTCCAACTATCTACAGGAGAAGTAAAGACTTTTTTTCACCAGTGGAGGATATTGACACTCCTGTAAATACAAGTTCAAATCCAACTGGTACCACAAAATTGAAACCCGATACTGCAGGAGTTCAACCAAATACAGAAGAAAAAAAGAAAAGAGACAGGAAGTCACCAACACAGAAACAGCCCCAAACTCCAAGCAGTCAGACCAAAAAGATAAAACTTGGTCTAGGTCCTATATCCTCAGTAGCAACAAGAGCGGCAGCAAAGAGACTTTAGAACTGATGGACATTTGTGATTAGGTAGTTATCTTGTTTAGTTTTTATTACATCAAAGTAAGTAGTTGTTTAAATATTATGTTTCAAGTTGGTCACATTAACGTGAGATCTCTAGTTGCTCACTATAATGAAGTTAAACATTTAATTACATTCATGATGGCATAGATAAATCTCAATTACACATTGTAGGTTATAGTTTTGTGGGACAGGACCGCACGGGTAGAAGGGGGGGAGGAGCTGCTTTCTATATCAAGGAAACTTTACACCCCACGATAATATTTTCCGAAACTTCTGAATATCTCGAACATATTTGGGTAAAGAAATCCATTCATAATAAGTTCTATGTTCTGGGTACGCTGTATCGTCCACCAAATAGTGATGTTAGTAATTTTATAAGTAGTATGGAAGACTTTTTGATTGATATCACAACCCATTATGATAATATTATTTGCATGGGTGATATAAATATTAATCTTTTAGACACGGTTTCTGTGTTAACATATAATTTCTATAGACAACTAGACACCTTTTATCTAGAACAAGTTATTCAACAGCCTACGCGAATTTCCAATCATAGTATGTCCCTTATAGACGTAATATTTACAAATATGCAAGCTTCCAACATAAAATCTGAAGAATTGAATGTGGCGGATCATTTTTGTATATCTTGTCAATTCGAACTTAAGAGCTCTAAACCTAAACCTAGGACTTATTCATATAGAAATTTTAAAAACATAAATCTGGCGGATTTTGAAAAAGATCTGCAAAATCTCAACTGGAATCAACTTTATCAAATACAAAATATTGATGAGAAGGTTACCTTCTTAAATAGCACCCTTTTACAACTATTTGATTTTCATGCGCCTCTGCAAACATCTTGTAGCAGAACAAGGCACCCTTATTCTCCATGGATAACCCCGACTATCAGGAGTATGCAAAAACTTAGAGATAGGGCATTAATAAGGTACAGAAGAAGTCAACTACCAGCCCACTGGGAGTATTACAAACAATTGCGCAATCAGACATCTTCCGCTACTAAACGAGAAAAAAGTGCTTATTTAACACATAAACTAAATAATTGTAGAACAAGGGAAAAATGGAAGGAACTAAAAAATATCAGTGTAGTTCCCGACAAACGCCAAGTAATTCCGACTGACTTAAGCAATGTTAATGAAATTAACTCTTACTTTTCATCAGCTAATAATTATAATCTACAGCCCGATCAAGAACTTCTCAATTTCTATAAAAGTAATCTCAAGACAGATGTTAGCACTACTAGCATTTTGAAACAATTGAAAAGTAATGCCTTTGGGAGTGATGGATTGAACCTGACAATGATAATTTTGTGTTGTCCGTTTATTGTGCCGTTTGTTACTCATATTATTAATGAATGTATGGCTAGTAGCTATTTTCCTAGCGCCTGGAAAAGTGCTTTTATAGTACCTATACCCAAAACAAACTCACCTAGAGAATTTAAAGATTTGCGGTCGATAAGTATTCTGCCTATTCTATCTAAAGTTATGGAGAAGGTACTTGAGAGGCAGATAAAAACCCATTTAAATCTTTATAAAGTTCTTCCTTCAAAACAATCTGGTTTCAGGGAAGGTCATTCGTGTGCCACAGCGCTTGCGTCCATCACTGATGATGTCCTCAGAGCGCTGGATGATCGAAAGTCCTGTGCACTTATACTGCTCGATTACTCCAAAGCGTTTGATTTATTAAACCACAAAATTCTCATTTCCATGTTGCACTATATAGGATTTGGTCAGTCTGCAGTGGATTTTATTGGGTCATTTTTATCTAACAGGGTACAACACGTAAAGCTAAACAATGAGATGTCTGCAGGTCATGTGGTGACACAGGGTGTTCCCCAAGGGAGGATTATACGGCCTCTGCTTTATACAATTTATACATGCAGTTTTGATTCCCATCTGAACTTCTGTGACTATCACATGTATGCAGATGACACTCAACTTTGTTATACATTTAGCCCCTCTGATTTAGCTAATGCTACAAACAACATTAATCATGATCTAAATTCACTCCTACATATTTCTGAACAGCACCTTCTCAAGCTAAATACCGAAAAAACTTGCGCCATTCTCTTTACAAGCGGCAAGTACAAAGATAGTGAACCTGAGATGAAGTTAAAACTGGGAAACTCGTCTATTAAATTCACTAAAATATGCAAGAACTTGGGGCTGATTATGGATCAGAACCTACGTTTTAAAGAACATGTAACTGGTCTTTTGAAGAAAGCCTACTATTCCCTTAAATTGATTTTCTCTCAAAGACATTATCTAGACGTAAAAACCAAAAAACAACTTTGTGAGGCTCTTGTTCTTTCTGGTTTTAATTACCGTGATGCAGTCTATGGTCCTTGCCTTGATGGTATGGATCAGAAGCGCATTCAGAAAGCTCAAAACTCCTGTCTTAGACTAATTTACGGTATCCGAAGGCCTAACCCTGTATCGCACAAGTTGCGGGATGCTAATTGGTTGAGCATGTGTAATCGCCGTAAATTGCACATGGCCTGCATGTTTCACAAGGTTTTAAAATGTGGGGCGTCATCATATTTATATGAAAAAATTACTTTTAGAACTGATGTTCATAATCTAAATCTGAGATTTAGGAATTCCTTGACTATTCCGCGACAAAACCTCCATGTTCAGGCGGTCCTTTTCCTATAATGTTGCGATCTGTGATGCACTGGGTATTTCCGAAATATCTCAATCTCCTTATGCGTTCAAGAAAAATTACAAAACAAAACAAAACAAAAACAAACAAAACAAAAGTATGCTTTATTGCCGCAGAAAAATTCTACAATTTTATGGACAAAGCAAAATATACCTAAAAATAAGACATATCAAAACATTAATCGAAAATAATTTCGACAAGTCAGTGCTTTTATTTTTAAAATGTAAATTATCAATTTACCAAATCGTAAAACACACGTTAGAATATAGCATAACATTGCAAACAGTAAATGAATCATGATAACCTTATAAAAGTAAACAAACACACATGTACGAGGTGAATAATTTCGATGACATTGAAATCAAAATTGCAACTATGCGACCTTAAACTCTATGTTATTATAGTTATACAAATAATTGTGATGTTAAACAGAAGGTATATTGAACTAGTGCAGAATGTAGTATACAAAAAGAATTAAATTGTTTTTAATCCAATACCTAACAAAAATAATTAAGTTTTAAGTGAATGTTCGACAGTTCTTTTCCCTATATAATGATTTACAAAATTCTATGCTATGAGTTAGGACATGACTCACAAAAGATTTAAGTAAACAAGCGAGTTTAGTGACAATTTAAAGAGACTTACTCACTGAAAAAAAAATCATTAACGCTGTAAAGTGGTCTCTCAATGAGGTATGCTTTGGTGTTTTTTCGAAATTGTGCAAGCGTAGGGATAGATTTTAAATGTACTGGCAGATTGTTGTAAAGTTTTATGGCGTTGTAAATAATTGATTTTTTTATTAATTCTGTGGAAGGAATGGGAAGATAAATATCATGCCTAGAGTTTCTGGTAGGGTATACATGTTGTGGCCTTTCTGGGAGGGTGTTTATATGTTTTCTCAGCAAACATACCGTTTCCAAAATAAATAATGCAGGAAGTGTTAATATTTCATGTTTTTTGAAATAGTATTGGCAGTGAGCTCTATTATTTAGACCAAACAAATAACGAATGGCTCTCTTTTGAAGCATAAAAATACTACGAAATTGCTCGGTGGTACAGCAGCCCCAAAAGGGAAGGCCATAGCGGAGGTGGGATTCAAATAAAGAGAAATAAGTAAGTCTGGCAGAAGGAACGTCTAGTTCTTTTGAAACTGATCGAATGGCGAAGCAGGCGGTAGAAAGTTTTTTAGTTAAGGTGTCAATATGATTAGACCATTTTAGGTTGCTATTTATATTTAAACCCAGGAATTTAACCGACTCTACGTATTCAATATTGCTGTTATGTACCTGAAGTGGTTGTAAAGTTCCCTTATAAGATAACGCCACCGTTTTATCGACGTTAAAACAAAGCATATTGGAATCGGACCAAGCCTTAATTATAACCAAGTCTTTGGAGATACTAGAGTGTAAAGACGTTGTATCAAAATCACTCCATGTTATGCTTGTGTCATCAGCAAAAAGGGAGATTCTTCCATTAATTTTAAGGTTCGTGATATCATTAATGTATAACAAAAAAAGAATAGGTCCCAAGACTGAACCTTGAGGAACTCCACTTGTAATCAACTTACAATCAGAATCGGAACCATTAGCCCTTACAAGTTGTTGCCTTTTTCCAAGATAAGATTTGAACCAATTTAAAGAAGTACCACGAATTCCATAAAAATGTAGTTTGTTTATCAGAATTTCATGACTAACACAATCAAAGGCTTTCGCATAGTCACAAAAAGCTGAGGCAGTTGGGTGGTTGTTATTGAGAGATGAGTAGACGCCTCTAAGCAACGTGAACATGGCGTCACTGGTGCACTTGTTGGGTAGAAATCCGAACTGCTCCGGGGATATTATCTGATGTTTCAGGAGAAATGGCATAAGACGGTTCTTCAGTAGCCTTTCGATGATTTTTGATAGCACTGGTAGTAGTGCAATTGGGCGATAATTGCAAGAGTTAGTTTTTTCGCCGCCTTTATGAAGTGGAATAATTATAGCTGTTTTAAGGCAATCAGGGAATACACCTTTTATAAAGGACTCATTTATTAATGTTGTAAGGGCCTCTATGACTGGGAGTGGCAAGTTCAGGAATATTCTAATTGATAGGCCATCAGTGCTACACGAAGATTTACTTTTAATATTATGTATTACCTTCAATAGTTCAGTGTTGCTAACGGGACTTAAGAAAAAGCTATCAGCTAAATTTTTTGAAGGAGGGAGAAACGAAAGAGGGTCCAAACT
This sequence comes from Kuschelorhynchus macadamiae, assembly GCA_030620095.1. NCBI lineage: Eukaryota > Metazoa > Arthropoda > Insecta > Coleoptera > Curculionidae > Kuschelorhynchus > Kuschelorhynchus macadamiae. The sequence goes on from JAUTXW010000349.1 coordinate 1,884,555, forward strand.
TGGCGAGATACTAGAGGTGACATTTTTGCTTACATTAATAAAATAATCATTTAGATCATTAGCCCCTGGCAAGTTCTGAGTCACAGGGTTTGATTTGTTTCTGAGGTTATTGATGATGGACCAGGTTTCTTTTGAAACGTTATTAGAGTTTGTTAGACGTTTTCGGTAGTGTAATTTTTTTGCTGACTTAATAAGAGTAGTGTAGATCCTCCTATAATTAGAGATATAGTCGAGAATAAGAAAGGAGTCGGTGAATTTTTTTATATATGAGAGCGAGCGCATATTTTTAGCAGAAATTCGTATTCCTTTCGTGGTCCACGGTTTATGCCGCTTAGGTTTGATATTCTTAAGCGGGAAGGCCTTGTTAAAAGCACTTAAAGTTTTATTTAAAAAAGTTCTGAAGTTTGTGTTGACATTATCAGATTCAAAATTCCAATTGGTGTTAAAGCAAATATTATGAAATACTGAGAAATTTGCGGCCGAGAAAATTCTGCCCCGATGGCGAGATCTTGGTAAGGGCCTAATAGGTAAACTAAACCTGGAAATTACCGCCTCGTGATCGGAAAGACCTGAGTTATAGACCTGTGATTGCACCTCTGATGGAGAAAAATCAGACGCCATGTAATCGATGATAGAAGAAGAGTTTTTTGAAATTCTAGTTGGCGAGGATACATGCATTGAAAGACCGAAAGAGTCGAATATAGAAATTAGATATTTCTGGATGGCACAAACAGTAGCATAGTCAATATTAAAGTCTCCGCATAGAATTTTTTTACCTTTAATCGGTAGGCTGTCTAGCAAACTTACCAGGCTATTTAAAAATGATTGTACATCAGAGTTTGGTGATCTATAAATACAAATTACATAAAGATCAAGGTTTTGATTATATACTATAGAGAATTCAAAAGAGCTATCCGCTAACAAATGATCATATTTAGATACCGACATGAAATCTCCATTTAGGGATAGAATCAGTGTTCCCCCATGAGCTGAGTTTTTTCTGTCATATCTAGCTACTGTGGTATACCTCTCAATATAAAAGGGTTCGTTTAGATTCAGCCAGTGCTCAGTAATTGCAACAAGTTGGGGGAACTCCAATTCTTCCAGAAATAGGTACAACTCGTCAGTTTTATTTCTTAGAGAAGCAATATTAATTAGAACCATATTAAGACTAGTAACAACAGGAAGTTTTGAGGAATCTAGTTCCTCAGGACACGTCGTGTTTTCTAAAAATTTTTTTTGGGAGAATTGCTGGTAAAATAATTTTTATGGCATTCTCTGGTCCTCTGAAGATGAATCGATCTCTCCGAAGATATGTAGGATCCATAGGCTGCAAGATCCGCTTCCACTTCTGCTGCGTTAAATCCGTAAGCAGCATGAAAATCGAAATATATCTTGTGTAGGGTTCTATAATCTATAGGAATGCCTTCAGAAGCCAAAAACAGCCTGGTGCTTGTATTTGTAAACCCTTCAAAGTGAATTGGCGCAGGTTGGTCGTGCAGGAAGGCGAGATATAACTTGAAGAAGAAACACTTTTTAGGGATCAATCCCGTTAATGTACAGTACAAATATGTATAATGCTTATTCATTTAAATTTTATATTTACTCAATTTTAATATGTGGATTTTTGTATTTTAATTTTGTACTCTCATTTTGTACAATATATATGTTGCAGCGTCGTGTGTGGGTGTGTGTGTGTGTGTGTGTCTGTGAATATGGGTGCGCATGCATATATGTAGGTACGAGTGCATGTATATTAAATTATCACTACATTTCGATTTTCTTTTTGTATATGTATTTAATTTTATTGTTTTATTTAACATCGTAGCCTATGAGGAAGAATCGGTATTTTATTACCTATCATAGTGCTTTTATTTACCGTCACTTCTTTTTTTTTTTTTTCTCTTTTTTTATATGCATATGTATCATGTTTTATAATATGGGGAAATAATAAACGTATTATTATTATTATTATTAAAAAAGAGCTCTCTATTTTTGCGAAAATAAGGTATTTTTTATCTTACAAACTAGTTCATAAGTGGACGAGGTAAAAAAGTAATAAAATAACTCACTGCTTTTATATTTTGTACAGAAGTTCTTTTTGACTAAAACAATAAATATAAATACAATCTTGTTTTACATCTAACAATTATACAACTTGAGATAATCTGTTTAATTGTGTGAAGTAGCCAAATTTTATTTTTTAATGGATTTGTACATTTGTACAATCAAGTTACATCCAATACCAGAATCATTTTGTAAATGTAGGAGAACAACTTGCAAATAAAATTCAACCAATAAGTGACTATATTGAATCCACAGAAGAGAAGATTTTTTTTATTGGTCCGGAAGATATCCCAAAAGATGAAATGGAAGAGATTATTGATGATGTAGATGCAAAAAAGCTGCTGGTTTTGAGAATATTCTTATTAAATATGTAAAAAAACTAATTCCTATATTTAAAAGTGAAAAACGATGTGAATGTAACAGTTATCCATCAATATCTGTATTACCAGTTAAAAATTATTAATTATAGATTAAACACATATTTGGAAAATGAAAATTTACTGTTTAAGAAACAATATGGCTTTCGCAAATTCATGGATACGGAAAAAGCTGTTATGGATGTCATAAGAGATATTCAAATTAAAGTTGATAATAATAAAATAGGCTGTTTTGTTATTAATTTATTCCCAACTAACTATAACAGTTTATTATAGAGAAAATACTAAATTAAAAATATAAATATAATAAAAAATATTCATAATACAAAGAGAACTATAAAGTATATTGTTAAAATAATTTTTAACATAAAAAACAACAAATAATAGAAATATTATACATACACTTTACTCATTATTCTCTGAAAAACTTTTTTAGTACTTTTTTGAACTTTTCCAGATTATTTAGTTCCTTGATTTTCTTTGGTAAATTATTGTAGATGATAAAGCCACTGTATAGAATTGACAGTTTTCCAAAATTACTTTTTATTAATAACGTTTGTAAATCGTCTGTTTGTCTAGTTTTGTGTTGGTGTATTGTATTTGTCTTATGTAAGGTGATATTTGTTTTATTTTAAGATTTATGGAATTAATTAATACACAACTTTTAATTTATAAAGCGAATTTATGTCTAGATATCCTTTAGGTTTACATACATTGAATATAGGTTCTAAATATAGTAGTTTATGAATGCATTTAATAATTTTGTTTTGTATTTTTTTTAAAGGATTTAGATTATTTAAACAAGCAAATGCCCAAACTGAAATTAAGTACTGTAATTTGAAACAAACTAATGAAAAATAAATAATTTTAAAAATTTTAGGTAAAGATATTTTGTAAACAGTGGCAGCTGGTGCATAAGAGCTGGGAAGCTGCATAACACACCTAATTTCGACAATTCGTATTTTTTAAAATATGTTTGTATTTTCAAATACAAGAATAAATCTCTAACATCCCTATAATTTTATTTCTCTAGCGGCAACAAGAACACCGCAAGTTTCACGGCCTGAAGATCTCCAGCCTAGGCTTGTTTTCAGAGGGGCGAGGGACTGTGGGTGCACAGCGAACGATTTTTGAAAATGACATGTCGAATTGGTCGAGCGTCGCACGAGTATTTAAAAATTCACAATTTTAGCTCTTTTTGGTCGACCGACACCACACATATTGAAGTTAGTGGATCCAGGGACCATAATACAATACACAAATAATGTTTATATATAAAAAAATAATAATGAAAGTAACGTAACACCACACCTGACATTTCAATAGGATAATGTAACGTAGTGTGCCATTCAAACTATATGTCTCCGCCTTTAGACAAAATTTTTTAAAATTAAATTATTATTTAAATTGCAACAGATATATAATAATAATTATAGGTAACACGAACCTGTCTGCTAGTCAAGGAGCTGTCAAGAAACGAATACGCTATCGCCAGAAAACCGTGAATAAATCCTTAGTGGATTCTGACGATGAAGATACAGAGGCAGAAATTCAAAAAAACATAAGGCAACATAAAAAGCTTACCAGAACTAGGTCGGTGTCGGAGGGAAATATGTCATCTCAGTTTGATCCGAGTCTCTTGGCATCTTCTCCACAAGAAAGCAACACTTCAGCCCCACATCTTGACTGCTCTCCAGGAGACTCAGCTGTAACGTTGTTCGTTAAAACTACAAGGAAATTATTTACCCCTATTGTAGAGACTTCCTTGGCTAAAAGTTCTACAGAACCTGATATATGTTTGAAAACTCAAGGTAAGTTGTTTGTGGTTTAATGCAAAATTAATACACTTTCAAATAAAAACGTATAAATGATGCGTGATTTTTAAATAAATATGCATATATACGCAATATATTTTAAGCGTTCATTGTGAAATGCTTCAATTTTATTGTTTAATTATTCTCATCTTCGTGAAAAAGCTTTTTAATTCTTTTGTGTTTCGTTCTAAATAATGGAAGGGAGTTCCTTTTTTTAACGAAATACTTTGCTAGTTACTATTTTAGTATCTGAAAATTAAGTTATTTTTGCATATTTATTTAGGAAGTACAGGGTGTCCGGATTTGGTTGCAAAAGCAGGGTATCTCGCTTATTTTTAAAGATACAACCTTGCGGATTTCACGAACCTGAGGTAATTTTTTATGAAACTCATGAAGCCGTAAACAAAATTTTCATAGTCTTCTTCGTTTATGAGAGACAGGGCGAAATAGAAAATTTTGCATTTTGGGACCCCCCTTGTATCTCGGTAATCCTTTAACTTAACGCAAAGGGAAAAATTGCTGCTTATGCAGTTTTTTACGCTGGATCCAGTGGCGTAGTCATATTTTTCATTTGAGTTGTTATTTTTTAGATATGACCCAAAGTTGTGTTTTTTAAACAAGACACCCTGTATATTTGCCCAGAAATTGATTTGTCCTTTTAAAAGCTTGTCAAAAATATATAATATTATGGGTCTATTTTAATAAACATCAACAAAAATCCTAATTTTTATAATTATCATCACAAATTTTGCAGTAGGCCATGCAAAACGATGCCGTTTTCTTGGAAGCAAATGACATTTCCCAATTTTGTACGCGTATATAAAATATAGCGCTAGTTTTTGTATTTATTTATTGTGTAAAAATATATTTGTATTATTATGGAAGAAAACCAAACTTTCGAACATTATGAAAAGTACGATATGTTAGCTTGTTTTATATTAAGTAATGAAAATGTTCAAGAGGCTTCTGAGATGTATTTTAACAGGTAAATAGTTAATTTTTAGGTATGTTGAAATACTATTGCTTAATTTTTATTTAGATATCCAGAAAGGAGGCAACCTAATATATCCACTTTTTATCGGATAAAAAAGAATTTACTTAATCACGGATCATTTATCAAACCTCGTACGAAAACATATAATAAAGAAAATCGAGGCTGAGGAAATTAGGGTTTTGGCTAATGCAGAAGCTTACCCTACAAACTCTCGTAAGGCCAGGGAAAAGAGCATAGGAATTCCAAAAACTAGAGTTCAAGAAATTCTAAAAAAGCACAAATACCACCCATACAAATTTAGGCTCGTGCAGCACTTACAGCCAGGGGATGCAGAGCGTCGGGTAGTCTTCTGCAATTGGTTTCGAGAAAGATGCGATATGGTTAGAGATTTTGAAAGGAAGGTTATATGGTCAGACGAAGCACATTTCAGTAATTCTGGTATACTCAATAGGCACAATAGTAGATTCTGGTCCCAGGAAAATCAACACCAAATATTTCCCAGAAGACAGCAGGGCAGGTTTGGTCTAAATATGTCCTGCTTCATATTAGGAACACATACAAAATTTTATATATTTGAGGGAAATCTAACAGCCAATCGCTATATAGAAATTTTAGAGGCAGCTATACCTGAATTACTTGACGATGTTCCTCTAGTGCAAATTAACGAAATTTATTTTCAACAGGACGGTGCTCCTGCACACAATTCTGGAATGACGAGATTATTTCTGGACAATAATTTTACCAATCAATGGATCGGAACAAATGGACCTATAAGATGGCCCCCTAGGTCTCCAGATTTGTCGATTTTAGATTTCTTTCTATGGGGATATCTGGAAAATAGAATTTACAAAGACCACTATGATAATGTCCAAGATTTAGGAAATGCAATAAGAGAAAATTTCCGCTATTTACAAAATTATCCCGTTATTTTGCTTAATTCCTTAAAACGAATACGAAAATTGTGCGAAGCATGCATAGAACAAAATGGAAATCAGTTTAAACAGTTCTTTTGATTTCCTTGGTTACTGTAGTTCTTATACGACAGTTGATTTTTGCTGAAAGGCTTGTTACATAATAGTTTATTACTGTTTTGTTCTTGTATTACATAAATCTAGGTAGGTGGTACTTTTTTGGTGCGAAATTATCAATACATATTTTGATAAATAGATTTAATTACATATTTATTTTGATTTATTGTTAGGATGTAGATATTGTTAACGACTTTAAACAAAAGGCAGCATTGTTTTGCATGGCCTACTGCAAAATTTGGGATGATAATTATAAAAATTAGGATTTTTTTTGTTGTTTATTAAAATAGACCCATACTATTATATAAGCTTTTAAAAGGACAAATCAATTTCTGGACAAATATACAAGGTGTCCCATTTAAAAAAATACAACTTTGGGTCATATCTAAAAAATAACAACTCAAATGAAAAATATGACTACGCCACTGGATCCAGCGTAAAAAACTGCATAAGCAGCAATTTTTCCCTTTGCGTTAAGTTAAAGCATAACCGAGGTACGAGGAGGGTCCCAAAATGCAAAATTTTCTATTTCGCCCTGTATCTCAAAAACGAAGAAGGCTATGAAAATTTTGTTTACGACTTCATGAATTTCACAAAAAATTAGCTCAGGTTCGTGAAAACCGCAAGGTTCTATCTTTAAAAATAAGCGAGATACCCTGCTTTTGCAACCAAATCCGGACACCCTGTACATATTATAATGACCCAATAAACTTTAAATACTGAAAAGATATTCATATTCATATTCTGTACCTAGTAGATAAACCTAAAGAAGAAAAAATACCAACAGAAGACGTGTCTAATGACAATCAGCAACATAATAAGAATAATTCGATAAACCAAAAAATGGAAGGTTTGGCGTCACTTCCACCTCTGCCTCCTTCACCTGTGCCACAAAGAAAGGTGAGTTAATTTGTCTATACTTTTTATTATCAATTTAACCATAGGACTAATCATACGATAAATAGCTTTGTCGTTTATAAATTTAAATCTAATATTGTTTGGTTAGGTCTATAAAGAAGTGTCTCCAAGCATTAAACTTATAATGGCGAAATATAATCAAAGTATCGAGCAGTCTAGTGGAGTCAAATCAGGTGGGTCAAGCGGATCTAACTCACCAATAGCGTGGAGGTCGCCAGTAACAGAGAGACGAGTTAAAGTACGGACTGAAAAGTATCAAGAAGAGTTAAAAAAGATGTCGCCTATACTAAGTAAGCCAATGGTTTTGATTTTAAATAGTAATGGCAATATTATTTTATGGTCACTTTAAATTCTGCTTCTCTTATTTGCACTTCTAGGTGGAAGAAATCCAGTTCAAAAATCGTCTAGCGCAAGTTTACTTTTAACTTCAGCTAAACAAGTAACATTTCCTCCAAGAAAGACTTCTCTCAACGTATTTACTCCATCATCAGGTACTCGAGAATATAATCCAAATACGTTAGGTACAAGTACTGGTGAAATTAAAAGGAACCTTACTCTTGACATCGCCTTGGCGAATAAAAATTTTGATATGCAAGAAACGAATGAATTTTCTCCAGAAGTTCGAATGAGAAAGTTGCAAAAGGCTAAGGAGGAGTTCATGCAAGCTCCTGTTTCAGCACCTACATATATAAGTGAAGAAACTTTGCAGTATCCGGAGCGGAATAGGTAATAAATAACATTAAAAATAATAAAAAACATTATACGGTAATAAAAAATATTTCAAATATGTTAGATAAAATTCTTGTACAAAACTTAAAATCGGATAATTATTTTTGACAGATCTAATAAAACACGTAAAGTGATTTTTTCAATGGCTCTTTTATGACATCAGTATGAGGTATACATGACGATCCCTTCAGATAGTGACATCGGTTGTCATTTCTTTATATAAAATACCCAGATTTATATGCTATATTTGAATTTTAAATATTTTTTATGTAGCATGTTCTTTATCGAAGTCCAGCTGTTTTCAACATACTGACAATTGTAAATTGACAATTTTGGAATTTAAGGGGCTGTGAAATTTAAGCCGTTTGAATCGTACATTCCTATCTTACTTCTTTACGATCTTAGTTACAACAACAAATTAGATTTTCTGCTTTAAAAATATTAATGTCATAAGGACTTGAAAAGTGACACCGTAAAATAGACCATAGAAAACTAAGATATAAATCTGCAATTCGTTTTGTCCTGTGGTAAACCAACCATATTTTACAGAACCTCAAATTGTCAATTTTCAATTCAGTCCATATTTTGAAAACAATCAATCTTACGTATCCGGATAATATGCTACATAAAACATATTAAGGTAATCAATATGAGGTATTCGATTTAAAGAAAATTACCACTAAAGTCAGAGCGTCGAAACTGATTGCCCTGTATATTTAGAACCAGTTTTAAAATAATTACAATTTGAAAATGGCTTTTCGTATTTTATGATTTTTGTCAAAAATAATTACCCACATTTGTGAGAGCCAAATTTTTCCGGTTTGACTATGAAAAAGGCAAAATAGGGTAACATGTTTTTACTATTTTTCAATATAGTCTCACTTTACTTCAGTTTACACTTATTACGTCCCTTTATTAACAGTTCAATCCCTTTAAATACATAATATTCTTTTAGTTTGTCTCCAAAATGTGCTAAAACAGATTCTTTTAACTCAATTTCGTTGTTAAACCGTCGTCCATGAAGGTCCTTTTTCAAATGTCCAAACCAATAGTAGCCGCTGGGAGCCCTGTCTAGATTATAGGGAGAATTATTTATCTGTTGGAATCCACAGTCCAAAATGGCAGCTTGTGCAACACCAGCAGTATGGACAGGTGCATTATCGTGCAAAAAACGCACGCCCTGGTCAGTTTTCCGTGATGTTTTTCACGTATGCAGTCCCGCAATTTATGTACCTATGCTGCGAAATATTTTATATTACCGGTGGTATTAGTTGCTTTAAAATATGTCAAAAGAATTCCTTCACAATCCCAAAAGATCGTGGCCATCACCTTTTTTGTTGACTAGCAGACTCTAAATTTGAATCTTGGGGTGCTTCATCCTTACGTCGCCACTCCATGGATTCCCTTTTCGATAGAAGATCATAGTAGAGAACCATAGTTTCATCCCCTGTTACAATAGTTTCTATCACAGGCTCTGGTTCGGGCCTACACAGTTCGAAAAAAGATCGCGCACACTCCACACGGCTATGTTTTTGAATAGCCGAAAGGTTTTTGGGAACCCATCTTGCACTGACCTTTTGTATACCTGAATAATCATGCGGGATTTGGCGAACACTAGTATCAGGAAAGTTAATCTTTTCTGAGATTTCCATGACCTTTAAACGTCGGTTGCTCAATACCACCTCTGGTCGACCAGTTCAAGGGATTCCTGCCCATGCGAAAACGTTTTGCCCATTCTTTCACTACAGAATGCGAAGGGGCTTTGGTCGTATATACCAACCAGCCTATCTTTAATACTTTTAGGTGCTAACCCCCTTTTTGTCAAAAAAGCTCTGTACTCAAATCTGCGAAATTTTCTTCGGCAAGCCTTGTTCTCTTTCTCTGTAAATTTATATTTTTAGATTGAGTCAAATTAGCGTTGAAAGTGACACAAGTTTTGACCACAATGCAATGCCAGGATCATTGATAAAATCAGTTTCTGCAGGAATGATTAACATAGATGCCGACGTCTATAACAGGATAAAACCAGAGTATAGAGCAGGTAATATTTAAATGCTTGTAAAGTCCCCATTTTAACAACAGTTTTTAAATAGTATCTTTGTAAAAATATATAAATGGTAGTAAATATATGCGTACGTGATAACAGTAGATAAAAGTGAAAGTAGAAATATTGGACAGATATCGTGGATTCACTTTTTATAGGCCAGAACTCAACTACAAGACCTATTAAGAAATCTGCGGTTTAAACAAACAACATTAACCTGTACCACCATTAAGGTTACTATACTTGCTTAGGTATCATTTTTTAACAATACTGTTACATCTTGGATACAACCTGTCTGCGGGTGTGATGTAACCGTGTAATAAAATATCCCAGTTTATAAAAAAACACTACCAAATTGAGTCAACAAAGGTATTAACAAAAACTAGAGACTTCATCTTTATGTGTCAGTTATTTTTCAAAATTTGATCATTGATTTTTTGGGTTATGGTGTCATTGTGTTGTGAAACCTTAACAATATTTACAATCAGACGACCTGTAATATAGTACTTCATAAGTGTATACATTTTAGTTACGGGAAAGTTTGGATATTTACATTATTAGATTCATGAGTGTAATCAATCATAGACAGCCGAGACCCCACATCTTGTACTGTTTACTACTTAGAGTAAGAATAAAAATAGAGTCATTATTTACATATTTAGCCACTGCCAAGATTACCTGACACTATAAAGTCGATCGTACGACGATGCCAAGCCTAGCCAGGAACACCAATGTTTATACCAATTTATATTACGGTGAATATGTTTAAACATGATGCAATAACATTTTCATACAAAGAATAGTAATGTGCTGTGAATAATTGTGTAATAATAGTGAATGTGTAATAGTGTTTCCAGTATTAGTTTCTAAGCAATATAAAGAAATTACTTTTATTGCAAAATAGTAAAATACAAACTAAAATACCCAAAGCCTCAGATCAGATTACACCATTAACAAGAGTTTTAGTTAGATATGGCAAACCCGATCGACAACTCCACGTATTAGACCATCCCCTGTGGTATTAGATTATCCCACTTTCATTGACAAGCTATCTTTATAGTAAACATGTATAATAGTCTACAGTAAAGATTGTTACAGGGTCACGTGACCGGCGTGGCTTAAAAACCAATAGCGGGTCGTGGAACTACAATAAATTTTAACATTAAAGAAATTAGTTTGCTAAAAAATGTTTTATTAGATACCAAGCTTTTCTTAGCGTCACTACTGCATGTGTTTTAATGTATCATTGTGTATTTGTTGATATGGTTCAAATCTTCTAATTAGATGTTGCCTTGCTTCAAGAAGCAGCGTTCTAAAGGTGCGGTGACATTAGAAGAACATTGATTTTTTAAATATTTAATAAATAAGTTTTATTTACTTTATCTTGGACATTGCGAAACTAGGAGCTTTAGTTGACCTAACTATGGTGCGGCAATGTGAGTTTGTAAAAAAATGGTCGTTTAAGTTTGGAATTTTCTTTTAATCACTACGTTAACAGCAAGATTTCCTTTTCTAGGAGACATGTCTAATGGAAGATACCTTATTCACTTATTTTGGGTCACATGACATATTGACCAATCCAGTTCAGTATAATAGAACGTTTATTTCGTCAGAGGTCATGTGAAGGTGATTTTTTTTGACGATTACAATAGTTTTTCCTGTCAAAGAATTAAAATAATTATATCTATACTATGTTAAAATAGTCAAAGGGCGTCTCACGCTCAAAAAAGCGTACTGCGATTTCGAAAATCACTAGATTTTGGATGAGATCTGGGGAAATAATAAAGTTTCGCATGATTTCGCGCTTTTTTTTAAATTTTCAGTTGAGTTGTGTGTCAGGTAAAGGAATTTAAATGGTGATTCTTTGGGTATTAAAAGTAAAAATATGTTCGTAAACATGTTCTAAACTGGTTAGAATTTCAGATTTAGGATATTGAAAATTAAAAAAAAATCTTTTATTTTTTAAATTTTAGCTATTGACAAGGAAAAAGCAATATGACAATTGGCCATTCTATTCTTATCTTATAGCGCTTGCTTTTTTAACTTTCCTCGCAAGAGGAAAGTATTGTAGTTCTACATGTTTTCTCAGTCGACAAGATGTGAACCAGACATACAAACATACAATCAGACGAGTAGGAAGCCAATAAAAGCGCGTTAAAAGCATTGATTATAGTTTAAAACTCTAACAATAGTATTCACTAAAGAGGTTTAAGTTAAGACAAGGTCTAACTTGACAGTAACAAATAATTTTTCTAAATGTCACAAGTACAAAATGACAGTGACATAACGCAAACATAACTAAAAACTAAAGTTTAATAAAATATATAAATACCTAATTTCCTTTTAAACTTACTTTGATATTTGTAAAAATACCTATTTGTCTCATTAGGGAATATGTAAGAATCCTTCCTTTTGTCAACGATAATGAAGCATGGCCCATTTCTTCATTTTTCGTACATCAAATATTTTAACAGGTCGTCATTTTGTTTCGCCATGTCGAATTCATACCAATAATTTTTTGTATCAGACGTATTTTTTTGTGGAAAATTAAATAAAATTAAAGTTAATCGAATAAGTGGATTTTTTAGCTTTACCGGAACAGACCGACCGACCGACAGTAATGGGAAAACATGAAAATCTGTAAAAACCCGGAACGATGATTTTTTCACGATTAATGATATTTCCTTATGCGGGAAGTGAAAACACGCTCCGCCACTGGCATTCGTCAACAAAGGGCCAGGGCTTGAACACGGGCCATCCCCACTTCTTAAATCGTCATAAACATTGGTCGATAGAATGTGAAAAATAGGGGAACCATGTTGGCGCATACCCCTAACGTAATTTATGAATGAATTGTGATCTTTACTTTAATTCTTACTCTAAGGTTTCCTATTTTTTTCCTTCCTAAATATTTCTTAACACATTTGTATAACAATTAAAATTAAGTTCTATTCCTACATCGGGCATATTTAATAACATATCTAATATATTATTTTACAATATGTATAAAAACCTATACCGATGCTCGTTTATTTTTGTTTACTTTGTCCTGACTGTAAAATATGGTACCTACTTCTCAGTATTTTAAAATTGTATATGTATATTTTTTCTTTGTACCTGGGTTTTTGTACATACAAAGAAATGACAGCCAGACGGATTTATTCATTTTGTAACTAGCTGGAATAATTTATGATTTTTTTTAATAATGATTTCTTATAACAAAGGAACAAATTAAAATTGATTTTTAAAGTTATGTGCGTTTAAACCAAGGCAGCAGCTAGTGAGTATTTAAAACTGGGAATATTTTGTAAAAAATGTATGTTTTTGATCACAGGACATTAATATTTAAAAAAATCTCAAGAGCGTCGTTAGATGGAAAACAAAATCGATGAAGAAATAGGCAAAACATTTTTATTTATATTCTCCTTTTAGCTGAGAAAATTTTAATAAAACAAATAATATTTCGTTAACTCACTTCCAATCCTAAGTATTAAATTAGGAAAAAATTAAATCAATTACAAAATATAGTATGACAAGTGGCAACTCCCTAACATTGGTTCTCGAATATATTTTAGACACCAACCTGACATTATGATACTCACCTCTGCATATGTATAGCTGTCGTAAAAACTATAAATGGGTCTGCATCAATTTACTATTCATGGCTTCTATAAAAGGTCTTCGTAGAAAAATAAGATAGGTTACTACCTACCTGCTTACCTGAAAATGAACCTGTCTGTGATTTTAACTGTTTGATTATTTTAACTGTAAATAGATGTCACCCTTATGCGTTGACTTGGATTATATTGGAATAAATTTATTAAATTAATATTGTAAAATAAATTAGGGAGAAATATTGATGATGCGATAGAAAGGTGTTTATGTATTATGCAAAGAATGTTTTGAGCTAAAACAAAAATGAATATGTAAAAAAACTTTATGAAAATTTTAATTCCTTTTTTTTTCAAGGGAACTGATGGCTTGGGTCAGTACCGCAAGCTGCCAAGAGGGGAGGAGGCATCACCAGAATAAGACCGAATTTCTCTGATAACTTTTATTTTACTCTTTTTATGAACAATACATTTTATCGTGTATAAAAAATATAATTATATCATCAAACATTTAAAAGATGACACACTAATTCTAAATCTAATATTAATGTAGAAGATTGAAAATAGCTAGGCGAGCAAAAAACTATCTCAAACGAATCTTAATCTTTGGTTTAATACTCTTATAGAGTCCAAGTAATTAATACTTATGTCTTAATCTTGAAATTATCGTTTGTGAGATTTATGTAAAACGTTTAACGTTTTAGTTAGGAACGTGTCCCCCAATGCCAGCCCTCCCCTCTACTTAGGCCACTGGCTTGGCATATACAATTGTATCGTTAAAACAAAATAATTTATTTAAGTGATTATTTTCCAAAATGAAGGCTTGAGCACAACTTTTATTTTTGGGGAATATGAATAAGAAAGCTCGAAAGAACACGTATAAAAGTTTCCTTGCTGGTGTTTAGAATATATAGGTATAATGATCCTCTTCGATCTGACAATATTTAAAGTAACCTAGTAATCATATTATGATTGTTATGTTTTTAATTAATTATAATTTTCAGAAGGATATGTCTCTTTACCACGTCAAACCAAAAAACCTAAAGAAGGCATTCTTGGTGGCAAATCGGCTTTCTCCACCATAGCTTCGAAATTCCGTAAAGTCAAGATGAGAAGAGGGAAAGACAAGGACAAGGATAAAGACAAGCAGGTAGTTGCGACGCTGTGCCGTCAAAGTCTGGTTGTCGATATTAACAATGAATTAGGTGATCACAATGCTGTAGGATCAAGCGGTGATCCCCATATTAATAACAACATTCGGGACGTAAGAAGAGACAGTTTAGGTAGTAGGGGTAATAGGGAAGAAGACAAAGCGCCATCCACTCCAGTATCTAAAAGTAATTCATGGATAAGACGATCTTTATTTAAGAAATAAAATATTTTAGGACCTGAACGACACGATACAATCGATAGACAGAAACGTTCATAGATATTACCGTAACTTAAGTATTTTAGCATTTTTATGGAATATTACAGAACGCCTTAGAATACAAAGATAAATATGATGTTTCGATGCAATGTGTGCATGTTTGGTTGCTAATAAATAACCATACTTTTTCTCTTCAAAAAACTACTTTGTAGCGTTTACTGATCTCCTGATTTTTCTTTATATTCAATACTGATTTTATCATAAACTAATGCGACCAAAGTGCCGAAGATACCATTAGATCTCTCTTCCAAGTATGCCAGAAATAGATTTTTTTTTAGAAATTCCTTTCTCATTGCAGACTGTTCAAATTTCGTACTTCTGCAACAAAAAACTGTGTAAATGCTTTGTTTATTTCTACTAATGGGTCGATTTCTTTTAAATCATCCATGTAAACTGCCGAAAAGATCCCAATCACAATGAATGACTTTTGAATTAGAACTAACTTTTTGTTAATGTCAGTAAATAACTATAGTTGTTATGTAAAATAAGAAATAAAAATTACTATGTCAAAGTCAGTCCATAACAATGTATTTCTCACAATAGTATTCAAATCTAATGTGATAATATTTGTGTTAAATGTGTATTTATGTTGTTCGAAGGGGGCTCCTACTTTCGTTCTCAAAAAATAAAATGGCACTTCTAACACCAACGTCACTATTTTCCACATATGTTATGAAAAAATGTCATTTGTGTTTTGCTTCTTTCGGGAATGCTATTTATCATTTTGAATAAGTTCTCAAGTTACTTAACAGGTAGGTAGTACTTAGGCTAAGGTGCAATCCTACATGCGCACAATCGAAAATATAGTTTTTCAGACATTTTAACAAAAAAATGCAGGTCAATAGGCGATTAACGACTTTACTTGAAATAATGAAAATACTTGTGAAACTTAAAGACTCGTTTGGAAAATACTCTGCACCTTTTCAAGATATAAAGTACGCTCACCTAGGATCAAAATATATTCAGGTTCAGTTAGCAAAACTTAGATGGAAGAGGATTTCTAAGCAAAAAGACCTGTGAACATAAACAATAGTAAATATCTACGGTTTTGTTGCGCTGGTGATACGATATTATTTATGTCTTTACTAACTTTCATGTGCCAAAGTATTTGTTCTCGAAGCTAATTTTAATACTCGTGATTGTTGTTATATAAAATTTAAAGTAATAAATGATTGTATGTTTTTATTAAAATATGTGGTTTTACTTCAAGAAGGCTATCGAATTAACAAATCATAGTTTTTGAGTTTGAACCACGTCAAATTTTAATTACTTTCCGACATTTCGCCTGCGTTATCACGAGACATCTTCAGGGACCTTCACTACACAATATTAAAACCTTAGCCCCAGGGGATGGGTTTTGGTCTGTATTCTGCGGGAGTTCGACACTATCAGCTGGCGCCCGCCATTGGTGTCTGTAAAAGGATTTCCAACCTCCAATGAGAAAAAAAGCACGTAACCCGCGCCTCTGTTGAAATTTTCAGAGTGCTTGATGATTTCTATATATTTTGTAATCTTTCTTTTGTAATATCCCAAAATTGATGTAATATTGGTATCTTTTACATTAATTACTATTGAGTGCTAATGTTCAGCCTTAGAGGATTGAACAATTTGTTTTTACTTATACGTGTTTTATATTTTTTAATTACTAGACACAGACCGTCCAGTTTTATTTATAAATACTACCGCAAGAACAAAGAATTTTATAAACTCCCTCTTATTGCAAATTAATTATATCTTTCGGCAACCTTATAAAAATTAGAAAGGCAACTCACTTTTTGTCATTTTTCGGCAATAACTTTACAATTATTTGTCGAAGTATGAAACTTGTAACTTGCAGGCGCAGGTGACACTCATTCGCAAAATGCTGATCACTTCGACTTAGCGGTGAGCACTATCGAATTATTCGGTAGTTGCTACTTATTCGAATTTTCGATAGTTGAAAACTGTTCATTCATTTAACACGTATTACTAATATTAATAACTAACCACCAAATGAATGAAAGAAAATAACTTTCATTCAAATAAATTTTAGTGACACATTCATCATGTTTATTCGAACGATTTTTTACCGACAATGTTGCAGCATCTATTGGCGGTTCTGAACAAATAAATTTAGTAGTTACTAATTCGTCCTTGGTTTATTCGGTAAAGGAATTTCAGTGGGCTCATCAATGAAATATTTGATACATATTTTATTTAGATATTCGCCTGATACTTTTTTAGTAGCTCCTGATAACTTGTGGCCAAAGATATATATATATATATATATATATATATATATATATATATATATATATATATATATATATATATATGTACTAATTTTCCTTAGTTTTAAATATTTCGTGTTAGGCATTATTTTTTTAATTATTTGTGTTTTGATGTGAAAGAAGTATGATAGTGAACAATAATTGTATAAAAAAATTTAAAAGGAATAATTCAATAAATGTGATACATCGGCAAATATTTTCTCGTTGTCGCGATTAAACGAAATATTAAATATTTCTAAAAACAAACAGTATTTCCTTGATATTTCAGTTGTATTCTGGTAACTTTTCTTTTTCCTTTTCTTTTTTTTTAGAATTAGTAACAAAGGATAAGTTAAAAATTTATTTTTAAAGATAATAAGCGTTCACGTACAGATTTTAACTTATGTTGTAGTATTAATTATTAGACACATTATAGAGACATTAGGAAAAAAACTTATCTGAAACAACTTGTACAGAGATAATTTTTAACTTTGTTTATGTAGCATGGCGGAGGCCACGGCTATGAAAGGATGTCGCTTTAAACATATGACTCAGGGAAAGGTTGTCAAGTGCGCAGATTATTTACGCTGTTATCAAGTTTAATACAATGTCTTTAGAAAAACTAAATGATAAATTAACCAGTATGTTTTGTATAACTCAATATAACTTGTTTCTACAGTTACGCCTTGAGCAAAATATCAAATAGTAGAATCGAAAATAAAAAATATATAATACATTTATTTATAAGCTAAAAATAATAACAAACTTCAAATAGGGTAACTTACTAAAAATAAGAAAACAGTAAATTTATTGACGAAAAAAAAGACTCGTTATGCGTTTTTGTTGTCTTTGCCGAGGCCTTTGATAGTGTGGATCACACCTTGCCCTTGAAAAGTTACTTGCATTCGTAACCAATGCTTCAGGATAGGTGTTATAACAAGCAACAAAACGTAGAGTACGATGTTCCTCATGTTTTGAATTTCTATTTAAATGATTTATTTGACATGAAAGTATCAGGTGATATAATCAGCTTCATAGACGACACTGCAATATTTTACAACGATACAAACTGGGACTCCCTAAAAAGAGTTGTTCAGACCGATTTCAAAAAAATTGCCACATGGTTTAGCGATGGTTTACTAACTGTTAAGGTCGAAAAAAACAATTTTTTACCATTTAGTTCTTATACAAAACACTTAACATCTTACGACATAGAAGTAGAAATAGCACAGAATGAAAACATATCAATAAGACAGGTTCAGCAACTCAAATACCTTGGATTATTGCTTTACCGCCATTTAAAATGGGATTATCATACCGCAAGTGTAATATTAAAATTAGTATCAATACTTTTTAGAATAAAAAATCTTTCAAAGATTCTTAACATAGAATATATGCGTATGACATACTATGCTTTAGTCGAAATTCACTTAAATTAAGGTTTGCCTGGGGAGAAGCTAATAAATCACTCTTAAGAAATTTGGAAAACATACAAAAAACAATTCTTAAAAAATGTACCAAAAGCTTTTGATCTACAGCTCTGAAACTCTTCTTCAGGAAGCCAATGTTTTTGATATCCGGTAGCGGTTTTTGTTTAAATGTGTCGTTCGGCAATATTGTCATAGATCGGAATTGAACGAGGTTGACCATCACCGCAATACTCGCGCGAAAACACGCCTGTTAAATACTGTTCCAAACAGGGACCGACATATAAGGG
This sequence comes from Kuschelorhynchus macadamiae, assembly GCA_030620095.1. Lineage (NCBI taxonomy): Eukaryota > Metazoa > Arthropoda > Insecta > Coleoptera > Curculionidae > Kuschelorhynchus > Kuschelorhynchus macadamiae. Next base: position 1,903,532 of record JAUTXW010000349.1, read on the forward strand.
TGGGATGGTGGAGAGGGTCCCCCCCAATATTTTCTTGTGTTGGCAAAATCTTATCTTGTTGGAATTATATCATTTCTTAATAAATTGTAAATTAAAATGATTGTTTGTTTAAACCCCAAGGATCCAGACTTAAAAAACAAAATATGAATGATATTAGCAAGCGAGCGGATTTTTTTTAGTTCTCAGTTGGGTTTTTCTCAGTTACTCTTCCACCAATATTTTCTCTTCGGTGCGTTCCTGGTTCAAAGGACAGCGAAGTTTTTGCTACAGCGTAATTACTATGTCCTAGGTTCCAAATTATTTAATCTAATTTCACTAGAAATTAGAAATTCACATACCACATTCATGTTTAAAAGAAAAGTAACGACATGGCTTAAATCTGTACCTCGATTAAACATACACCAATTAATAGTTTTAAAAAAAACTTACTATGTTAATGATTAATTGGTTCCCTTTCTCTCTCTGTGTGTGTCGGTCTCCGCCTCTCTGTCTCTTCTGACTCTCTTTTTCTCTCTCACATACCCTTATTGTGTTTCAGATTGTTTTTAACCCACTATTTATTTATTTATTATACACATATTTTTTATTATTTAAATTTATATTTTATTTAATTCTCCTTACGCTTTTTACTTTTATTTAAAATGTATTTAGGTCATTTGCTTTGATTTAAGGGAACAAACCTACTGTCTTCTGTGGATTTTTGGTTTATTAATTATTGTTTTGGGTAAGTACTTTAATCGTATTGATTGTATTACTATGTATTATTACAACATTACATTACAATTATAACAAAACAAAACTTTTATTTGTTAATTATATGTGAGTAGAGGGCTATGTAACTTGAATAAGACTGTATATGGACTGGACGAATGAATTTATTCTAATAAATTCATTTGATAGTTGATTATGAATGATTACTAATTATTCGATAGTCCATTTCATTCAATAGTTCCCATCGCTACTTCGACTTACGTACAGGCTTGGATGAATCGAAGTGGCGTGGGGGAAATTACAAGCGTTGATGCCAAAAGTTGCATTTTGTCTCATTTTAGGGTTATGTCTCAAATAAGGAGGTTTGACTATACAGGGTGATCAGTTAAGGGAGGCGAGCGGCCATATCACCAATAGGTCGTATAGATTTGAGAAAAAAAAAATCGTAATAAAAGTCGCCAAGAGAAATTGCTGAAAATTATTTTCGAGTTTGTCAAACGTCCGCTAGAGGGCGTAACAACCAACACCAAGTAGAAAAATGGTGTTTTTATAGAATTTTGCCTAATGAAAATTCGATGATTGATGATATCATTTTCATATTTAGTGACCATTTCCCTACACTTTTTGTCTAAAATGTTTTGTTCTATATATCAAAATAAAGCGGTGGGGGAAGTTCAATTGTTTTTTCAAACAAACCAAGATGTCTCCCGTTTCTTTTGACCGATTTTAGCAAACTTAGGCTCATATGAAAGAACATAATTTGCACTACAAAACGCTTATTTGGTTTTGAATTTTTGACTTTTGCTGGCGTCGCTAGATGGCGTTAACTGAATTAGTAGCATATTTTTTAGTTTTTTTTCAAAAAAAAACAAATGTAATGGTATATTCATTTTTACATATTTTAAAAGGGGATAAATTTCTCTATAATTTAATGAAAATAATTTATCATCTACCTTTTTTTGAACCGTTGATATTGACCAAAATATTATTTTATTTTATTAAAAAATGGCACGCCACTGCTTTTTGTCAAAATAAAAATCATTTTCGTAATCACTTATTAGTTGCTAACAAAAAGAACCTCTTGACTTTTTTTCGTTAGACCTAGCAATTTCTCTTGTTTTGTTTGAAAAAACAATTGAACTTCCCCCACCGCTTTATTTTGATATATAGAACAAAACATTTTAGACAAAAAGTTTAGCGAAATGGTCACTAAATATGAAAATGATATCATCGATATATTTTCATTAGGCAAAATTCTATAAAAACCCCATTTTTCTACTTGGTGTTGGTTGTTACGCCCTCTAGCGGACGTTTGACAAACTCGAAAATAATTTTCAGCAATTTCTCTTAGCGACTTTTATTTTGATTTTTTTCCCTCAAATCTATACGACCAATATCTTATGAGATATGGCCGCTCGCTACCCTTAACTGATCATCCTGTACTGAGGGAGACATACTATTTAATTGCCATTGGCAAAGCATATTAAACTTGTGCGAATATTACATAATTATAAGTAATGCAACGCCCAGAAAGAAGAACTGATAATCCTGCTGTTGTTCAGGTATTAACTAGTTTTAAAAAGTATTAACGTTTCAGACATTTGTCTGAGGTAAAAAGGTATGTTATTCGATTTAAATTAAAACTTTGATTTCTTCAGCACCGTTTTCATCAATCAACTGTCCTCGCAGCACCCTGCATATTTTCTCAAACAACTAAGATATCAAGTAACGTAGAAAAGTTAGGACTATAACATACTCAAAAATCATCATAATCAATAAATAAACAAAAAGTTATATCGCTTCAAAGTAGGTTCCAACTAAATTTGGCCTACCGTGTAAATTAACAGTTATTTCGACAGACATACCTATACGATAATTTTATCGACTAATTCATGAAACAACTAATACTAAACTATCACCCATGGCTGCATTATAGAAGTGATCGCGTGCGCCAAACTGTCAAAACTAAATAACGATGCTCACACCTCGTAGAGAAATTTGATTGATTTGATCGATATTACCACCCCGATTTATAATTTTGAGTAATGGAGTTTTGATCCACGGCACCTTTGAATATAGTTTTTTTTTAACCGATGCCTAATCAGTAATTGAAGGAAGCCTCCGGGGAATAATGGATTACCGTATAGTTAAAAACTTAAGTATTCTTGATATAATAAGAAAATTAGGTAAATTTTAAGAATTTTCAGCGGCACGCGATAATAGTCACCTCAGTAGAATATCCCATAAATATAGTCGAACAACCTGTCTGGGTTACGTACGCTATTAATAATAAAATGTTTAATTAAATGCACAAGTATTCATCTGGGCCTTAGAAGGTTCATATATGTTATATGATTTACAAATAGTCTATATTTTTTGTACCTTTAGAGTATATCTTATTATTTTTGCGGAAACCATTTGAATAACCATTAGCTTAGCACCTTTAAATTAGGTTAGGTTAGGTAGCACTCTTTATTGGCCGTACGTACGTATGCTTTGCTATATTCTATCATATTGGATTTCTACCAATATTTTACCAGTTTCTACCTATGCCTCACCTGATTTTTGGGCCTAATGTAAAATAAATACGATAGTATCATTACGTCATGTTGAATTCGTACAATTTTACTATATATACATATTTAATTTATCTGCAAAAGTTAATTGAATAAGAATTTTTGCGGTGATTTTTTAAAAATTTCATTTGGCCGCCATTTTGAAATGGTACCAGACAGGGGCGTGCGGTGAAATTTTAAGAAAGGGAAGCATTTTTAGAAACTTACCTATTTGTACTGTAATTCGATTCTTCTATCATTTTTTGCAAATTCGCCAATGACGTCATCATAAAAACGTCGATGCTCCGACATATTTTGGAGAAGTTTATTTTCAATGGAAAACAGCGATGTATGCGAAAGTCTCTCCTGCCCCGTTGAATTTCTCACGAAATTTTTTATACGTTTAAGTGTCGACAAATTGCGTTCTACTGATGAACTTGGGGCAGGTATCGTCAATACTAATTCACACAATTTCGACACTTCGGTGTAGTTGTCTTTTAAAAATTGCATTAGTTCCTTAGCGTTATTTTTTGCGCTAATGTCATTAGTTTCGCAAATCACTTTTAGTTCATATCGCAGTAACACTCGGTCGAAGAACTGGTCATAATGAAGAAGAAGGGATTTAAACGCATCTTCTGGAAAAGCTTTTCCTTTAAATGCATCAAAATTGCACAGCTCGAGGAATTTAAAATCATTTAAACCGTAAAATCTATAGTTTAATTGTTGCTGAATTTGATCGATTATTTCATAAAAGAGGCGTCTGTATGATGTTTGAACATCTCCACCTTGTCTGTTCGAAGACGCTTGGCTTGTGGCTCTACATTTAACGTCCTCGTTTTCTCCCAAAATAGGTCAAAGTCATCTCTTATTCGGCTTAACATGGACTTAAAATCATCCACTTTTTTTAGGCAAAAAGCAATATTATTTGTTTTGATTTGTAATTTTTGTAAAATTTGTTCAACAAATAATTAAAATTAAAATCTCGTTTCAAACAGTCCAAAAACCTTCTCGAACTATATATTGCTTCTGAGTCCCACGTTTCATTATTTTCTATTATATTCTCAAATAGTTCAATCAGTGATTCACGATTTTCAGATACTGTTAACACAAGTCTTCCATTATAGTTCCACCTAGTAGGGGCTACTTTGGGCAATCGTTTGTGGACAATGGAGTCCAAAGCTTGTGTACGTTTTGCTGACTTCGAAAAAAAGCAGCCATGCCACTTAAAGTAACGAAAAATACTTTACACTCTTTAATGTGATTGATGGACTGGGATAAAACTAAATTTAATTTATGAGCAAAACAATGGACAAACACAGCACTTAGGAAAGTTTCTCGAACTTTAGCTTGCATACCCTCTAATTGTCCTACCATCACTGCAGCTCCATCATGGCTTTGAGCAACTAATTTTTTCTCTCCGTTAATTTCTTTAGTAACGTTATAAACTAAGGTATATAATGCATCTGCTGTACGATTTTCGGACATATTCTTAAAACCTAAAAATCACTCTTGAATACTCCGTTTGTTTTAACGTAGCGTATTACTATAGATAATTCGCTAAAATTAGTGATATCAGTTGTTTCTTCCAGAACAATAGCAATGAACCGCGCATCGCCAATCTCCTGCTTAATTCTTTTTAGAATAATGGTTGCAAAAGCGGAAATTAAATCATTCTGGATTCGATTCGACGTTCCGCGAAAAACGCTAGACTGCTCTAAATGTTTTTTTAAGCAATCCTCATATTTAGCCATTAAACTAACTAAATCTTGAAAATTTCCTCTACTTGAAGAATCCCTTGTTTCGTCATGACCTCTAAATCCCAATTTGTGCTGTCCGAGAAAACAAACAACATCGATAAGTTTTCTTAATATTTGCCTATTTTTATCGACTAGTTCATTGTGCTGGCGGTGACTAATTTCCAACTGTTTATCAAAGGCGTGTTCAATTCTGGTTTTGCCGAAGACTTTTTCTTTTATGACGGCCTGCAAATGCGCTTTGGACATAATGTTCCTTTTTACAGCTTTATGGAAATTGTTTAAATCGGAAAAACCAGTTTTATTCCAGAGACCTTTTTCATTTTCAAAAAGTAACCATGGCCAACAAAATAATTTACTTATATTTTCACACCCTGTTGGCCATTTAAATTGTTCGTACTGTTTTTCCGGATAAAAATGTCTAATACAGTTTTTCATTTTTGTGGTTAAATTTTTCATAGGCGGTTTTGCCCTTCCTTTGGAAATTATTTAAAGCTTATCAGCGAAGTTTAATGTTGAAAATCCCGTTATTATTAAGACACACACCACACATTCACACACACTCTTCTTACCAAATTCCCCAACATTTTCAACGTTATTACCGACAGCCGAAGTTGACGGTATTTGCATATCCACGTCCGTATTACTGTCTTCCATATCGCACCATGCACGACGCGACGTACGTATCACACAACACACATTTTAGAAGATGTTTTGTAATTTTTTTGGGGAAGCACTACTTCCCTTGCTTCCATGGACTGCACGCCCCTGGTACCACAGCTCTACTAGTTTATCGCTATATCACAGTTAATGCTTGTACAAAATTTGAAATTAATTTAATAAATAGTTATTTTCGGGCTGATTTTTTAAATATTTTATTAGGCCGTCATTTTGATTTGTTATCTTATATTTATACTAAAATGTTATCAATTCATTTCTATGTAACACTTGATTTTTGTGCAAAATTTGAGGTAAATTGGATTAGATTATTTTTTAGTAATAATTTTGTTAACGTTTCACTAGACCGCTATCTTGTTCGGGCATATTGGATTTTTACCAAAATATTACCAGGTACATCCCCATATGACCCATTATTTTTGATTAAAATTTGAAGTCAATCTGATAAGTAGTTTTGAAGCTATGCCGCGAACTGGCAGTGAGTCAGACCAACCGACAGACGGACCGACGGACTTGATAAAACATATTTTTTTGGCATCTAGAGACGCTAAAACGTGAAGATATGTAAAACTTGAGAGGGTGATTTTTTCGCGATAACAAACATTTTAATTGGCCGCCATTTTGTTCCGCCATCTTGAATTAGAACCACAGTTTTACTAGTTCATCTCTATACTATAATTAGTTATGGCACACAATTTGAAATCAGTTCATTAAATAGTTTGTCAGGCTGAATTTTTAAATATTTTGTTCCACCATCTTTGATTCGTACCAAAATTTTACCAGTTGATTTCTATATAATATATGATTTTTGTACACAATTTGAGGTAAATTGGACAGGCAGTTCTTTAGTAATATTTTTTTTAAGATTTCACTAGGCCGCCATTTTATTTTGTTATATTGAATTTTTACTAAAATGTTGCCAAGTTATGCCCATATGGCCATTAACTTTTGACGAAAAAAAAGTCGATCGCCTAAGTAGTTTTGCCCGGAACAGCAAGCCAGACGGACAGACCGAGGGAATTGAGAAACCTGTTTTTCGGCATCTAGGGGCTCTGAAACGTAAAGATATGAAAAAATCTCGGAGGGTGTTTTTTTCACGATTACAATACTTCCCTTTTACGGGGGAAGTAAAAATCTAATTATACATACAAACTGGCTTTGACGTCATGCCATGCTATGGCCGTGTTTTATTTTTTGGATGCACCCATGGTGTATATATTAAACAATACTCTTATATTTAAGATTTTTTTTTTGTGCATATAAAGTATTTCACGTACCTAAAATTATTACCTATTAAATGCAAGTTGACAAACATTTTAAATATGTAATGATAATAATACCAGTTTGTATATTTATAAAAAAAACATTTGCATCTTGCGGGATTCTTTCCCGCACTATTTTGGAGGGCCGTCAATAAAACTAGACTTTAGACCATACGGTCACTTCAGCTATTAACAACTTATTCAGTTGGATGTACATGTATATTATAACCCGTAGTAATATATGACATTAATATTTTTTGATTTTGCAAAAAGCCAAAAAATAAGATCAATAACCGCACACATTTTTAGGATTAGTTTCAGAATTTGCGTCTTTTTTAAGTTGTTTACCAAACATTTGGCTTCTGTTAATATTATCTTCCATTAATTTCTTACTAGCATCTATTAATACATTTCCAGTATCGGATAAACACTCAAAACTTTGTACCGCCTGTATACGAAAAATTCAGGTATAGTACATTTTCTGAGTAAAATTCTCATGGAAATATGCTTTTATTTGGCTCTAAGTAATGGCTAGGCATTAAAAAACTCCGAATTTTATATTTACAATTGTTTTATTCCGTATTAATAAGATATATATTAAAATAACAGTCTTTAAACTCAATTTACATATATTAAAAATAACGTTATCGGAATGCAAAAGCTGTCTTATGTCTAAAATGGGGTACATATTTAAAAAAACGACTTTGAAAAACTCGTCAATGTAAATCAACCACATTGCTTCAAAAAAGCTAATCTCCAGTAGCACTGAATAGAAACCAATATAGACATTTCCCAAAATGTGGATAACTGCGAGAAACATCCAAATTTTATCCACTTAAACTCAAAAATACCCAATCAGTTGTTTTCAAATCGCTAAAAGTAAATAAAATTTAATTAAACGTTTATTCATCCTTCTTTGACAGATCAGGTAATACGATATTTGTGTAAAACTCGGTTTTGGTAAAAAACAGCCAAAATTTCAATATTTTTTTCATATTAATTTCGATCGGATCTGTTTTTCGCCAGGACTACGAGGCGTCAATGCACTGTTCGTAAAAAAATGCACAAGAGCTTCAAAAGGTACTGCTAAATTATTATAGATTTCTTTGTTCGAAAATAATTGCTGTATTGGAATCTTTAGCGTCAAACTCGAAAATCAGTTTTGATTTTTTTTTGCCTCATCATTTTTGTCATGGGTCATTTTTAAATTGAACAATTTTTAACCAGAGTTACAGCGAAAAAAAAATCAATTTCTGAAAAATTTAATTTCATTAGACGTTTTAAGCATTAAAGTCAATTCAAATTTAAAATGTAGTACATGTAAACAAAGTGGTTGTGCGAGTAATACGTCTTTAAATAACGGAGGTTGATTATGATATAAGTTTTTAGCAAACTTTGAAAGGCGTATTACAGTCACAATTACTTTTGTTGCACTGCATCTTGAATTTTAATAGACTTTAGTATTTTTCTTTCTTAGCTATGCCATTCAGAACAATTTTTGCATTTTCCGAACAGGGCAACGGATCAACTATCAGAGATGGTCAAAATTACCTTATTTTTCGACTTAAAAGAATTAAAAAATATATATTTCCTAATATTTGATCCCTCCCTTTTAAATAGGATTGGTTTTTTGACGTACTACTTTACCGTCCATATCTGCCAAACCGAAAAAAGCACATAAATGCTTTTTTTATTGTTCGAAAGCACCAGGACTAGCCCCAAATCTTGTCAAATTTCAAATAATTATTTCCAGCCGTTTTTCAGATATTCTGCATGGAGAACTGCACGCAAAAAGTGAAAAACCAGCCAGGTCTAGTCGAGTTGAAAGTAAGATGAAAAGGTACCTACGCATTAAAAAAAACTTCCTGCACGTCCGACCTCAAAAAAATGTGTTATATATAGGTAATTTAAATTACATTTCGATTAAAAATGGGTTCAAAAGGGTTCATGCGCCGCAGAAATACAAAGACATGAGTACGATTTACCATTTCAAATTTTGCAGTTGCGTAGACAAAGGATCAATGTAAGGCGGTAAACAGCCATTTTATAGAAAGAAAAATTATATGCGAAGGCATGTGCGTCAAAAAGTGGTCAAAAAATGGTCGAAAATGGACAAATCTACTTTTATTTTATAACTCTAGATTTGATTTTTGCATAAAAGTTCCCTATTAAAATCACATTGAAGCTAATACATATCTCTTATAGTTTTAACATAATATTGCAGCGGCGGAAGGCTTGCAAATGATCCATCCATATTACTGCCTGCAGTTCCCCCTTTTATCTATATAGTAAAACACGCGAAATTTTTCAGCAAGTTCGTGAGAGAGTTGTACTGCACTGATTTATATGATTTTTTTTAAATGACCGTCTGGTGACCGACACCTTTCAACACTATTTTTTGTATTATAAATGTATACAGGGTGTTTCAAAAAATCGTGTTTCAGGTTAATCACGATTCTGCTCAAAACGCTTGACATAAAAAGCTGAATCTTGGCATACAGGTTAATTGTAGGATGTAGAGTTTCAGAAAGAAGGGAATTTTCAAAACTCAAATTTCAAGAAGGTGAAACCGCCCCTTAAATATTACGATACTTTTTATTTATAAAAACTGTTGGTTTTACGGAAAAAAGGCTTAAACTCGAGTATTTTATTTGATTATTTTACAGGTTTTAAAATTGATACAGGGTATTTCAAAAAATCGGAACACGATTTTGCTCAAAACTCTTGACGTAAAAAGCTGAATATTAGCATACAGGTTGATTGTAGGATGTGGAGGTTCGATAAGAAGGGATTTTTTAAAAATCAAATTTCAAGGGGATGAAACCGTCCCTTAAATATTACAATATTTTTTATTTAAAAAACGGTTAGTTTAAAAAAAAAAAAACTGTATAGGTATATTTTTATTTTGTTTTTTTACATAATTTTTCAAAATTTATACGGGGTGTTCCAAAAAATCGAAAATAATTTATAAACAAAAATCTCTCAAGCCCCTGTTGCCAAAAATTGAAACAAAAAGCAAAAAAAAAACGTGGTTTATAAAGAGGTATTTAAATAAGGCTATTTTAGTACCTCTTTATACTGTACTCGCTAGTAATTAATTAACGTATAAAGATTTTCATTCAATACTTTGGGATGTTTTTAATGTTTTTGTGCAAAGTCAAAAAACAGACAAGTTGCCTATAGCTCAGAATAATTTAAATTTTGGTCTGGTTTAAAAGCCTCATATATTTGGCTCAGATCAAGCAAATCAAATGAAATTTCAGAATAAACGACAAAAAAGCGGCATCCTATATTGAACACCGGAAGGGGTTGTTATATCGCGGCCTTCCAGCCGCCATATGTGTCTCAGGGAGGCCCCAGTCATCTATTTCACCCGCGCATCTCTTTCACGGCAGAAGATACATGGCAATTAGCTATATTGTTGGATGGACCGTACTCTTGAATTAATTATTTTTTATGTTAATGGCGCTATTTCGGGTAGTATGGGAAAAAAAATGACAAAAAATAGGAAGAAAGTATCGCTTTGTTATATTAATAGTTTCCTGTATGTAAAAGATACTTTAATGGTAGGTAAAATGCAGTTGACAATAAGGGTATAGGGTGAATATTTTTTGACTTTTATATCAAAAATGCAGGGTTGTCTAAAAAACTTAAGTATAGTCAAAAGCAGTGTTATCGTACGGGTCATACGATTTAGCAACGACAAACTTTTTAAGTTTGTTTTTCTTTTATTACGTGTATATGATTACTCCACATGAATTAGACCTATGATATTTTCATATGAAAAAAGAGAATAAACATATAAACACCAGCAGTTGCAAAAATCTTTGAGCGATGTTACTCAGTCAGTGACAAAATGAGTATTAGAAAACAATTTTCGCATTTTTTGCATCCACAAGCGAAAACAATGGTATTAAATCTAATAAAATATTACGAAAATAAAAATTCACCGGCCAATATCCAGGAGACAGGAGCAAAAGCTCTAGGAATTGGTATAAGGACTGTGCAGAAAATTGTGCATGAAAAAAAGCATAATTTACTACTGAAGAAGATTAAGAAATGTACACGAAAAAAGCCAAAGACAGAAGACTTTTATTTAATTAATATATTTATTTAATTATAAAGTTTTAAAAGAAGCTTTAAAAAATCGAGGCATATTGGAAATTGGACTAAAATCGTTGTCAAAATTAATAAAATGTTGGGTTTTCGACATAAAAAGGACTGTAATCGAAGATTTTTATGCGAGTTACCACATATAGCAAGTCAACGTATCCAGTTTTAAACAAATACACGGAAAATGTTAATTCAAAATTTAGAGAAGTGGTATTTTTAGACAAGACTTGGATATTTTCTAATGGAAATGGTTCGAAATCTTGGCAGGACGAGTCTGTAAAAAGTGTCAAGAGAAAAAAGGGATGTGGGCCGGGAAAACGGTTCATCATTTTGCATGCAGGTTCTTCAACAGGATTTCTCCCAGGTGCAAGTTTACTGTTTTCTTCAACATCCAAAAGTATGGACTACCATGATAATATGAACTGTGAACTGTTTGCAAAGTGGTTAAAAGAACAACTGATTCCAAATTTAGATGCTCCATCTTTAATCATTCTGGACAATGCATTTTATCATTCAAGAATTTTAAATAAACAACCTACTTCATCCTGGAAGAAAAATGATATTTATGAGTGGCTAATAAAACCAAAACAAAATCCTTTACCCAATATGCTGAAACTAGAACTTCTTCTAATGGCAAAATCCATTAAAAAACCAACAATATATGCCGTAGATGAAATATTACGGGAAAATGGACAGGTTTTACGACTGCCGCCATACCATTGCCAGTTTAACGCAATAGAATTAATATGGGCTGGGGCAAAATCATATTAGGAAAAACACGTGAACGATGGTCTTACATCAGATGAAGTGCAAATTGTTTGGCAAGATTCATAAAATTATATTACGCCGGAATACTGGAAGAAATCTGTGGAACATACGGAGAAATTAATATGGGATTGGTGGAATCGAGAGAATGAGGACGACTCAGAAGATGAGGAAAAAGTCCTGATGATATTTTCATTCACACATTCTCGGTAAACACGATATAACAAACGCAGTTTACAGCATTTCCCTGTCGAAACTGCTCCAAAAAATATATAGGCATGACCACACAATACCTATCAAATAGACTAAATGAGCATAAATATACAAAAAATGCTTCCACAGTACTACATAAACATGAAAGAGATATGGAACTTGAATTTGATTTTTCGGGTACAACGGTCTTATCAAAAGAACAACATTATCATAAACTGATATTCAAAGAAATGGTCAAGATAAAAAAAGAAAAAATACAGTGAAGGATCGGAAAGACATTGACAATCTCAGCCAAATATATCACAGTCTAATTTAATTCTATTGTTATAAACTATTTCCATCAATCATAAATACATATTGTATACTGTCAGACTCACACAAATACTTTTAAAACAACCCGTTATCCACCAGTTACAATTTAAATATAATCAAAAAAATTAAATGATATATATATATAAAAAAAACAAAAGAATTCCTTAACCAGTGTATCACTTACCTCCACACGGCCAAGCTAGGCAAAATAACATCTCTCTCAAGGTATATGTACTGTACTATTTTAACTAAATGTTTTTAATAATTTCAATGCGTGCCGTTATACCTAATTGTTTCTATTTTTTAACTTGCTTATATACACTTTCTGTCTTTAGTTTTTAGATGTGCAGAAATAAATATTTTGAAAAAGCTTGAAATGGTCAGGCGAAACGTCAATTAAAGTTTTTTTGTTTCAATCCACGAACCTAATCCCAAGAAAGTACTTAATATTTATATATATATATATATATATATATATATATATATATATATATATATATATGATAGTATGTTTTCATTCCACGTACACCAACGTCATAACAAGAAAATGATCCTTGTTTGGAACATGTTCTGCATCACAGCAGACACAATGATCCATTTTAGTCAAACGACGATCGCGATTTCGCTCTTATTAGAGCTCATCAGGCCGCCATAGACTAGCGAGCCCCGTGTAGGGCAAAGGCACAAAATGGAATCACAAAAACAACTACTCCGCTGGCTAATACCACGACCGGCATTGAATTACATTGTGACTCATGGCTTTCGTTGGGAGCATTAAATGATAGTATGTTTTCATTCCACGTACACCAACGTCATAACAAGAAATATATATATATATATATATATATATATATATATATATATATATATATATATGCATGAATGGCCCTTAATTTTAGACTGAAATTTGAAGAAATCAGAAGAGACAGACTGACGGACAGCCATACCTACAGACAGACGGAATTGAGAAAACATGTTTTCGGGCATCTAGGGACCCTTAAACGTAAAGATCTGAAAAAATCTCACGAGAGAAGTAATAACTAATTACCTTGTGTTTTTAACAAAAGTGTATAATATTTTTGCAAAATATTTTTTTTTGTTATCACAGTACAAAAAAAAACAAGTTTTCTTTGCACAGGGGTATAAGTGTAAAAGTGGTTAGATTTTTAGGTCAAGGTGATTGATAAAAAAATCTCACTTTCATTAAGTGGCTGTATAAACAGAACATATCCTGATTGTTCCACTGATTCGAACCGCCTTCCGACTTTATTAAGGCGCTTGCCATTTTGTGAATTTTTGTTTTTGCCAACCAAAAAATTTTAACCAAATACATATTTAGCGAATTTTCTTATTTAGTCCCTTGGCATTTAATATATGAAATAATATTAAGTGGCTATCTTAATAACATTGCGTAATATAATAAAAAAAACTATTTTCCTTCTCTCTGTATATTTATAATAGCCCATAGAGATTTAATAGCTCGATAAAAGAATCACACAACATTTTGGTATTCACTGTGTTTTCTGATTTGATTCATAATGTTGGTGACCCGCACGATAAGACCGGATTCGACTATACCAATTAATTGTGCTCTTTAATTTGTCTTGTCAAAAATATTTATGACAGCGAACGTTCAAAACGTTTCCCAAGTAAATCCAAGCAAAGAACTTTCTAGTTAGCTTAGAGGTTACAAAATACATGTTTGATTTTTTGAATAAATATATAATATTCATACATTTTCTGAACGACTTGGCTTCGATTTTCCCATTCTGCCAATAAAATCGACCTGTATGCAAAAAATCAATCTTAATTTTTTTTTTCAACTTCTCTAAGCGAAAAGAGAATTTCATTACTTTTTACGTAGGTTTCTGCCATTTTTCCAGAAAATGTAATGATTTTTCGTTTTAATATGTTTGCGTTTGGAAGTTTGCTTTGCACGAGACGCGAGGTTTGACATTTTTATTCAAATCATAGATGGTTAGGTTGTTATAATAAAACATAGAGAATTGTAAAAAACTGCATTCTTTAGGTAATTGATTCAATTTTCAAATTTAATTAATAACGAGTATATTTTTTAATTTCGTTTTAAATTTTTTCTCGTATACATTTTTACAGCGACAGCCGTCAAAAACTATTAGTTACTTAATTGTTTTTGTTAAACACTGATCATTTTTTACTTGAATTTAGGTATCGTAAAAGCGAATCCAAGACCCAATCCTTAACCTTAAAACAATATTCCCTAAAAAAACATATATCCCTTCCTCACCCCTAAAATAAACCCCTCTGCCAAAAATCAGCTGGCTTCGGCAAATTCAGATGATTTTTTCAGTAAATTCTCATTTAGCCACAACTTTCCTAGCATAGAACTGAACTACTTACAATAAACAGTCTATGTAATTATTTGGTAATAGCTTTATAAAAATCCATTTACGCAGTCTACAATAAATAAATTATGTTCTTTATTACTTTCCTCCATAAAAAGAGGCTTTTATTCCATAAATTAGAATTTTACAGAATTTTTTAAAATTTTATTAGGTCGTAATTTTGTTTTGCCATATAGGATTCGCACTAAACCAGTCTATCCCTGTTTAACTTATCTTTTTTGTTCAAAATTTCAAATCATTTGTGTAAGTAGTTTTTTTTTGGTACTGAATTCTTAAATATTTCATTAGGCCGCCGTTCTGTTCCTCCATAATGGATTTATATAAAAACTTTACCAGTTTATTGCTATATCATACCTACTTTATTTTTGGCCCAATTTTCATTTTTCATTTGATAAATAGTTTTTTATTAATGATTTTTGTTACATTTTGGGAAGCCGCCATTTTGTTTTGCCATATTGGACTTTTACCAAAATGTAACTATTTCATCCCCATATTACTCGTGATTTTTGACAAAAATTTGAAAACAATCGGACAAGTACTTTTTGAGCTATGCCGCGTAGAGACAGAGCGATAGACTGACGGAAAAGGAGAACGTCTTTTCGGGGCCCAGGGATCCGTAAAGATCTACAAAAATCTCGGAGGGTGATTTTTTCACGATTACAATACTTCCCTGTGAAAAGGGAAGTAAAAATTGCCTTCCATAAAAGTAAAAATTTTAAAATTCCAATAAAAAAGTTGAAATTATTTTATTTTTATACTCGATTATAACTCGAAAAATTGGAATAACTTAAATTTAAAACCATATTCTCCAAATATCTCACTCATCTCTCTTTTTCCCCCTTTTACTTCCCTTGTAAAAGGGAAGTATTGTAATCGTGAAAAAAAAATCAGCAAAACAGGTTTTCTCAATTCCGTCGGTTCGACAGATCTGTTTCTTTCTTTCTTATTACTAAAAAACACTTCAAATTTTAGTCAAAAATTAAGGATCATTTTTTGGTGAAAATTCCAATATGGCGAAACAAAATGGCGGCCCATTTAAATGTTAAAAAAATTATTATTAAAAAATAACATAGAACGAAAGCGTTCACGGCTGTGGTCAATTAAGAATACATGGTTCTTGGGATTAGACCGTTTCTCCTTCGATTGCACGAGGCATCTTCCGGGATCTTTACTTCACGAGATCGGAACACTGAATGAGCTTGGAGAGACCCAGGCCGGCTATTTATAAACGATTGATCCACGTATGATGAAGACTGAAGCCCATATCTCTATTAAAATTGTTAGGATGCTTATAAATTTAAATAGATTCTCTAATTATGCGTTTATCGAATCCCGAAACCGGTGCAAGAACTTTGGTTTCTTTTACATTTATGACATGTCCAGTGGAATGTTGGTGTTCAGATACAGCAGATTGTACAATTTGTTTCATTCTGATACATCGTTCATGTTCCTTAAGCCTAGTCGATATGGATCGCCCAGTTTCTCCAATATAGACATCACCCCAGGAACAAGGAATTGCATATAGGTACTTCTTCCCTTTGGAAGGGAATAATGTCCTTTGGCGATCGCAAACATTGTCCAATTTTCTTGTGTGTATGTTTGACCGGCGAAGTAACCTTGCAATCTTGTCTGTGGTTCCGTGTATAAATGGAAGAACTACACTTCCTATCGGTAATTCCTTATTAGTATCATTTCGTGGCCTAGGATTATTATGTTTTCTAATTGATGGTCTAATATCCTCAGTGCAATATCCATTCCCTCTCTCTGTTTCCGATTGTAAAGAATGTTGGTCACAAATCTCGAGGGCTCTGTAAACTAATGAATTAATAACTGATTGCTTTTGTGCTGGATGATGATGGGAATTTGCATTTAAGTATCTGTTCGTATACGTTCGTTTTCTATATACAGGAACCATCCTCTTTCCTTTGTAGAAGAACATCTGGAAAGGGAATCGTGCCTTCTGATTCAATTTCCATTGTAAATTTTATATTAGCATGTTGTTGATTCAGATGGTCAAGAAACCCAGGGAGGTTTTCTGGACCATGTGGCCATATTACAAACAGCAGAATTAAAGAATCTATTCTATCTAGAATTCTAAGAAATTTATAAGCATCTTAACAATTTTAATAGAGATACGGGCTTCAGTCTTCATCATACGTGGAAACCGAGTCACGCTCCGGTAAACATAGGTCGTGATGGAGAAACTGACGATCCATATCGACTAGGCTTAAGGAACATGAACGATGTATCAGAAAGAAACATATTGTACAATCTGCTGTATCTGAACACGAACATTCTACTGGATATGTCATAAATGTAAAAGAAACCAAAGTTCTTGCACTGGTTTCGGGATTCTATAAACGCAAAATTAGAGAATCTATTGAAATTTATAAGCATCCTAACAATTTTAATAGAGATACGGGCTTCAGTCTTCATCATACGTGGAAACCGATCGTTACACCGGGTCACGCTCCGGTAAACACAGGTCGTCTATAAATAGCCGGCCTGGGTCTCTCCGAGCTCCTCACTGCAAGGACACGGAACAGCAGTGACACTGAGGGCCCAGAAGAGGACACACCAAGAAGACCAACACATGGATGGACGGAGGAACCTGACATCGGCAAACTGGAAGGTCCAGTGAGACGCTGACAGTGGCAACCGGACAGATGGGAGGACGGATCAACAAGAGTAACTTCAACAGGTAAGACGACTACATTACTAATGATATTTTCCTTTTCAGATATACAGTAACGAGAGGCGGCACAAAACACCGTGCCAAAGAGGCAACTCACCCCCCCCCCCAGAGGACCATGTCTTTTAGAGGGTCACCCCCGGAAGGACGGCATCAACCCCATCGAAGGACCCTTGGGCTTGCCCAATGACGGTCCATCTGATGGGGGCCCGGTGGGGTTTAGTGGGTATGGAAATCTGTCAAGTGTAATAACCTGGCAGTAATGCGAGTCCCACACTGTCTCCATCCCAACCGGGATGGAGTCGTGCGTAAAAGCATCGACACAAAAAAAAAAAAAAAAAAATATCCGAGCTCATTCAGTGTTCCGATCTCGTGAAGTAAAGATCCCTGAAGCTGCCTCGTGCAATCCAAGACGAAATATCGGAAAGTGATTCCATTTTGACACGGTCTAATCCCAAGAACCATGATTTCTTATTACTAAAACATTATTTATCAAATGTATCTCAAATTTTGCACAAAAATCGAGTATTATGTATATTATGTGCGTCGGTCTGTCTTTCAGCTTAACAACTACTTACCAGATTGACATTAGTCAAAAATTAAGGGTCATATGGGAATGAGATAGTAATATTTTAGTCAAAATCCAGTATGCCGGAACAAGATGGCGGCCTAGAGAAACGTTAACAAAAATGTTACTAAAAAAACTTATTATCCAATTTACCTCAAACTTTGCGCAAAAATCGAGTGACTCATAGGAGTGAACTGGTAACATTTTGGTATGAATCCGAGATAGCGAAACAAAATAGCGGTCTAATAAAATATTTAAAAAATCAGCCTGAAAATATTATTTATTAAATTAATTTCAGTTTTGGTGCAAGAATTAAATGTAATATACAGCTAAATTGGTAAAGTTATGGTACGAATTTAAACAAAATGGAGGCCAAATAAATTTTTTAAAAAATCAACGTAAAAAAATCTTATTCAATTAACTTTTTGAATTTTTTGAAATTTACAGAAATATTAAATGTGAAAATGGGATAAACTTTTAAGAATTCAACATGACGTAAGTTAATGAACTGGTAACATTTTAGTATGAATCCGAGATAGCGAAACAAAATATCGGTCTAATAAAATATTTAAAAAAATCAGCTGAAAGAACTACTTATTAGATTATTTTCACATTTTATGCAAGCATTAAGTGTGATATAGAGAAAAACTAGTTTAGTTGTGGTACGGATTCCAGATTGCGAAACAAAATAACGGCCAAATGAAATTTTTACCAAATCAGCGTAAAATTTTTTTATTCAATTGACTTTGAATCTTGCCGAAATATAAATGTGATATAGGGATAAACTGAATTTAACATGACGTAACAAAATGGCGCGTATGTGTCAATGTAAAAACTACATATTGAGTCTATTTTAATTATGCCCAAATATCAACTCTGGCATAAATAGAAACTGGTAGGAATCCAATATGATGGAACAAAATCGCTACCAATAAAAATGTTTAAAAGACAGTACATATGAATTACTAAATGATTATGAACTGACCTAAATTGGGTCACACTTCACTATTCCTAATAAAAGGAAAAACTCAGAACGAGGGATGTTCCGGTTAAAGCCAATTTGCCTATTTTTTTTGGTAGATTGTTTATTGTGGAGTAATGTATTTTATTTGCTGTTCTCACTTTTATTGTTTTTAATATTAATTTTAAACCTATTTGTAATATTAGGAAGTAAAATAAATTTTCCAATTTTTTTGTGTTAAATTACTAAGTATTTTTTAATATGCTACTATGCTATAAGTAAAACAAAATGCTGGGATGCAATACGTTTACGATATCTTCATTAGTTTTGATATAAATTCTGTTTGTTTTACCTTACTTAAGTTTTGCTTTCTGTATCTTAAATCTCACATTTTGTCGTTGCAGTAGTTTTAAGTAAAATCTAGTGTTAAAAAAATGCGGTTAAAACCAATTCAGGCGACTTTTTCCTAAAAACAAACTTTTCAGTTGTTGTTCATTCCAATTTAAAGGGAATTATTCTCTAAATATGCTGCAAAGTCGTACAACATCTACAAATTGGAATAAACCCCTCCCTCTAACCCTAAACAAGCCGATGATAACTTAATTAAAAAAGATAATTAACATTTGATTAGAAATATTTCCTAAAAATCCTTTTACATTTTTTAGCAAAACGTTTTCTGCTCCCTATATAATTATAGTTCCTATCACTATCTGTAATACAGTACCGTTTCGAGGGGTGGACGTCTAGGAACTCCCAACCCCTTCTAAGGGGTTGTACTTTATCGAAAACCACCGTTTAAAAAATGAGAGTGTTTTATTAAATGAGCAAAAATAATGTTAAGTCATTTTTTGGCTGCCTCAATAGGCGGGATCAAGCATCATATTAAGAAAAAGGCAGTAATTAAGAGGATCGATCAGATTTCTAACAGGGTAGAATTAGTATTGAAGGGTACGCAACGCCAATTGTACGAGGCAACGGTGACTCGCCAAAGATTTTTAATTGCTGGTGCAGAAACTGCTGGGTAGTAATTATCAGTGAATACTAAAACTACGTTTATTAAGTTGGACATTTTTTGATGCATTTAATATGGGTCTTGACGGCACTGCCATTGGTGTGATATAGAAGTTGCATAACATATTATGCAGTTCGTTTCGGTGAGATGGGAGAAAAATTACAAGAGAGAAAGGGCGATGTGAAAGACCTTTGTAAAATCTTCTACGCATAATGAAATGTTTCGAATACACCAGGGGTTTTAAAAATGTACTATAACTGTAATTAGCTCGCCATGTAGGACATATTAAGTTGGCAAATGATGACAAACAAAAATTCTTTTTTGAATTTTTCGCAACTGAATAAAAATAGCTAATTCTAAATTGATTGAAGCAAATATTTAATAAAATTATATATCTCAACGTGTAGACTAGTCTGTCTATGGAATGTTTCAATGCAATACAAGAGAAAAACATTAACAAATAAAAAATAATCGATTTCAAATTTTGTCAGTTTGTTGTTTTAAACGCAACAAATAATCTCAACACATTCAATAATAACATTTTATCTACGATCGTGAGATAAGAAGCCATTACCGTACTGATTTTAGTTAGGTAATGTTACATATTACCGAACTAGTGCAGTAATGATATCTACTAATATTTATTTATTTATTAAGTCAAGTACATTACAGATAAATATCCAGTAGTACAATAGATAAAAAAAACAATTATTAGAAAAAAAAAGATATAAAAAAAAGAATATATATAGATACAACAAATAGGAGAAATAACAAGATAGAACAATCAAGAATATTTAATAGATCCTGATGTAAAACTTAAATACTGGAAAAAAGCAAGAAGCTTGCGATTAGGGTTATTTACAGAACAATAATACTAGCTAATCACAAAAAAGGAATAAAAAGAACTAAAATTGATGATTATATGTTTCTGAATTAGTAGTTATAATATGGGAGCGCCTCCTCCTCCTCCTCTTCCTCTCTCTCATGTCCCTCATTCTTAACTTCCTCCCCTTTTATTCTCATTCGCATCATATTTTTAATTTTTTCTCTTTGTTCTCCCACATTTGATTTTGCATTCTTAAGTCTTATAAATAGGTGCATCAAGATCATTTTAGTATGTTAAGGTACGAGTGACTGTTAAAAGAAAAAAATCTGTTGAATAAATCTATTAATAATAATATTAAAATAAAATGAGTGAATCAGTTGGAGAAAGAAATCGATCCATTCCGCTTCAGAGCCTCGAAGAAATTATACCAGGAGTTCAAGAAGAAAATATACCATTAGTTCGAGAAGAAAATAATGGGATTGTTTTAAAAAATTTGAACAAAACTGAGAGTGAAGAGAAAAAAGTGTTTTGTGCTATTTGTTTTGAAATAATCGAATATTATGATTCATGTAGACCAAATACATGTTCCCACATTTTTTGTTTAAAATGTATTTTAAGATGGAATGATGAAAATTGTTGTTCTATAATGGTAAACAATTGTCCTGTATGTCGCACTAGATATTACTATTTGGTACAAATCTTCAAAGATGTAATTAGACATCATTTTGTTGTAATTTTAAAAAGAGGATAATATTTTTTTTATAATTTGTGTTTGTGAAAACTCTGGTAACAAATAATTTTGTAAAAAAAGTAAATGTAAATATATATATAATAATTGACACACATTTTTTCCTTTTCCTATATTGAAACGACAACAATGATCTAACAAGTTTTTTAATACATACTAATTTTCACATTACATAACAAAACAATTGTTATGGGTTGACACAAAAAGTGCCACGCCCTAAAATGGCACCACTTTTGCAGATCGAATCTTAAATTTTCTTATGGGAATTTACATGTAAAAATGACGGTTTTGATTGTCGGACCGGCATAGCCTAATCTACTACTTTTTAATTATACTAATAATATTAATATAATTTGCATCAAGTAAGAGAAAACTCAATTGAATACAGAAACAAGCGTTAACAAAATGTTATGCTAATATATGAGTGCTTCTAGTGGCAGTAGACATAATCGACACTTTTTTTACATATGATTAACTATTTCATTTACAAATACAGTGTCAGATGTTAGAATAAAAAGAAGTATTTTGCATATAGCACTGAAAATATATAACCGCTTATAGTAACATTTGACATTTTTAAATTAATATTCTTGACGTATTCTTATTATCTTTACAATTTAAGTTTAAAATTAATATTTTTGACATTATCTATCCATTACGTTTATAACCTATATTTAAAATTAATATTGTTAAACTAATCTACCCATCACATTTACAAACTATGTTTAATATTAAACCTAACCTAACCTAACCTAACCTATATTTAAAATTAATATTGTTAAACTAATCTACCCATCACATTTACAAACTATGTTTAATATTAATATTTAACAATATAATTTTCTATTTCTTTTTTTTCATTTTTGTTGCAGTAAAAGCAAGCATGTTCAGGAATTAGTATAAAAAGATGTATCCTACAAATAGCACAATGTAAATCAGAAGCACTAACAACATAGGCTCTTTTGTAGTGGCAGCTCACGTGATCGGATTCCCCTCTCCGTAAATATCTCATGTGAATTGCACTACAAGGAAGGCAAATAGCAAATGTTCCTAGTCTTCGACTTTCAATTTTAGAGTAGCTTTGTATAACACATACATCTTTTTCTTCAAAATTATTAAATAATTCACTAGCCCTAAACTTGCTTACTTTTACGTCACCCTCGGTTCCTAAATTTAGTAATTGTCCATCCATATCCACTCCTTCGTCAATTTCCTGATCATCTTCCTCCATCTCTTCCTCTTCCTCCTCTTCAATATAATTAATATCGATGTTACATAAGAATGATCTTCTAACAAGCCTAGATGACTTGTCCAAAAATGAATGTTTATAAGTGATGGAATCGCCTTCCAAGTTATTAAAAATCTCTTCTCTTTCTTCAATTTGAGCGGCGATCTCCATATTATTTTCTTCAATTTGGACAGCGTTTCCATTCATATTTTCTGCCATTGTTAGGAACTTTGGATTTAGATCGATTTATTTGATAAAAAATTTGGTTATACGTTAAAATAATAGCGACAACTGATATTACAGCGAATGTTACTGTATGATCGTCGAGTGGATGTTCTTAAGTATATATCCCATCAACCACCACTTTTACTACCTGCAATACATAAGTTTTTTTTTTTTTTTTTTTTTTTTTTTATTCACTGTCCCTTTCCCTGTCAGTTGCCTGGGGAGGGGGGGGCGCCAAGGGGGGCTTCGCCCCCCTCCCCGCTCCGCCAACCCCCCTAAGGGGGGCTTCGCCCCCCTTAAACCCCCCTCACCCTCACCTTATCTTCTTTCTCTCCCTTCCTTCTTTCTCTTTTTTATATGTTTCTCCGTTTTCCTTCCTTCTCCTTTTTCCTTCCTTCTCCTTTTTCCTTCCTTCTTCTTTTTCTTTCCTTCTCCTTTTTTCTTTTCTTCTTTTTTAATCTAACCTAACCTAACCTAACCTAACCTAACCTAACCTAACCTAACATAACCTAACCTAACTTAACTTAACCTGAAGAGGGTAGCCCGAAATTGGGGAGCCGGGATTTGAGTCTCGGAAATTAAGGGGTCCGGGGGGAAGGGGGAAGGGGGAGGGGGGAGGGGGGTAAGGTAGTTGATCGGCTTGGGAAAGTGGTTTTTAGAGATTGTCGTTCAACTTTAAGTAGGACACATGTGATTAACTTTTGCATATAAAATCGCCTCAGCGAAGAGACGAATGCAATTGATTTCTGCATTCACACTGTGCAGAGCTCGCGAGTTTTCTGGTGTTTACATTGTGTTTATTTGGTAATTTTTCAATTTTTATTTTTATTTCTAACATTTTTATTTGGCAAGATTTAATTCTTATATATATTGGTGACATTTTTATGTACATTTGTGGCATTTTATTTGTTATTACGATTTTTTTTCATAATGGACAATTTTTTGGCATCGAGTAGCAAAATTATTGACAATGACTTTGACTTATACACATGTACTCAAATGCAGAATTTTGCAAACCAACAAAACAATGAAACAGACGTATTTACAACTAGTCAACAACAAACTATTCAGGACTTGAATGAAATTATTTATAATAGCCAAGTTCAAAATAATGCCAACAAACAGAACAACGAAAAATATTTATTTACAGCTAGTCAACAAGAAACTCTTGACGATCTTAATGACATTATTGACAACAAATCGGACTTAATTACAACAAAAACTAAACAAACTCTTGAAGAACTGAATGACATTGACGAAACTCAAAATTCTAGCGATGAGGATATTGTTTGTTTTCAAAAATCTAATACAAATTATTTAACATTAAAATCGCCAATTAATTCTCCGAGACCAATTTGCTCTCCCTTTTTGTTTAGTGAAAATTCTGATTCGGAAGAAGAACAAATTGATCAAAATTTAAGTTTGGCTATTTGTCCTACTAATTCACCATATGATATTGTAAATTCTGATTCGCAAGAAAAACAAATTGATCAAAATTTAAGTTCGGCTATATCTTCTATTAATTCACCATTTGCTATTGTAAATTCTGATCCGCAAGAAAAACAAATTGATGCAAATTTAACTTCGGATATTTCTCCTAATAATTCACCAGTTGAACAAAATTCAATTTCGAAACCATCATTTATCATTAAAAAAAATTTTAAAATTAATAAAAAAAATAAAAAACAAATAGCAAACCTTAAGTGTCTGGGTTTCGCTATTCAAAATTTAACTAATTTGATCACAATTAAAAAGGGAGACGAAAGTACGGTGAATTATGTTAAACAGGCCTTTGACAAATTAGTTGACTCATTTGAAGAAATGGATTCATAAAGTCAATTAATTTCTATTGCTTTTTTCAAAATTTGACTATAACTAAATAAAAATGCACAATATTAATTTTATTATTATACAAAGAACTTCAAAAATGCAATTGCTTTTTTCAAAATTTGACTATAACTAAATAGAAATGCACAATATTAATTTTATTATTATTATTATCCAGAAAACTTCAGAAATGCATAAGTGTGTAACATGTAATAAAGTCTTCACTAGAAAGGATAATTTATTGCGACATAATAAAAAACATGTTAACGGAAATTCCACAAAACTCAACAGTTGGTTGAAAAAACCAAAGCTTGTTAAAGGTAAGAACATTTTATTTTTCATGTTATATTTTGTAAAATATTTTTTTCTTAATTTATAGATTCTACAAATATTGTAAAATATTGTAAAGAATGCAAGAAAAATATAAACCAAAGTCTATGGGGTGGACATCTTCGATCTAGTGTGCACAAGAACAATTCCAAAATAGGCTTGGAGGAAGGTGTTGAAATTATCAAGTCAGCATTCAGGGAACGAATAATATCTTATAGGATTTCCTCACACCAAAACTTCATAAATGTGAAAGAGTATTTTCAACATTTGGAATACAAAATTGCACATCTAATAGATCAAGAACTGCAGAAACATAAATGTATCAAGCTAAATATGGAACTGTTCGGTTTCTATTTTAACCCCAGCAGCGACAGCTATGATGTCAAATCTTTTAATGCGCCGTTCCAAGTCATTTGCCAGGGATATCAGAAAAAAGAACTGTTAGAGCAAATCTGCACCATTATTGACCAGAAAGCTGACGAATTTGCAGAAAGAGATTCAGGTAAAGAATTTATTTTCGATTTTACAACAGCAACAAAAAAAGTAATTTTTTAATTTTTACGTTGCAGGATGGGCTTTGATGAATTTACTTCATTTGGAAATTAATGTTAACAAGCACAATCCGCTGAGAGCCTCATCTTTTATCGAACTTCCTCAAGAGATCAAGAGACGTCAAGCTGTGATCAACATTAGGAATGATGACAACTTTTGCTTCGCCTGGGCAGTTGTGTCTGCTCTTCACCAACCAAGCGGATTAGATTTTGAAACTTCATCCTACCCACACTACTCTTCTGTTTTGGATATGTCAGGTATAGAATTTCCAATGTTGCTAAAGAACATTAAGATTTTTGAAGAAAAAAATAACATTTCTATTAATGTATATGGATTAGAAATTATAAATCCTAAAAAGGGGTATGAAGTAATTGGTCCACTTTATTATTCATCGTATAAAAAAAATCAACATGTCAATTTATTGTTAATAAGTGATGATGATGAAAAAACTTTTCATTATTGCTATATTAAAGATTTATCAAAACTAGTTTCTGCACAAATTTCTAAACATCACGGAAAAAAATATATTTGCGATGGTTGTTTACAATATTTCCCTACAGAAGAAAATTTATTACAACACAATAGCTATGATTGTGATCATTTACGAATTAACCTACCTTCTAAAGAATTAATAAAAGATAAGTTTGGAAACTATTCATATGATAATATTTTGAAATTTGTAAATTATCATAAACAAATGAAAGTTCCTTTCGTGGTGTATGCAGATTTTGAATGCATTTTAAAGCCTTTAAATAATGACAATGTTGATAAAAATCCTAATACTTCATACACCTTAAAACAATATGAACATATTCCACATTCATTTGCCTATTACATTAAATGTTCATTCGACGATAATTATTCTAAATTTGAAAAATATAGAGGTCAAAATTGTGATACATTATTTATAAATTCTTTAGAAAGAGATGTGTATAACATATACAATAAATATTTAAAGACTCCTAAAAAGATGATTCCTTTGAACGAACTGGACAAAATTTATCATAACTATGAAACAGTTTGTCATATTTGTAATAAACCTCTTTTAAATGACAGGGTTGCAGATCATTGTCATATAACCGGTCTTTATAGAGGTCCAGCTCATTCACTCTGCAACATAAATTACAGAATACCTAACTTTATTCCAGTTATATTGCATAATTTGCGTAATTATGATTCTCATCTATTTCTTAAAAAATTATGCTTAAACAAAGAACAACTAACAGTTATCGCACAAAACAAGGAAAAATATATTTCATTTGAAAAGCTTATTCATGTGGATAACTATTTTGATAAAAAGACACAAAAGGCTAAGAAAAAAAATATATCATTAAGGTTTATTGATTCTTTTCAATTTCTATCCCATTCTTTATCAAAACTCTCTGAAAGCTTAAAAGATGAACAATGTAAGGAAATAAAAAAAATTTTCAATGATGAAGAAAGATTTAAACTTATTCGGCAAAAAGGTGTATTTCCTTACAATTATATTGATGATTATTTAAAATTAGAAGAAACAACTTTACCTCAAAAAGACCAATTTTATAATACTTTAACGGATGAGCACATCAGTGATGCAGAATACCAAAGAGCTGTAAAGGTTTGGCAATTGTTTAAATGTGAATCTCTTGGTCAATACTCCGACGTTTACTTACTCTCTGATACTTTACTTTTGGCAGATATTTTTGAAAATTTTAGAAGCACTTGTTTATCCACATATAAGCTCGATCCAGCTCATTTTTACACTTTTCCAGGTTTATCTTGGGAGGCGTGTTTGCGTTATACTGGAATAGAGTTAGAATTGTTAACTGATCCAGATATGATACACTTTTTCAAAAAAAGCGTTCGCGGTGGTGTGAGCTCTTGCATTTGTAGAAAATCTGAAGCTAATAATCCATTTCTTTTAAATTTTGATCCTTTAAAGCCAACTAAATACATAATTTATTATGATGCAACAAATTTGTATGGTTATGCAATGTCACAGCACATTCCAACGGGAGATTTTGTTTGGTTAACAGATAAAGAAATCAATGATTTAAATATTATGAATATTTCTAAAAAATCTAATAAGGGATATGTTTTAGAAGTTGATTTAGAATATCCTACAAGTCTACATTCCTATCATAACGATTTTCCGTTTTGTCCAGAAAACTTTAAACCGCCAAATTCTAAATGCATAAAATTAATACCCAATTTAAATGATAAATCAAAATATGTTATTCACTATCAATTATTAAAACAATGTTTGGAACATGGACTCAAGTTAACTAAAGTTCATAGAGTTTTACAGTTTTCTCAATCTGATTGGTTGAAAAAATATATAGACTTGAATTCAAGATTAAGAAATGATTCAAAGAATGAATTTGATCGTAATACTTACAAGTTGGCAAATAATAGTATTTATGGCAAGACTATGGAAAATGTTGATAGGAGAATTGACGTAAGACTTGTTACAGAGTGGGAAAAAAATAGAAGAAAAGATGGTGCTGAGAATTTAATTGCAAAACCATATTTCAAGGACTTAACAATATTTTCTGAAAACTTGGTAGCTATTCAAATGCAAAAGATTCAAGTTACTTACAATAAACCAATATATGTAGGCTTCTCAATATTAGATATATCTAAAACTGTCATGTATGATTTCTTTTATAATTTTTTAAAACCTCTTTATCAGGAAAATATTTCACTTTTATACACCGATACCGATTCGTTCATTTTAGAAGTCACAACTCCAAATATTTATTCTGACATGATAAAAAATATTCACAAATTTGACACATCTAATTATGAATTTAATAATATTCATGAAATGCCTATTACAAAGTCAGTTATAGGAAAATTCAAAGATGAATATGCTGGTGAACCCATTACTACTTTCTTTGGTACTGGAGCAAAAGCATATTGTATTAAAACGGAAAACAGTTTAACAAAAAAAGCAAAAGGTGTTAAAAAAAGTGCAATTAAAAAGCAGTTGGATTTTATTCATTATAAAGATGTTGTTGAAAATCATTCTAAAACCTTTTGTTCAATGTATGTTTTTCGATCTAGACAACATACAATTTTTACAGAGTTAATTAATAAATTGGCTTTGAGTTCCGAAGATGATAAGCGGTATAAAATTCCCTATAGTTTTAATACATTAGCTTGGGGACACCAAGATATTGCTTTGTATCAATGGAATGCAGAACATGAAGATTTAGATATATTTATGTAGATATTATAAGGTATTTAAATTTGTTGTTTTTGAAACCAAAGTTAGTCTTCATAAGTCTTTCACAAAATGTGCTTAGAAACTTTTGACAAAGAAATTGATAACAGTTATTTTAAAACATATGAAAAACGACTTTCCACTTTTAAAAAATGGAAAGGAAAATTGAGACCAGAAGTGTTAGCTGGAGCTGGCTTTTACTATACTTCAATCAATGATATTTGTAAATGTTTTTATTGTGGTATTGAAATTTTTGATTGGTTAAGTTATGATGATCCTATTGTGGAGCATAAGAAATTTGCTAGGAATTGTGATTTAAATAACTGTTTATGGAAAAATAGGAATCGAATAATTGTAACCATTCAAAATAAGTCTTCAAGCTACACATTTTATATAGTATTATTAATATCCTTATTTATGAACTTTTACATATATTTAAATTAAGTATTTTATTGTTATTTTTTTACAACTGCTTTTGCTTTCGTGGTGAAAGTATCTGCTTAATGTTAATAAATTTGGAATATTATTATTAATTTGTTTTAATGACTATCAGTAGATCTCAATTTATTCTTCTTTATTTTATTTTCCAAAATGTTTTTTATGTTCATCATCCCCCTGGCGTAACACAGTGTGAAATATGTTTTTCTAATAAAACAGACGTCACTCTAAGTAAATATTGTAAATTTATGAAAATTGGATTAATTAACAATAGTACAATTAGTTGGATGGAACGAATAAATGGAAATGAAAATGCAAGTAAATTTTTTAAAATTTTGTATCATTATCCAAATCGATCTATTTTTGATAAAAATTGGATAGAAAGGTTAGAGTTTAAAAATAATCAGTTACAAATTTTAACCCCCAACTGTACCAATTATTATGACGGATTCAAAAATTATTACTTTTCCATCATTAGTGTTACATTAAACTTTGCATTATTTTTATACATTACCATTTTAATTATTTATCTTTATTATAAATTTCAAACTGGAAATCTATTTTTTCATTAATCCATTTTAAACGAAACTTTAAAGAAAGTGGGGATGAGAATATTTAAGTACAAGAATAACACAATATGTTTCAGTCTCGTTTAGTCATTATGAACAACGCCGTGGTTCATAAACCTTTGGAAACGCTTCTTAATTCAAAAATTTATTTTTTAAATAATTCTTTGTCAAAATTTGTTCTTGTTGGCATTAGTTTAAATGATTTTTCTCCAAAAATTGTAATTGGTGGAAAAACTGGATTTTCAATCGCACTAACCGAAGAAAATTGGAAAGACATTTGTGTTCATCAAGGAATTATTGTAAACAATTTCTACTTTCCTCAAGTTGATCAAACCAGTGTGAATATAAACAACATTCATCTGCAGGTTCAGAAAATAAATGATACCCCTGTTCTACAAATTACAAAAGGCCCACACTTCATATACTTAGGACAAGAGTCTTTGGACAATTTGTGGCGATTAAAGGAAATTATTGATTATAGATTATCTATACTTAAAAGGCAAGAATTCAATACATATTTCAAAATATTTCAAAATAATATTTCATCTGATTGTGGCGACTTGTGTACGCATGTTTATAATATAATAAGTCCAACAGAAAATCCTAACAGTGAAAATGTTTCAACTATGATGGAATTACTTGCTTTATATCCTGAACAAATGGAAAACAAATTGAAGCAAAATGGAACAAAACGAAAATATTACGAAGAAAACAATGAAAATGGATCAAAAAGAAAATATTACGAAGAAAACAATATCTTTTCTGGAAGAGAACAATAAGGTGCATGTGTTAGTGAAGTGGAGCTTTGCTTACAGACAAGCCCGTAGGAGTAACTTTCAGATGTGGTACTTAGATAGACTCCGTTTTGAAAAAAGAATAAATGATTGTAAACTTATTCTAGATTCGATATTATCTGAGGAACATAGAAATAAAATATATTTGACACGTTTTAATAAAAATTGTATTTGATGTTTTACTTAATAAAATTTTAGTTTAGTAAATGTGAATTTTATTTGAAATTAATTAGCACATTAAGACTTTGTAATTTGTATCAGCTAAAGCATAAAGTGAGGAACAGAAATAAAACAAATTTAACTAAAATTTAATTTCAATTTAATTAAACAATATTTTTTTTATCAATCCATGTATTATATTTTTTATCAAGTCCTAACCATTTCACATAAACTTTGTTTCCTTTCCTTCTCAAAATCTTCTCAATAAGATACACATCGGTATGCTTTACTTTTAGTAATTCTTGCTCATAAAAACCACCCAGAATGTCCTGATTATCTTCGTCTTGAATTAAATATGTCCAAGGGTTTGTCATCTTAACTTCTTTAATGTGGAATATCTCATTTGACCAATTTGGTGTGTAACCTTTTGAAAATGCCTCTCGATGCTTGCTTATTCGTACGTGATCACCCACTTTAAACTTTGGAGATTTTATATCTAACGTTTTAGCATGAGTAAATGCAGATTTCAAGATTCTATTTTCATTTGTTTTATTTACTTGTTTTGGCTTCATTCCTATTGAAGAATGTTTTGTATTGTTATAATCTTTTACAATATCCGCTAATATATTAAACCATTTGTAATTTCCTTGAATGCTAAATATTTTCCACATATTATTCTTTAAAGTCCTGTTCACTCTTTCTACTATACTCGCTTTCAAATTGGAAAACGTGCTATAATGGTTAATTCGAAATTGTTGCATCAAATTTTGAAAATTTACATTGAAAAACTCTCTTCCTCTATCCGTTTGCAAGTTTTTTGGTGGAGTTTTTGCACTGATTAATATTTTTTTCATTGCCGCTGTTACGTCTTTTCCAGATTTAGATTTTAACGGTTCGGCCCAAACATACTTAGAAAATACATTTATGGTAATCAAGATATATTTAAATCCCTTATTAAATTTGGCATAGGGTAACATTTCAACCAAATCAGCTTGAAAAAGATCATTTAACCCTTTCACTACCACCCTTCTGCGTTTGTAGTTTTTTCTAGCAGGTTTATGTAATTCATTAACGACTTGCTGTTTAACGGTTGTCATGACAACAAACTTGTTTATTCAATTTTAAGGAAGTTCACTTTCTATGTTTTGTAATAATTCGAAATATAACTTTTATATGTTTTTTCCCATTCATTCAATTTATCAATTTGTATTGTATAACTTTTTTCATTTAAAATTTTACTAATTTTAGTAATCTCCTTTTCTAACGCATTAAAGGATTTTTTTATCTCTCCAGTTAAGAAAGTAGTTGATCTACTATCACTATTTTTTAATTCCTCCTCTGTTTTATTTAATTCTTGTTCTAATTTCTTAATTACACTGGACATTATATTTTCCAAGGAAATATATTGTTGATTTTCTTCCAAAGTGAGTTGGTCAATTGTTCTACTGTTAAGAATGCTATTTTGATTTCTTTTTTTTTCATCATCTAACCTTTTTATAAAAGTTCTTAATTGTTTAATTTTTTCCTTGTGTTTTTCAATTATTACTTCTCTTATATTTGTTTCCATTATTTTATTAATTTTGTTGATATCATCACTTAATTTTTTGTCTTCCTTTTTAACATGTTCATTTAAAAATTGCAAATCTTTACTTATTTGATTTAGCGTTAGCAACTGTTTATTAACGTTTTCAATTGAGGTATAACATACTTTAATCTGGTTTTCATACTTTAAAAAATTTTCATCAAAAACCTTAAGCTTTTTAGCAAAGATTTCATTATTTGTTTCATTTTCACCTAATCTCCTTTTTAAATTATTAATGTCACTTATTCTCTCTTGATTTTGTTTTGAAATATGGCGTCCAAATTTATCAACTGTCATGTTGAGCTTTCATTAAACAATAAATATGATTATATTTGATAGCTGTTATTTATAGTATTACTTTATCTTCTCTTAATTCTTCAATAATAGAGATAATCTCGTTACTATGAGCATTATTTCCCGCATCACTTGATGAAATTAATAAACGTAGCCTATCAACAATTTCGTTTACATTATTCCAGTATACATAGTCTGTATTTGATCTGTTTGTTTTCAAAATTAATCCCTTTCCTGTAGATTTGGCTCTAGTTGTTCTAAACGGAGGTTGTGGTTTGTTAAATGCTGTAACTAATCTTGGCAAGGTTTTTGTCTTTGTAATCCCCTTTCTTTGTAAATATGGTCCTATTATTGTAACATATTTGTGTGATGTATTTCCTTGAACTTGTTCATTTGAATCAAAATTCCTACGATATACATTTGTTTTAGCTAGAATGTTCATGTAATTATCTAAATCTTCCTTCTTATAACCTATCGGTTCTTTTTTGAAAAGCAATTCGTATAAACCTGGCGTGCCTGTGTACGTTATTCCTCCCACTTTAATGTCCTTTCCAATAATTTCTACCGGTATCTGTGTTAAACCAAAAGAAAACTTATCCGTTTCGAGGTCATGAACTATTCCGTAATAATGGTCAAATTTATGTTGTGTATCTTTCACACCCTCATCAATATATGATCTGGGTAATTCATGAAAATCTGCTAAGTAATCTTTATATGATGGTGTACCAACATAGGTTTGAATTGTTTTTCTAGTTTGTTCCAATATGTCTGACAAGTTTAAATTTGTTGTTGTGTCACTAGAAGGATCTGAAGTTTCTGCTATAACAGTTGATGACAATGGTTGTACTACAGGAGAGGAAGAAGTGATACTACTGTCATTTAAAAATGTTGGTAGTTCTGTAGGGAGTAACGGAGTTTTTCCTGTTTTCTGAATATTTTTCGTCGGAGTTGATGTTTTATAAAGCTTTGTAGGTGTTTTGAATTCTTCATACTTTGAAACTCTTTCTTCTTTTAAATCGAATGGTTCGGATTTACCAATACTTGAAATTAGCTGTTTAAGTGGTTGTGTTATTGGTCTATAAGTTTGTTCTAATTCGGACTGAGCAGTAGAAGTAGCTAATTTCAAGCTTTGATATTTCTGCTTCACGGCTTGTCTCGATTTTATTAATTCTCGAGCTAAACGTTTATCCATGCTGTACAAGTTTTAAATGAAATAAAACTGCAAATTTTTTACTTTTATAAATATATAAAGGAATCGAATTTACTCTATATCTGCCGTGATTTACTTCACAATCTTTGTCAATTACAAGAAAGCCATATGGATCCATCCAACAGTTAGCACAAATATTTTTAAACTGATCAAATGTCATATCCAATATACAGTGGTCATTATATATGTTTT
>JAUTXW010000350.1:0-19561 GCA_030620095.1 Kuschelorhynchus macadamiae
GTATGGCTGAAACCATTGTAATGAAGTTCCCCTAAAACCATAGTGCTCCAATTTTTTAAAAAGTAATGTACGATTGACACATTCAAAAGCTTTAGAAAAGTCACAAAAACAGCAGCAGTTAGCTCCTCTTGATTCAAACCCAAGTAAAGATTCTCAAAGAAAGAGAAGACAGCATGGACAGTCGACTTACCCCTTTGAAAACCAAACTGACACTTTGTCAGATTTTTATATCTGTCCAGAAAAGAAAGCATTCTGACCTTAAGGGAGAACTGCACGCAAAAAGTGAAAAAACCAGCGACATGGTCTAGTCGAGTTGAAGGTAAGATGAAAAGGTACCTACGCATTAAAAAAAACTTTCTGCACGTCCGACTTCAAAAAAATGTGTTATGTAGAGGTAATTTAAATTACATTTCGGTTAAAAATGGGTTCAAAAGGGTTCACGCGCTTTTGTGGGAAAAAAAATTATGTGCGTCAAAAAGTGGTCAAAAAATGGTCGAAAATGAACAAATCTACTTTTATTTTATAACTCTAAATTTGATTTTTTTATAAAAATTCGCCTTTAGCGCCCAACTATACCTATTTCCTTATTAAAATCACATTACGCCTAATACATATCTCTTTTAGTTTTAACATAATATTGCAGCGGCGAAAGGCTTGCAAATGATCCATATTACTGCGTGCAGTTCCCCCTTAACGAGCCTTTCAACAACTTTACTTAGTGTTGTAAGT
Source organism: Kuschelorhynchus macadamiae (assembly GCA_030620095.1). Taxonomy (NCBI): domain Eukaryota; kingdom Metazoa; phylum Arthropoda; class Insecta; order Coleoptera; family Curculionidae; genus Kuschelorhynchus; species Kuschelorhynchus macadamiae. The sequence continues at coordinate 730 of JAUTXW010000350.1, forward strand.
AAGGAAATAGGGCGAAAATTTAAAAGATTCTCAGGACCCCCCCCCCTTGAATATAGGTGTAACTTCTCCGTTCTTCAAGAAAGAAGGAAAATTCCCCTCACAAAAGGAATGGTTAATTGCTTCCTCTAGTACGTTTAGTGACTCATAGGATAGGCTCTCAAAAATTCTGACAGATATATCATCAAATCCAGAGGAGTTCTTATTTTTTATTTGCCTAAGTGCACTCCCCAACTCATAACCATCAACATTTGAAAAAAAAAAGTTTGATGAACAAAACTATTCCTATTTAAATAGTTCATAGCATCCGTTTTTTTGTATCAGATTTGTTTTGAGCCTATTGACCACAGAACAATAAAAGTTATTTGAAATAGTAGGATCTAATGATGATTTATCACGTACAACATTTTTGAATGTCTCACTACAGTTTTAACCAACATTTCTATAATTATCCAACCAGACAAGGAAACCTTATAAGAGTAAACTTTCATAGAGTGGAGAGACTAAGAATACCTCTAAATTATTTTGCACCAAAATTGTATAATAAGATTCCTAACAACTGGCGCGCAATTTACCCCAAAAAACATTTAGAACATGAGTAAATCAACTTTTGAAATTCATTTTATGGTATTCTGGAATTCCTGGGTTCTAATTTTGCGGTATGATTTACAACTTATAATTTGTAATCTATAATCATTGCAGGCCTGTGTTTTTTTCTGTTGGGCGACGCGCAGCTCTGTTCTTGATATATTTAATTTTAGTGTGTCATTATAATACATATTTGTATTTGCTATGTAGTGTTTTTTGTAGCTGAATTTTATCCAATTTTATTTTAGTTTCTATACAAACAAACAAACAACAAAAGTATGCTTTATTGCCGCAGAAAAATTTTACAATTTTATGGACAAAGCAAAATATACCTAAAATAAGACATATCAAAACATTAATCGAAAAGAATTTCGATACGTCAATGCTTTTTAAAAATGTAAATTATCAATTTACCAAATCGTAAAACACACGTTAGAATATAACATAACATTGCCGCAAAACAGGTAATGAATCCTAATAACCTTATAAAAGTAAACAAACACACATGTACGAGGTGAATAATTTCGATGACATTGAAATCAAAATTGCAACTATGCGACCTTAAACTCTATGTTATTATAGTTATAGAAATAATTGTGATGTTAAACAGAAGGTATAATGAACTAGTGTAGAATGTAGTATACAAAAAAGAATTAAATTTTGTTTTTAATCCAATACCTAACAAAAATAATTAAATTTTAAGTGAATGTTCGACAGTTCTTTTCTCTATATGATGATTTTCAAAATTCTATGCTACGAGTTAGGACATGACTCACAAAAGATTTAAGTAAACAAGCGAATTTAGTGACAATTTAAAGAGACTTACTCGCTGTAAAAATCATTAATGCTGTAAAATGGTCTCTCAATGAGGTATGCTTTGGTGTTTTTTCGAAATTGTGCAAGCATAGGGGTAGATTTTAAATGTACTGGCAGATTGTTGTAAAGTTTTATGGCGTTGTAAATAATTGATTTTTTTATTAATTCTGAGGAAGGAATGGGAAGATATATATCATGCGTAGAGTTTCTGGTAGGGTATACATGTTGTGGCCTTTCTGGGAGAGTGTTTATATGTTTTCTCAGCAAACATACCGTTTCCAAAATAAATAATGCAGGAATATTTCAAGTTTTTTGAAATAGTATTGGCAGTGAGCTCTATTATTTAGACCAAACAAATAACGAATGGCTCTCTTTTGAAGCATAAAAATACTACGAAATTGCTCGGTGTTACAGCAGCCCCAAAAGGGAAGGCCATAGCGGAGGTGGGATTCAAATAAAGAGAAATAAGTAAGTCTGGCAGAAGGAACGTCTAGTTCTTTTGAAACTGATCGAATGGCGAAGCAGGCGGTAGAAAGTTTTTTAGTTAAGGTGTCAATATGATTAGACCATTTTAGGTTGTTATTTATATTTAAACCCAGGGAGTTAACCGGAATGTACCTGAAGTGGTTGTAAAGTTCCCTTATAAGATAACGCCACCGTTTTATCGACATTAAAACAAAGCATATTGGAATCGGACCAAGCCTTATTTATAACCAAGTCTTTGGAGATACTAGAGTGTAAAGACGTTGTATCAAAATCACTCCAAGTTATGCTTGTGTCGTCAGCAAAAAGGGAAGTTCTTCCATTAATTTTAAGGTTCGTGATATCATTAATGTATAACAAAAAAAGAATAGGTCCCAAGACTGAACCTTGAGGGACTCCACTTGTAATCAACTTACAATCAGAATCGGAACCATTAGCCCTTACAAGTTGTTGCCTTTTCCCAAGATAAGATTTGAACCAATTTAAAGAAGTACCACGAATTCCATAAAAATTTAGTTTGTTTATCAGAATTTCATGACTAACACAATCAAAGGCTTTCGCATAGTCACAAAAAACTGAGGCAGTTGGGTGGTTGTTATTGAGAGATAAGTAGACGCCTCTAAGCAACGTGAACATGGCGTCGCTGGTGCACTTGTTGGGTAGAAATCCGAACTGCTCCGGGGATATTATCTGATGTTTCAGGAGAAATGGCATAAGACGATTCTTCAGTAGCCTTTCGATGATTTTTGATAGCACTGGTATTAGTGCAATTGGGCGATAATTGCAAGAGTTAGTTTTTTCGCCGCCTTTATGAAGTGGAATAATTATAGCTGTTTTAAGGCAATCAGGGAATACACCTTTTATAAAGGACTCATTTATTAATGTTGTAAGGGCCTCTATGACTGGGAGTGGCAAGTTCAGGAATATTGTGATTGGTAGGCCAGCAGTGCTACACGAAGATTTAGTTTTGGTATTATTTATTACCTTCAATAGTTCAGTGTTGCTAACGGGACTTAAGAAAAGCTATCAGCTAAATTTTTTGAAGGAGGGAGAAACGAAAGAGGGTCCAAACTTGGCGAGATACTAGAGGTAACATTTTTGCTTACATTAATAAAATAATCATTTAGATCATTAGCCCCTGGCAAGATCTGAGTCACAGGGTTTGATTTGTTTCTGAGGTTATTGATGATGGACCAAGTTTCTTTTGAAACGTTATTTGAGTTTGTTAGACGTTTTCGGTAGTGTAATTTTTTTGCTGACTTAATAAGAGTAGTGTAGATCCTCCTATAGTTAGAGATATAGTCGAGAATAAGAAAGGAGTCGGTGAATTTTTTTATATATGAGAGCGAGCGCATATTTTTAGCAGAAATTCGTATTCCTTTCGTGGTCCACGGTTTATGCCGCTTAGGTTTGATATTCTTAAGCGGGAAGGCCTTGTTAAAAGCACTTAAAGTTTTATTTAAAAAAGTTCTGAAGTTGTGTTGACATTATCAGATTCAAAATTCCAATCTGTGTTAAAGCAAATATTATGAAATACTGAGAAATTTGCGGCCGAGAAAATTCTGCCCCGATGGCGAGATCTTGGTAAGGGCCTAATAGGTAAACTAAACCTGGAAATTACCGCCTTGTGATCGGAAAGACCTGAGTTATAGACCTGTGAATGCACCTCTGATGGAGAAAAATCAGACGCCATGTAATCGATGATAGAAGAAGAGTTTTTTGAAATTCTAGTTGGCGAGGATACATGCATTGAAAGACCCAAAGAGTCGAATATAGAAATTAGATATTTTTGGATGGCATAAATAGTAGCATAGTCAATATTAAAGTCCCCGCATAGAATTTTTTTACCTTTAATCGGTAGACTGTCTAGCAAACTTACCAGGCTATTAAAAAATGATTGTACATCAGAGTTTGGTGATCTATAAATACAAATTACATAAAAATCAAGGTTTTGATTATATACCATAGAGAATTCAAAAGAGCTATCCGCTAACAAATGATCATATTTAGATACCGACATGAATCAGTGTTCCCCCATGAGCTGAGTTTTTTCTGTCATATCTAGCTATTGTGGTATACCTCTCAATATAAAAGGGTTCGTTTAGATTCAGCCAGTGCTCAGTAATTGCAACAAGTTGGGGGAATCCAATTCTTCCAGAAATAGGTACAACTCGTCAGTTTTATTTCTTAGAGAAGCAATATTAATTAGAACCATATTAAGACTAGTAACAACAGGAAGTTTTGAGGAATCTAGTTCCTCAGGACACGTCGTGTTTTCTAAAAATTTTTTTTGGTAGAATTGCTGGTAAAATAGTTTTTATGGCATTCTCTGGTCCTCTGAAGATGGATCGTTCTCTCCGAAGATATATAGGGTCCATAGGCTGCAAGATCCGCTTCCACTTCTGCTGCGTTAAATCCGTAAGCAGCATGAAAATCGAAATATATCTTATGTAGGGTTCTATAATCTATAGGAATGCCTTCAGAATCCAACAGCCTGGTGCTTATATTTGTTAATCCTTCAAAGTGAATTGGCGCAGGTTTGTCGTGCAGGAAGGCGAGATATAACTTGAAGGCCTTTAAAATGGCTGGTTCTCTTAGTCTAGACATGAGGAAACGGTTATCAGAACTTTTTTCGGTTCGCGTAAGCTTCACTGTTGGGGGAGACATTGGATCAAAAATAGGTTCTTGGTCAATAGGAGCTTTCTTGGAAAGACTGCAGCAATGGCCTCTTTGTCAGAAGATATTATAGTGCCCTTTTGAGAAATTGGAGAGGAGACAACCAGTGAACTGACGGAGCTCGAGTTGGTGGGCAGTTTTTTCGGTGTGGAGGGAGGTGGGAGGTTCGGTGTAGATTTTTCTGAAAGTTCGGATACAGCTGATCGTTTTATTACTACGCCATGGGGCCATAGATTGCTGTCTAAAAGCTTTTCAGCTGACTTTTTTGACTGAGTTCCAATTTTAAAATCAATATTTGAGATATGATTGATTAGGTGGTAGCAGCGAATAAACTCTGTAGTCCCAAGCTTCTCCTTAACGTAGTGAACTATGTTGTTAGGCGTAAACCCTGCAGGAAGATTTCTTACGACTACATAGTGCCACCTTTGTGTATTATTACAAGCCAGCTTGCTGGAGCCTTCAGTAGTACTGGGAATATCCGTAGGTGTTACCTCAGTTTGTGTAGAGGCGGTGGAGCAGGTAGTTTCCATAGTTGGTGTAGGCAAGGATATGGTGGTAGGGTATGTATTTTTGATATGCTTAAACTTATGTTGGTTTTCATATTTAGAGTATAACTCCTGTACCAAGTCAGTTACACAAGTTAGGTTGCTCTTAATGTTAGCAATACCTGCTTTTGCAATTCAATTGAAGAGGAGTCCTGAACTTGGATTTTTATCGCTTCTTCGGCATTGTTGAAGAAGATTTGGGAAATATTGGAAATATTCTGTTCCATATCCCTTAGAGACTTTAATAACATATCTGGCTTGTAAGCGGAAAACTCCCTCGAGAGATTGTGGATATCGTCAATCTTTTTCTCCATGAGATCCCACCTTGATTTACTCTTCACTAAAATGTCATACATTTCAGAAATTGTCGGTACACTACTTGATAATTGGGATACACGGTTTGCGACTGAATCAAAAAGTTCATGTGGAATCAAATTTTGAGATACCTTTGTGATTTTATCGTTGAGATATTTCAAACTAGGGGAGTCGCACAGGGCGCAGAAAAATCGGAGGTGGGTTGATTTTTGTAATATCAAGATTTTTGTGGTAGCCTTATCAAGGCCCGTGCAATTCATGCAAAAAGATCGTTTACACTCGCCACTACAACGAAGTTTATTGTATTTGTCTTTCTCTGAAAACTCTTTACGGCAATTGTCACACTTGTATTCAGCCATATTTAGAAAATGAAAAATTCGAAACAAAAATACACAGCGAAAACAAAACAGAACAAACACACGTACTGCGAAGCAGCTCGACCGCGAGGAACGCAAAACAAAGCACAACCGAACGGTACCGCAGTCGAACCTTCACACCATGACACATATTATTTTTTTATGACGATGGTAAAATTACTGTATACAGGGTGATTCAGAAATAAGTACCAAAAATTTACAGGCACGTAAAACTTGAGGAAATATTGAAAAAAGTTTTATATAATTTTGCTCTAAGCCTCACTGTTTAGAATATACAGGGCATTAAACATGTGTGATAAAAAGGACGTTTTTATTATGTAATATCTGTTAGGAGCGAGATATCAATTTCAATTTTGGAACATGTTATTACTTAAAGAACCATTAACCCAACAAACGTCAACTATATGGGTCATTTCAGAGGTGTAGAACACCAACCAACTGTGCCGTCACTTAAAATACATTCTGCTGATTCATGCTGATGTTTTTTCTACTCGTAACTGTTATTTATTAATTTGTTATAAACAATTTAGTGCAAAAATGGCTTTTTCTTTCGTGTTTTGCTTATAAAGTGAAAATGATTTAAGCAACTGTAATGCTATACAGAGACCAATTATAGAGAATTGAAATACGAAAAAAATGAGCTATTAAACAATTGGATGATTAGTTACTTTAGACCCTGAAAAAACGGAAAATTCGCCAGTTGTAGCGTAGACCTTCCGGGAAATGGTAGTCAATGACATAGAGCTTTATGCAAGCACAAGACTGGCGCCGTCGGATAATTAGTTTTTAAGTTATTGCAATTGGAATTTTTTACTGTGCTAACTTCCAGCGTGTCGGGATGCGACACGAATTGGCCGATTTCAATTTAATGAGAAAATTTTGAAAACTTAGATACCGTGCTTCCAAATGTATATTTTCGCATTAAAATATTGCAAAGCTAGTAAAAAATGCTTACAATCATGACATATCTTTACGCGTCACTTTGTCAAATCATCGATACATTTGATTTGAGAAAAGAGTATGTGCTTTGATAAAGTGATTGGATACGAGTGAAGATATAATAATAATAATAATAAGACGTTTATTAGTTACCAGTAAATACAGTTAACGAATTAACTTAAAATAACAATTATTATTGTGATAATAATCATGGTAACTAACGGGCCTTGTTTTCAGATTTCAGGGGATGTTCATTCCCCGGATTCTGTTGAGGCCAAAAATATAAGAAATGAAAAAGAAATTTATAAGCAGCTAGCAGTTAAATTTTTTTTTAAATTTGAAAAAAAAAGAAGCAAAAAAGCACACACTAAAAGGAAAATGGAAGATGGATAAGGATAGGGAAAAAGGAAAGTATTAAGTTTCAAATTTAGCATTTTGTGGCATAGACAATCAATTAAATATGGTTTAGAAGTAAGTAGTTTGGTTTTTCTTTTGAAAACTTTTTCTGAGACAGTAAACTCGTTTATTTTGAATTTGTTTATTAAATGTGCAATTAAATTTCTTTGTTGTGTGAATGTATACTTAATAGATTTTTTCGTCTTATATTAAGATTGTGCACATCAGTACGATAAGTTATTTTTTTTGTGCAAATATGGTGGAGTCTTAAACTTAAGAATTTTATAAAAAAGGACAAGAGCATGTAAGACTCGTCTATTGTGCATATTTAACCAATTTGCTTCTTTTAATTTATGCGAAATGTGTTCACGTCTTCTTATACCAAAAATAAGCCTTAAACAGGAAATTTGGAGTTTTTGTAGTCTATTAGCATCGGCATTATCAAGCCAAGGTCCATAGATGGTGTCACAGAAGTTTAATGGTGATAACACTAGTGCATCACAAAGCATTTTCTTAATGTTATAGCTCAAAAAGTGCCTTTGCGAAAATATTGTTTTTAAGGCGGAATATCCACTTTTTAGTTTAAGAGTAACATGTTCTTTAAATCTAAGTTTATGATCCATTATGAGTCCCAGATTTTTGGCAGAGTTTTTAAAATCTATTGGATCATTATTTATGTGTAGATTTAAGTTATCTAAAATATTCATTAATATCATTCATTCGATTGTTATCACCACAAAAAAGAATAGTTACTGATTTGGTTGGGTTAATCTTTAAGAGGAGCTTTTGAGTTTCACTATATAAAGTGTCCAAATCCGCGTTAATGCACCTATTGGCCTCGGCTATATCAGTACTTTTAAATGAATAATATACCTAGGTATCATCTGCGTAGCAATCAATCAATCAAAGCAAATGGCTACAATATCGAAATTTATTTATTAATTGTGACGTATAAAGAATATATAGTAATGAACCCAGAATGCTACCCTGAGGCACCCCAGAGGCAACATTAAGGGCTTTCGACATTTTACCATCAAGTACTACTCTTTGTTTTCTGTCTGACAATAAAGAAGACACCAGTGCCACCGCAGAATCGCTAAAACCCAGACACTGCAACAAAGCCAATAATATTTCGTGGTTGACCATGTCAAAAGCTTGAGTAAAGTCCAAAAGAACTAAAACAATAGCTAGATTATTATCAAGGGCTTTAAATATATCATCCGTTACCTGAGATAATGCGATTGCACAACCATAACCTTTACGGAAGCCAGACTGATATTCAGGGATGAAATTACTAATATTTGAATACTCAATTATTTGCTGTTCCGTAATTTTTTCTAATAGTTTAGAGAGAACTGGAAGAATCGATATTGAACGGATTTGTTTAAATTCAGTAGGATTTTTAACTTTAGGCAACGGAATAACATTGGCTTCCTTCCATTGATCTGGAAAATGATTTTTTTCTAAACAAACATTTATAATGTGAGTTAGTGGATTAATTATGGCAGGACAACAAAGTAAAATAAGTGTAATATTTAAATTATCGGCTCCAAATGCTTTAGTCTTTATGGTTTTAAGAATGAAAATTATTGTATCTTGCGTTATCAGCCTAAATTTAAATTTATTGTGTAATTTTATGTTCCTTAAAATTCTTAATAAATTCTTCATCAGGCTTATCGTTATTTTTATTTATATTAGTAAAATAAGTATTAAGTTCATCTACATTTTGCAAGGAATTGGGAAGTTGTATATTTTGTTTTTTAGAAATATTAATTTTATTTAATTCTTGTCATGCTTCTTTATTACTGCACACTCCAAACCTATATGTTAAATAAGCCTTTTTTTCCGATCTGATTGCGCTAGTAGTAAGATTTCTATACTGTTTGTATGCGTTCCAGTCCTCCCAATTTTTGGTGTCTCTAAACTTATTTAAGGCCCTATTACGAAGCCTCTGCATTAATCTAATATTAGGAGTAATCCATGGTCTGTATGGCTTATTTTTACCTCTGATATTTTTTAATGGAGCATGCAGGTTTATAACGTCGAATAATGATTGGTTGAAAAAATCAACTTTGCTATTTTTGTCCGCCATATGATACATTATGTGTCAAGGTATTAATTCGATATCAGATTGAAATCCCTTATTGTTAACACTTTGTAAATTTCTGTATGTATAGTTATAAGTATTAGATTTGGGTTCTCCAAAATTTATGTCGCAATAAATGAGCATATGGTCCGATATCTCAACATCCCCTTATTCCGCAAACCTCGATTGAATCTATATTTGAAAAAAGTAAATCAATTAAGGACATGTTTGTATTTGATATTCTAGTAGGTTCAGTTATATGCTGTTGCAAACCATAGACTTCAGTAATTTCACATAACGGTGCTTTTGTATTTAATTCGAGAAAGTTTATATTAAAATCACCTAGCAATAAAAGAAAATCATAGACAGTATAAAAATCGGTCATAATACTTTCAAGACGAGAATAGAATAAGTTTAAGTCACCCTTAGGGGGACGGTATATATTGCCTATTAAATTTTTTGTGTTGTTTACTTTTATTTCAATCCATATATGTTCTAGAAAAGGGCAGGTTTCTCTAAGCATAACACGAAACTCAATACTTGCTTTTATATACACAGCGACACCCTACCTAGCCTATCTTGCCTTATAAAATTATAATTTTGTAGTTCCATGATCTGATCGGCGATATCTGCATGTAACCATGTCTCAGGCACACCAATCAAATCATACTGAAAGTCAGCTACATGGCCTTGAAAAATGTGAAAATTATTTGACAGTGATCTTGCATTAATATGCGCGCACGAAAACATTTATCATAAAAACATAAAACGAAGTACTTATCCCTGCTAAAAACAAACAACAAAAAAAAGGAGTAAAAGGTACCAGGATAAAGGAAAGGAGGTTACCAAAAAGTATTTGCTTAGTTAGAAAAAGAAATCTAAGTAAAAACCAACTGTTTATAATTAATTATACAAATATCACCCTAGCAACAAGGAAAAAAGTAAAACAAAAAAAAATTATTTCATTCCTAGAAGTCTGCGCTCCGATAAGTAAAACCGGCGATACTAGTACAATATGTCATGTTTGTTAGCAAAACTAATTAGCAGATGACGCCTGCCTTGTACTGGCATAAAGTTTATGTCATTGACTACAAGAAGATCTACACTACAACTTAAAAACTGGCCGACTTATAAATAAAAAAAAAAAAAATGGTGAATTTTCCGTTTTCTTCCTGATTTTCATCGAAACTAATCATCTTATCGACTTGATTAATAGCTCGTTTTGTTCGTATTTCAATTTTCTACAAGTAACCTCTTTAAATCAGCAGAATGTGTTTTAAGTGATGGCAAAATTGGTTTTCAGGTAATATTTTTGTCACAAAATCAATAAAATTCTGCTCTATTGCTTGGCCTATAAAGGGTTTAGACGCATTTCTCGAATAAAACTCCGAAATGATAGCTCGAATGAAAAAATTCTAAAAGTAATAATTTTTAGTAAAGAAGCCAAGCTATAAATATTTTTAATAAAAATAGGCAATAAACCGAGTGGTAAAAAAATATGACCATAAATACAGGGCATATACCCCTGTTCTACGCCTTTAAAGTGACTTACATGGTTGTCGTTTGTTGAGTTAATGGTTCTTTATGTAATGATAACATGTTCCAAAATTGAAATCGCTCCTAACAGATATTACATAAAAAAATGTCCTTTTTATTACACATGTTTAATGCACTGTATATTCTAAACGGTGAGGCTTAGAGAAAAATTATATAAAACTTTTTTTCATAATTCGTCAAGGTTTACATGACTGTAATTTTCTGTACTTATTTTTGAATCACCCTGTCTAATTGTTAACCGTAATATATGAATTTGAATTTTAATTAAACTAACAGCTGTTGATTCACGCACACTAGATTTATCAGTAAGTACGTGTATAATATTGATTTTAATGCCACTAAAGATTAGCGGCCGAATATTTATTTGTCAGTAAATTTGTTATGTTTTTGTTATTTTGTTATCTAGTTTATCTAAAATAAAATAATTATTCCTTGCGATCGGACTTTATGTTAGGTAAAATGTATGTTACTTCATTTTTTGGTTAGGAAGACAAAAAAAACATTTTAGATCAAACACAAATATGTGCTTTTAAAAATCACTAATGAAAAAGTTTTCCATAGCTTATCTAAATCCAGGCACACGCTGTATAACACAAATACGTTATATTTTTTGAAATGAAAGAAGTTTATTATTATTATTATTTCTATGTTGAGAAAAAAATCCTTAAATTCTTATTTTCTTCTAATAAAAGGGATCGCAATACCATCTAAAATTACTTACACTCTAACAATGTGATTGCTTTTGCCTCTTTTCAGAAAAAGGTGCATTGTCTGTCGATGCAGTAAGATACAGATAAATACCAAGCGCAACGACCCAAAGTAGGTCAGAAGAAATATATAACCTCAAGAGAAGGCGTGTGCCCAGTAAATAACGTAATCAACTGGAAATGAATATCTCTTGTCGCTGAAAACACTCATCGAGGAAATATCGGATCAAATTGACAATTAATCCATTTGTTTATTGACCTCTAGAAGAATTTGATAGTATATCAAATTCTTCTAGAGGTAGACACCGGTAGATATGATGCGGAAGTTATTCGTTTTTGTAGATCGACTCGATTGTATTACTGCAGTGGCGTGCAGTCCGTGGAACCAAGGGAAGTAGTGCTTCCGCAAAAAAAATTACAAAACATCTCCTAAAATGTAATTTTTGAAATAGGAAACCATTAATTTAGTGTATATTAAAAATGCTAAAATATTATCTTAATTATCAAGCCCATAATAAATAAGGCCTCGACTCCGACCCAGCCACAATAGAATAAGAATATCGAATAGAACCTACGCGGGCCGCTAGCTTCTCTGCAGCCAAGTCCTGCATGCTTGAGTTCCTGTGAATCGAGCCAGAGGTTATTGAACTTACCACCGGCTGTTTGCAATTTTTGAATTTCAGTCGCGTGGAAGCTATCGTTGGAGTAGGTTCTTTGTTTGAACGGCTATCCGTGTGTTGTGTGATGCGTACGTCGGGTCGTGCATGGTGCGATATGGAAGACAATAATACGGACGTGGATATGCAAATACCGTCAACTTCGGCTGTCGGTAATCACGTTGAAAATGTTGGAGAATTTAGTAAGAAGAGTGTGTGTGAATTTGTGGTGTGTGTTTTAATAATAAAGGGATTTTCAATATTAAACTTCGCTGATAAGCTTCAAATAATTTCCAAAGGAAGGGCAAAACCGCCTATGAAAAATTTAACCACAAAAATGAAAAACTGTGTTAGACATTTTTATCCGAAAAAACAATACGAACAATTTAAATGGCTAACAGGGTGTGAAAATATGAGTAAATTATTTTGTTGGCCATGTTTACCTTTTGCAAATGAAAAAGGTCTCTGGAATAAAACTGGTTTTTCCGATTTAAACAATTTCCATAAAGCTGTAAAAAGACACATTATATCCAAAGCGCATTTATTGGCCGTCATGAACGAAAAAGTCTTCGGCAAAACCAGAATTGAACACGCCCTTAATAAACAGTTGGAGATTAGTCACCGCCAACACAATGAACTTGTCGATAAAAATGGGCAAATATTAAGAAGACTTATCGATGTTGTTTGTTTTCTCGGACAGCACGAATTGGGATTTAGAGGTTATGACGAAACAAGGGTTTCTTCAAATAGAGGAAATTTTTAAGATTTACTTAGTTTAATGGCTAAATAAGGTGATTGCTTAAAAAATCATTTAGAGCAGTCTAGCGTTTTTCGCGGAACATCGAATCGATTCTAGAATGATTTAATTTCCGCTGTTGCAACCATTATTCCAAAAAGAATTAAGCAGGAGATTTGCGAGGCGGGGTTTATTGCTATTGTTCTGGTCGAAACAACTGATATCACTAAATTATCTATAGTAATACGCTACATTAAAACCGACGGAAGTATTCAAGAGCGATTTTTAGGTTTTAAAAATGTGTCCGAAAATCGTATAGCAGATGCATTATATACCGTAGTTTATAACGTTACTAAAGAAATTAATGGAGAGAAAAAATTAGTTGCTCAAAGCTATGATGGAGCTGCAGTGATGGCAGGACAATTAGGGGGTCTGCAAGCTAAAGTTCGAGAAACTTTCCCAAGTGCTGTGTTTGTTCATTGTTTTGCTCATAAATTAAATTTAGTTTTATTCCAGTTCATCAATCACATTAAAGAGTGTAAAGTATTTTTCGTTACTTTAAGTGGCATGGCTGCTTTTTTTCCAAGTCGACAAAACGTACACAAGCTTTGGACTCCATTGTCCACAAACGGTTGCCCAAAGTAGCTCCTACTAGGTGGAACTATAATGGAAGACTTGTGTTAACAGTATCTCAAAATCGTGAATCACTGATTGAACTATTTGAGAATATAATATAAAATAATGAAACGTTGGACTCAGAAGCAATAAATAGTTCGAGGGAGTTTTTGGACTGTTTGAAACGAGATTTTAATTTTAATTATTTGTTGAACATATTTTTAGAAATATTTCCATTGTCGGACAATGTCTTTAATATATTACAAACTAAAACAAATGATATCGCTTTTTGCCTAAAAAAAGTGGATGATTTTAAGTCTATGTTAAGCCAAATGATGGCGTATATCTGAGAAACGAAATGTCGCCGAAAAATGTAGCTTCTGATTTGTGACCTGCCTCTGTTGTATAGCGCCCCTAAAATTGTTAAGATCGTTGTGAGTACCTCTATCTGAAAGTAAATTTGCATATTTACCTTTCTTAACATTAGTAAGAAATTGCGAGGCTATCATGTGATCCCTCAAAAACGCCGGGAATTTTGTACAGAAACACAATGTGGTTTGAATAAATTTTTGAGTTAGACAACATTTACGCACCCCTGTTTTATGCTGGCAAATTGTTTCTGAGCGGATAAAAATATAACAACTAGTAATAGAGGCAGTAGCTTGATCCACTGACTGGTGACCACTTGAATAACAATAGAAGACATGACATTTGACAATATGACATTTAATTTATTTTGACTATTTGAAGAAATGATGACTTTGACCTATTTTGGGAGAAAACGATGACGTTCAATGTAGAGTCACAAGCCAAGCGTGTTCGAACAGACAAGGTGGGAGATGTTCAAACATCATACCGACGCCTCTTTTATGAAATAATCGATCAAATTCAGCAACAAATAGACTATAGATTTAACGGTTTAAATGATTTTAAATTCCTCGAGCTTTGCAATTTTGATGCATTTAAAGGAAAAACTTTTCCAGAAGATGCATTTAAATCTCTTCTTCTTGATGATATCGCGTTTTGCCTAAAAAAAGTGGATGATTTTAAGTCTATGTTAACCCAAAAAAGAGATGACTTTGACCTATTTTGGGAAAAAACGATGACGTTCAATGTAGAGCCACAAGCCAAGCGTTTTCGAACAGACAAGGTGGGAGATATTCAAACACCATACAGACGCCTCTTTTATGAAATAATCGATCAAATTCAGCAACAAATAGACTATAAATTTAACGGTTTAAATGATTTTAAATTCCTCGAGCTCCGCAATTTTGATGCATTTAAAGGAAAAACTTTTCCAGAAGATGCGTTTAAATCTCTTCTTCTTGATTATGGCCAGAAACGGATGACATTAGCGCAAAAAATAAGGAACTAATGCAATTTTTAAAAGACAAGGAGCTGGAAGATGCCTAACATCGAAGAGTCGAAATTGTGTGAATTAGTATTGACAATACCTGCCACAAGTTCATCAGTAGAACGCAATTTTTCAACACTTAAACGTATAAAAAATTTCGTGAGAAATTCAACGGGGCAGGAGAGACTTTCGCATACATGGCTGTTGTCCATTAAAAATAAACTTCTCCAAAATATGTCTGAGCATCGACGGTTTTATGATGTCGTCATTGACGAATTTGCAAAAAATGATCGAAGAATCGAATTACATTACCAATAGGTAAGTTTCTAAAAATTGCTTCCCTTTCTTAAAATTTCACCGCACGCCCCTGGAAGAAATATATAACCCCAAGAGAAAACGTGTGCCCAGTAAACAATGTAATCAACTGGAAATGAATATCTCTTGTCGCTGAAAACACTCACGGAGGAAATATCGGATCAAATTGTCAATTAATCCATTTGTTTATTGATCTCTAGGAGAATTCGATATACTCTCCGGTAGATTGTATTACATTTTACCTTATTTTTTTTATAATAAATATTTTCTAGTAACCCTGTTACACAGGATTAGTAGGAATTACAAAACCCTGCGTTTAAATACTTTATAAAATGTGAATTGAATTTTTCAACTGATAGTGGGTATCTAAGTGATGCTGATTTCAAATCTGTTTTCAGTTTTTTCTATTACGTAAGATTTTTAAACAAAATACTACAACAAGGTAAAAAGTAAGGATATTTATATGTATTTAGGATAAACAAGAAAAATAATAAAACTGACAAAACAAATAACCAAACCGCGAAAGTATAGGGGTATTTCGGGTAAAACTACGCAGTTAGTGAATTTTTATTTATTAAAAAATATAAATAAAACATTTGTACTTCAAAAATATAAAACGAAATAGGGTATCCTGTATACTAACATATAGTACATACTTAATTATAATATTCCACTTATATTCTTAAAAACCGCTATTTTTTTGTTAGATATGCAAATGCACCACTCTTGTCCTTCTAGTTGGGTAAGAGTGCGGTGAAGTTCGGGCAACAGTGCGCACAATTTTTAATCGACACAGTAGTCGCAAATAAAGGAACCTTTATTGTCGTAACTGGAACAGTGGACATGCCACCACAGGTTGCATTGGCAACACAATATCCAGTGGTCCCCAGTCTCAGCCTTGTGACACTTTGGGCAACATACCTTGGTCTCCTAATTTTTTTTTCTGATTTGCAACTATTTTCTTTTCTTCTGCCTTTAATTCAACTAATACTTTTCTCTTTCCTTTGAGCATATTTTCGGATATCTGCTCCTTTTCAAGTAAGGAATTTTTAAAGGGGGAATCTGTCATGAGCTCTGATTTTTGAGAACGCCTTTTTCGGGTTTGTGTCTCAATTGAAGCTTTAGGAACAGGACACAGCTGTGAAGGTGAAATAAAAACTGGGGATGGTGGCAATTCTGCGGTAGATAGCTGGATAATTTTTATTGTTACGGAGACAGAACCAACGGTGCTTTTTGAAGCTTTTGGAGCTATGGGTTCATCGGTTATCGAATTATTGCTTGTTTCTTCCAATTTCTTCTTGTTAGCAGATAGTTTTTGTTGTATAAAAATTAAAGGTTCATTATCACTTTCACCTCTCTCAGTCTGCGATGGAATACAAGGTTTTTCCGTTACTTCCGATGGCCTAAAATCCTCCTCAGTAAAAATGTCGTCATATGGAAAAATGCCTGTGCTTCTAACCCCATTTTGAGAAATCGGTATTGTTGCCACTTTTGAGTACGCTGCTCGAAAGAGTTTGGCTACGTGTCCTTGAGTTATTACGTTTCCAGGATTGCTCGTCATCCATTTGGCCGCCTCGGCAGAATAGACGGTTTTAAGCTTATTTTAAGTTTTAAGCAAAAAAGCTTTTGTCTTAGGGCTGAAGCATGTGGCTAATATGAGGGGGAAGGGACAGTAGAATAATATGATGTTCTCTACAATATAATACTGTCGCAAGAGAGCGATGAGATATATGATTGTCTAAAATTAACAAAACTGGGTCTTCCATAGAAGGCTTGACAATACTCTGAAAATGTTTTAACCAATCCATAAATTCATATATCCAGAGTCAGAAATCATGGGTAATGTAACTAAGTGGTGCTCTAAAATAAAGTTCTGGCTTCATGCGTTTCCGTGGGATAATAATACTAGGTGGTACGAATATTCCAGTTGGAGACATACAACAAACGACTGTCACAGTTTGGCCTCTGTCTGCAGATACAATCTTTCCTACTAATTTCTTTCCTTTTTGAGCGAAAACTTTAGGCAACTTATTGGGTACAGTAGATAGGCCAGACTCGTCCATATTGAAGATTCTATGAGGGGCCATTTTTTTTTCAATAAATACCTTTTTCAAATTCTTGAAAAAATGATTGACTTGATGCCTATTGAATCCCATTGCTCTTCCTACACTGCATTTTCCGGCGCACGTAATGACAGATTTTGTCTTTTATAAAAAGAATGGCCCAGTCCACTTAGCTCTGCGTACTGAAAAGCGAAACATCGCCGATTTTTTGTTCCTAATCCATAAAATCTTGAGTCAAGATCACGACAGTTTTATATCGACCAAGACTTGTAGGTACAGTTCCTTGTAATTAAAAAAAAAACAGCATTAATTTAGATTAGTTTTTAACAATATTTTTAAATTCTAGGTCTAAATTTCATTACTTTTCATTAATTTTCTTATTTTTGGCCAAACAAAAATGCCTTCTTTTAGTTTAGCTTCCGAAAAATCCGGAAATGTTTCACACAAGTACTTAAAAGAACCTCAATTTTTATCTAGAGCTTTGACAGATTGTTTGATCAGTCCCAATTTTATACGAAGAGTGGGTAATAAAATTTTCTTGGAGTAAACTAGATTTTCCCGAATTACATTTTTGGAGCCAGGTGTTAGTTATGTTTTTGGGAGCTAGTTTTTTTTAGTCCAGTGGTTATCTCTTGCTCTACTGTCCAACACACTTAAGAAACATGGCTGTTTGGTATATCCGGATTGTTGACCCAAAACCAATGTTAACAGTTTAAGTCCGCCACATAGAAGCCAGTTATGTTGCTTACAGTTTATTCTTAAAAGAAATTCTTCAAGATTTTTGTAATTTTTTTTAGTTGGATTGAATAACCAACAGAAACAGATGCATATAAATCGCCATTGTGTAGTAGAACAGCCTCAAAGCTTCTCTTTGACGAGTGTATAAAAAGGTCTCCACTCGGTAGATTTGTATTCAGGAGCACCTAGTTGAATTAATCAACTCGGATACTTTTGACAATATACAAGTGATCCAGTTGTGGTGAAGTAATCGACAAATTCAACCTCATGCTATGTATACCAACAAAATGTAAGTAAATTTTTTTCTCCTATCTTGGATCCTAAAACCTCAGAATGATCTTCTGAAAGTCCTAAATCTCTGACTAGTCTTTAAGTTCTAATTGAGAAAATAGCTGCGTTTACTGGTTCTTAAGGACGATGCTTCAAAAACGTCAGTCTCTGTATCTGTTGAAGACTCGGATTTGACATTAGGCTGCGATACTTTAGGTGGAATAGGTACAGGAATATTGGTATATTAGCATGTCATGTGGAACTGGCCGTATTGCCGAAGGAAATTGTGATAGTTAATATGCTTTAGATTTTAAGTTATGACCTTTATGATATCAAAGACAAAAATAGTAGTCGTCGGCGTGATTTCTAGTTTCTCTCCAGACTATTGGTATTCCAAACGATACGTCTTTTCTTGTTGGTTTACACCAATGTCTCAAGGCTTCTTCGCAAATCTTGCAGATAACATGGGATGCCCAAAGTTTATTTTTATCTCCAAGTTTCATTTTACAGTTAGCAAAATGTGTATTTTTTACAAAATCAGTAATGTTGCTTTTAAACGTTTCTACAATGAACCGTCTACAAATATAAAAAAGTCTCTGTTCT